>OZ010786.1:66632976-66989517 GCA_963932465.1 Maratus speciosus | reverse complement strand
ATGAAAATCGGTAGTATTATACAGAAATGTTTGATGAACACGCTGGTGCAGACAGTTTTCAAATCGAAGAACTATTTTAAGAAATATTTAATGCTAAAATTTGGACAAAATCGTTCCACTAAAAAAGTTTTATAGGAGCAAAAACTATTCATGGGAATTTAATAATTTTTAGATCACTAGGGGGTGATCTAAAAATTAGTCTGTTGAAGACTTTTTTGCTAGATAAAAGAGATGGCCGTTTGTTGTGCTGACGAGAGATTTCTTAACACCAGGTCCTATTAAAAAAACTCCAATTCGGGTAAACGAAGACTTATTTTATTTTCATGATGAAAGTCGAAGGGAGAGGTACAGGGAAAAAAGCCATAAGGAGCCTCTTTTAAGACGTCATCACGAGGCTAGCGAGAAAGCAGGAATAGCGAGAATATACAGTTACAAACTTTCTTGCTTGGAGGACTACAATATCGCCAATCTAAAAGTATTTTTGCGCCATGCACAGGGGCTAAGAGAAACATTGGCTGGTATGTTCGCCGAAACTGTACGGTAGGCTTCTACCATATTAATTATCAATTATGAAGTACTTGTGAGTACTTATGGAGTAAGAAAGCATAAAAATGGAACGAAACAACTTTTAAAATTTTAAAACAACGTTTCCAGAATTAACTGAAAAGAAAATTAGTCGAAAGGAAAGCAAATAAATGGGAGGAATGAAAATATGCTTTTGTACTCTAAAAATGTGCCATTTTAAGTAAATCTAGCACTATTGAAACTTATTTTTTTTACTAATGCACTCTCATTTTTTTTTTTTTTTTTTTATTCAGAACTTTTGTTTTCATTAGAGCATATATATCTGACTCTCGACTATTTCCTTTTTTTTTTTATTTGTGTACAACGGAGAATTTATGGAGCACAACTTCAGGAGTCATTTGAATGATTTTTTGATTGACTCCTTTGATTAGAATGACTGAACAAACGCGCACACTAGCATATTCACAAACAAGCACATTTTGACTGTAGCATCAGAGAAGTTGAAACACAACACACATGGCACACTTGAGCAGATCGCAGGACAAATTGGGGTGGATATTTTGATCAAGAGTGATCACGAAAAAAAAAAACACTCTGAAGCATTTCTTTCACAAACAGTGGTGTCGTATGGTAAAAGCTAACCAAAGACACTTTTCAGAATATTGAGGAGGGTGGCTGTGTAAATAGAAATATGAGCGACAGTCATTATTCAATAGCCGACTCGCTCGGACGTTCTTTTCAACGAACACATGTATTTTCAGGGTTGTTTTTTTTTTTTGTTTGTTTTGCTTTGAAATCAGTGTTTCACTGCACTTAACTGAAGAATTGGCACGAAATTTGTATCATTTTTCACACAGACTGGAAAGGTTTCTCAACGCGGAACTTGTTGAAGTTGTGATATCACCAATATTGCTATTAAAAGTAAACAATTGCAGTTGATTTCTAATTTTAGTAGACTCTTTCACACAAAAACTTTACAAATATGATGCGATGATAGGCCGGGGGAATGGTCCGAGAGATAAGTTTGCACGCGGGCAGATTTCTTCGGCACGGGAGGATGTAAGGCAGGCAGATTTCTTAGGCGACGGGAAGCGTGCAGCTGATTCGAGGTGCCTGATATCTACCCCTTGTACATCTGCCCCCATACGTCATTTTGACGTCACAGTAGAAGGGGACACATATCCAGTGCTACACCATTTCACTTTATTCGAGGATTGTATATCCGACCCCTGTATATATGCCCCCATATCAGAAGGGGCACATATCCAATACAGAGCATTTTATTTTTCTCAAGAGCTGTATATCCACCCCCTGTATATATGCCCCCATACGACGTCACAGCTGAAGGGGACACATATCCAGTCCTACAGAATTTTCCTTTCGTCGAAGGGTGTATATCCGACCCCTGTATATATGCCCCCATACGTCATAGCAAAGGGGACACATATCAAGGGGGCAGATATCCAATGCTAGGACTTTCACTTTTGGCGAGAGAGTTGGACAACCGACCCCTGTATATATGCCCCCATACGTCATTTTAACGTGACAGCAGAAAGGGACACATATCAAGGGGGCAGATATCCAATGCTAGGACTTTTACTTTTGGCGAGCGGGTTGTATATCCGACCCCTGTATATATGCCCCCATACGTCATTTTGATGTCACAGTCGAGGGGACACATATACATTGCTAGAACATTTTTACGCTCGTCGAGAGTTAGATATTCTGCATATATGTCCCCTTCTACGTATAGATTTTATTGTTGCCGCGAAGGCTTTATTTATCTAGAAATCTGTGAAAGACATTTAAAATGTAACTCAAGAATTATGTAATTATATACGAGGACGTGAGTTTCATAACTCACCTTATCCAAACTTTAAAATATCGAGTGTTCTTTATGAATCTATTCTATAGTGAACCTGAATAAAAAAAAAAAAAAAACACTATAATCTGAAAAAAAACCCTAGTTTTAACGTGCATGTCTGCCATTGTAAAATATTGGTTTACAATGAAAACCAACGGGTTTTATGCGATTTCCCAAAATTAGATTATCTGGACAGGGCGAGGTTTGAAACTCACGTCTTCATATATACATAAAAAATATATATTGAAAATTTATAAAGTTAAAAAAAATTATCATTTTGCTTCCATTTTAAAATGTTGTAGACAGTTATGGTTCGAATAAATGTTATAGTCAGAAACTACGATATAGTTTCTAACATTGTTTCTTACAACGATATAGTAAGAAACTATGTTAGATACTATATATAGTTAGAAAGAAATATTATTGCTGGTTTTTCATCTGAGGTTCATTCCTGCAGATAGCACATGTGATCAAAATGATAAAGATAAATCATGCCGGCTGTATAGATTATTAAACACTTCCCAACTACTTTTATAATTTACATTTATCCAACTTCAGTTTTTCGAAATACTCTGTACTTTCATGCAATGCTTAACATTACATACATTTCGTTGAATTTTTCCGAGAAAAACACCATCAAAATGCACTTCAAATAAATTTCTGCTATAGACTCTAATGTATCCCAATTCTTTTGTTTGCCCCCTATAACAACTATAATTGTTAGATACACCCTCTTTCTCTGAGAAACATTCTGCAGTATAGCTGAACACTGCTCTCGCATAAAAGGAAGGTACTTTCTGACACATTTCTGAATTCATTTATGTTCAGAAAACCATGAAATTACCCTGTGTTCTTATTCAGAAACTGTGTAACCGGAAGACTTTTCCTTTTTTTTGTTAAAACAAAAGACATTTCTTAAAAATTCTCTCAATGCCGGCTTTTAAACCAAATTACCGACGCGGAAGCGCGAGAAAGGGTAAAGACTTTTCATCACTAGACAAAAATCGCTTATAGCTCGATAAGTAATTTATTTGTCAAAAAATAGGAAACTCATTTCGATTCCAAATTGCTTCAATAGCTAGTCTTTCCAGTTTTGCCTCTGCGTTTATAAATGAGCCAGATAATGTGTCAAAGTTTCTCGTTTTTGAGAAAGCCATTTTGATAAGCAGTTATAGCTTTTTACGTTCTCTTTTCTACCCTTTTGTTTCTTTGTGAAACATGCCATTTGAAATTAAATTTACGCGGATTTTTTTTTTTTTAATTTAATCACTTAAGGCGACAAGGAACATACAACTCATTTTTTTATTTTACTTTTTTTTTTCACTTTAAATACTAATCAAGGGCACACTATATGCATTATGGTATATATTTATCACACAAGAAATACTAAATACTTTTTTTTTTTTTTTTTGAGAAAAATAAGGAATTTTCCGGGATGTTTTAAGTGTTGGAAGAACTTTTCAAAATACAGCATGAGCATTCCAGATCAATTCAAAACCCCCAATATTTTCATTCAAGTTTGCTTTATATATACAAATAAAACGCTGCCTCGAATTTTATATATTTGAATATAAAAGTAAGAAAAAAAAAAAACTTTCTAAATTTTATGAAATTCTCAGAATTTTCGCTCATATTGCTGCAATTAACTACCTTTAACTTTTGATCTGTATTTAGTTTTAAAATTCAAGCATAATAGCAAACAGCTATAGAACATTTCAAAGCATTCAGAGGAAAAATTTTGTGCTTAGAACATTCAAGAAAAAATGGATAGCGACGGAATTTACTGAAAAAAAGACTAATTTTAAGATTTAGTACAAGCGCAAAACATTAAAATATAAAAGTTTATTTCTACGCTGACGATGAAATGAACACTTCCGATGATCGTCTGAATTTGGTCGAAAACATTTTGGAATTCTAATTTGATTTTTAAGGTATTTTAAATAATTTTATATTATATACATACACATAAAAACAATTTTATTACTTTTTATTTATATAACTAAAAATATTTAACTGCCGTACTTTAAATTTTAATACGTAACTTTGCTCCAGTTTTCAGTATTTATTTTCAGGATATTGAAGCATAAACTGGGGATATTGTACGATAGGGCGTCGTTATATACTTGATTGTTTTTACACAGGTTTTCTATGGATTCTCTTATAGTGCATGCGTAATAACTGGATGTTGGGAATATGATTTTTGCATGATCAAAATCTATTGCGATATTCTGATTGAAAACTTAAACGATTGACGGAATGACACAAAAGAAAAATCAAAGAAAGAATAAAAGAACATAAAGCAGAGATAAAATTTTGTCGTCAACCCACAACTCACTCTCGTTTAAGTTTCTATCAGAATATCGCAATAGATTTTGATCATGCAAAAATCCTTTTCCCAACATCCAATTATTACGCATCCACTATAAGAGAATCCATAGAAAACCTGTGTAAAAACAATCAAGTATATAACGACGGCCTATCGTACAATATCCCCAGTTTATGCTTCAATATCCTGAAAATAAATACTGAAAACTGGAGCAAAGTTACGCATTAAAATTTAAAGTACGGCAGTTAAATATTTTCTTCTACCCATGAAAAGTGACGTATGAGAACAGAGTGATGTCATAAAATAAATGGAACTGTAATTAATAATAATATATATTTCCTTTGCTGCTGCTACTTCTACTTTCAACTCTGGTAATTATTGGTTCTCTCATCTTCAAAACAAAGTAACGTATTTGTATAAATAAACAACATTTAGTTATTAAGATATTCTCTGATGATGAGCTTGGAAAGCTTAAAAGTACTAAGAAGTTTTAAATAAAATGTATATTTTAAACTTGTAAAAACTTTTTGATCACTTTAGTCGCCTTTTAAGTAAGACTGTGGGCTTTTTTAAGTTCACATTATATATTTTATCCATCATCAATTTATAACATTTATAACTAGAAATTAAAAATAGTTTTTCTTTACTTTCTTTTATAAGCATAAAATGTTCATCTTGAAAATTGCGCCTATTCTTTTAATGTATTTCATGTTTTTCCCAAAAATTTCCGTATTAATTTGACATCGAATTCGATTATCAAAAATGTGCAGATTTTTTACACTTGGAAGAAAGCGCAAACAAACGAATTTTTTTCAAAAAGACATATTTTTTTTGTCACTTTTTTAAGATAAGGCAACTCGAAAGAAAAAAATAAACATTATTTAATTTCTTATTTTAGAATTTAAAATTTTATTTCTCAACGCATAATCGTAAATTAATTAAAATTAAATTACTATTTCATAAGAATGTATTTTTTTATACATAAAACTTTTCATCCTTTTTATTTCTATTTTTTTTTTTAAATTTTAATTCGGTAATAAAAACTGTTTTCGGAAACAAAATGTGGAGAAATTATATTTCTAAATTAGATGACGCATGTTTTCATTTCCATAAGTCTTTATCCATCAAATTAAGGTGTTTGTGGTTTAGATGTAAGTAAATTATATTATTTGGATATTAGAATAGGTGTCGATTTCAGAGACTTTTAAGGAGTAAGTGGCTTCTTAAAGCGACAGTGGACGTTCAAAATCGCAAAAAACATTAAAAAAATCATTTTTTGTTTTTTCGAAAAAATGTTCCGGCAATCTTCTACTTTCCAAAAAAAAAAAAAAAAAAAAAAATATTCAAATCTGATAATTTTTTTGCAGAGATACAGCTGTTTTTCTAACATAAACAATCGTTAATCTGCACTTAAAATAAAACTTTAAATCCAGTTTTCTCAAAATGAGAATTTTCGCCGACTGAGTAAGTTCAAAATGCTCCATTCGTCTTAATTTTATACTAATTTTTATAATACTTGTTAATATTGCTGTTGATATACTTTATTACAAAACTTGCTATTAATATGTGTAAAAAAAAAGTAATATTTTATCATTGAATTTTATCCGAAATGAACAATATTATATGTTTATAATTATTTTCTGCCAAATTACTTAGTATAATTTTAAAATGTATACCAATTTTTGATGTAATATCATAAAACTATCACAAAAAAAAAAAAAATTACAAGTTTCTGAAACAAAATTTAATGCGCATGGAGCATTTTTAATTTTTATCACTAATTAGCATATTATTAATTAATTACTCATTTGCATATTAATATTTTTTAATGAAATTAAGAAATTTTCTTAATTATTGCACAAATTATCTGTGTATTAAATTTCAAAACGATTGAGCAAAAACTGTAGAAAATGTTTTTGAACGTCCACTGTCGCCTTAATCTGAAAATTCCAGTTGCTAAACTGCGAAAGAAACGCATAAAAGTAATAACGTTTATCTGTGAAAAAAATTCAGGAATACAAAGTGAAAAATAATTTATTTAATATATACACATGTACAACAAAATACATACGAATTACATCAAAATTGTGTACTGTAATCACATAATTCTTTTAACGTGGATATAAATTAAGTGTAACATTAATATTGAACTATGTAGGGTCAGAAGATTAATCTGAGCAGGATACATGTTACAAAAAATATGTATAAAGTAAGAAATCATGGTAGTGGGGAATATTAGAAAAGCAGTATTTCTTTTTTTTCAATTTGTCACACAAGAGTACATATAAAAAATTGTGAATGTGTGATATTTTGATAATTTTTGCGTTATAAGAAACAAAATACAGTTTAAACCTTTTTTTTTCAAGAACACACAAGAAAAATTATTTTAAAAAAAAATCTTATCACCGTCTAATTATAGAGGTGAATCTATTCCCAATTTTTCGAAAGTTTAAGGCTTTCGGTTCTCAAAACTCTGACATTAAAAATGTAACGCAACAATATCGCCAATTTCGACAAACGGTCGCCAAAAACTCAATTTCTTCAATCGTTCGCAGAAAAAATCGTCAATTTGGTCAAAGGATCGGGGGAAAATATGAATGTAGCAAAAATATTGCAAGTAAATGCAAATTTCGTCAAGGAATCGCGGAAAAAATGCAAATTTCACCAATTTCGCCTAGGGATCAGGGGAAGGAACGCGGATTTTGTCAAAAAATCCCGAAAGAAGAAACTAATTTCATCAAAGCATCGCAAAAAAGAAAACTAATTTCGTTAAGAGATCGCAAAAAATCCCTCAAATTTCGTCAAAGGATCGCGAAAAAAACGCGAATTACATCAAAACATCGCAAAAAACCTGAATTTCTTCAGAAGAAGAAAAAAAAGCGAATTTCGACAAAGTATCGCGAAAAAACTCGAATTTTGTGAAAGGGTCGCAGAAATATACGAATTTCATCAAAAGGTCATGAAAAAATGCATAATTAGCGCATGTAGGGGATTTTCCCTCTTTGCTGTAACCTTTTTAGAAAATCTGCTGCTGATATCAGATTTTTGCTTCTCTAATTGCATATATATGCAATTTAATTGTTGGTATATTCTTATAAAATAAATAGCATCATTTATAATGAAATAAAAACTTGATCTGCTTACCAAAATGTAGATTTATAAAATTGTATGCTCATAAAAAATATATTTTTATATGTCTTGTTATATACTTTAAAATTTCAATTCAAAACAGAGAGTAAGGAACTCGAGAACTAATAGAAAATGGAAAACTGATAACTAGAACTTGAACTATTAATTATGAAGGTTTGATTTCAAAAAACATACATATAGAAGTTTATCGAGGATCTTATACACTTATAATCAGAGTAAAAATATTTTAATAATTTCTTTCAATATGTGCGTGTGAATTGTTCAAATAATAAAAATGTATTCTCAATAAAATTAATATTTCGTATTTCATTTTAAAAAAAAATTATATCCATAAAGAGTACACACAGAAATATTGGATTCATAAATGTTTTGAGTGAAATTCAATGCGCGCAATATAGACAGTTTCTTTAAACTTATTCAAATTTCAAATTACACTGAAAAATTCCTAAATTTAAAAGAACATGCAAATAAAGAAAATGGATTTTTTTCCCATTTCTTGTTTTTAAAATTTACAATTATTTTTTTTAATTTAATTTAATACAAGTTAAAAATAATTGGATACATAGATGAAAGTATTTGTTACACTAATCAGCGTTCTATTCAACTACCTCAAATCAGTATCATATTCATAGTGAGAACTTTCTCACATACTCAAGAAGTCAAATTTAATCTTAGATACACGAACTTGGCAAGCACTCTTATTCAAAAAATGGGAAATTGAGTAGAGATTTCTATATTTCGATAAATGCAAAGAATATTTTTGTTTTAAATACGAAATGATGATATTTTGAAACAAATTTTCAGAAGCTCTTACAGAGAAAAGTAAAATGAAAAATAAATCACATAAGATGCAATGAGAAATGTTAATATCACCACGTTACCGTGAGAAATTAATCTCATAAGATGCAATTCATTTATCGAAAACTGAAAACGTTATTTGATTCCAAATTTTTTACAGCTGATGTCTGCTATTTATTTTTCTTTCTTTTTTTTTTTTTTTTTTTTTTTATTTATTTAAAAATTAGTTCACGAATGTTTCCCGTTATCGAGTGGGAAAATTTCCTCCCTTTTTAAAACAAGCTTAAGCATATAACCTACTTTTGAACACTTTTGTACGGTGCTGGCCTCCATTTTAAAAAGTGTAAGAATTTTTTTTTTAATTAAAGATAAACAAAGGTATTTAGATCACGTTATAGGTGCGGACCCTATAAGAGCAGGCGTCAAATACATTGCATCTGCCACATTTCTCATAGTGGCTGCCCCTCTTTTTGTATCACAGAATATGTAAAAATATCCGCATAAAATTATGCGTTTAAAGAAAAAAGTGCGAAATACCTTTTAAAAAACTTTTTTCAGTTAGTATTTAAAATTATTAAAGCTTTTAGAAATTCTAGACTTCAGAGACACTCTATGAAAAAATGAATTAGCACATTAACTTTCAAATTTTTATGCCTATGGAAAATTTATCATAAAATCATCATTGTATCATCTCTGGAAACACGTAATCTGGTGCAAATAAATATTATACACACTAGGGGGCTCGGCCCCCTACGAGCTACGCTCGCCAACCCCCGTCCAGACACCGTAGACTCTAAATGCACGCTAACTTGATCGGCTTTAAAAAGATTTCGAAAGATTGAATTATAATTTAAAAAACAGTGGCGATCTCTCTATAAACGGATTTCTATTCATTTCTCTTTGATTGGGGAATTTTAACGCCAAAATCCGTTGCGGTACTACTTGATTATCCCGGCGACCCATTTCGCCAAATTATATAAATCGCCAAACCACTCGCCAAATTATACAAATTGACATAATTTTTATTTTAAATAACGAAAAAACAAATAAATTAGTACAACATTAATAAAAATACAAATAAAACGTCGAAATAAAAATAACTTGATGACGTAGACACGTGTAACAACATTTCAAAATAAGCAAATATAAAAGGAATTAAGTAAACAGAGTCTTTGTCTCCTGGTATTTTTTAACAAAGTGAAATGAAAGTTCTTTTAAATGAGACATTTTAAATTAATCGTTTTTAATCTGACGTAATTTTGACCAAACTATTCTTTCTCTTTTTAATATTCAGGTGAAAATACTTGTGTTAGAAATTAAATATTATTTGCGCTTTCCTAACAAAAATAGTTGAAAAGTATCCTCTTAAAATATCAAATAAATGTCTAGCGCAATTTCTAAATTTAAACCGTTTTGCAATATTATTTTGTGTTTATTTTATGTAATAACTGTAATGTGACGTAAATATGACGTAATTTCTCCTATTTAAGACTTCTAACGCATGTTAATAAATTTATTGCTTTACAAATACCTTTCTCTCTTAAAATTCAGGTGTAATTATAGTTTTTATGACATAATTTTTAATAAGTTCCTGCTTTTTGTACACAATTATTTAATTCTAATTCCAAATGTTTTTTTTTCTGTTTATAATAGTCACGTGTAAATAATTTTTTAATTTATTTACACGTATAAATATATTTTTTTTTGAAGCAAACATTATTGCTTCCGCTGTTTATACAGTTGGCAACAGTTTAAATTAATATCACTTTCTAAAATCTGTTAAAAATATCTCTAGAAATGCTCAAAATCTGAATTTAAAATAGAAATAAAACCTCAAAAAATTAGTCAAAATAAAAAAATTAATGCAATCTGCGCTCCGGCAAATTCTAACGCATAAAATGATCTAAAAATGATTAAATTCCTATGAACAGTTTTTGCTCCTATAAAACTTTTTTAATGGAACGATTTTGTCCAACTTTAGCATTAAATATCTCTTAAAATAATTCTTCGATCTGAAAACTGTCTGCATCAGCGTGTTTATCAAACATTTCTGTATAATACTACCTATTTTCATATTTTTGTATGCATTATTTTGCTTAATATTAACGAAGAAAGACCTCCGGTCACAAAAAATTCAAAACCGGCGGCGGCGGCGGCGGTGACAGCGGTAGTTACTTTTTTTTAGAATAGAGAGATATTCAAAATAAAAATTAAATAAAATATACATTTCTGTCGATTTTCTAAGCCCCCCCCCCTTTTTTTTTTTTTTTTTTTTTTTTTTTTTTTTTTGCTGTTTTTATGTTACTGTTATAAATAATAATAAAAAAATCTCTCTATTCTAAAAAAAAGTAACTACCGCTGTCACCGCCGCCGCCGCCGGCGGTTTTGATTTTTTTGTGACCGGAGGCCTTTCTTCGTTAATATTAACAAAAATAATGCATACAAAAATATGAAAATCGGTGGTTTTATACAGAAATGTTTGATAAACACGCTGATGCAGACTGTTTTCAAATCGAAGAATTATTTTAAGAGTTATTTAATGCTAAAGTTGGACAAAATCGTTCCACTAAAAAAGTTTTATAGCAGCAAAAACTATACATGGCAGTGTAATCATTTTTAGAGCATTTTATGCGTTAGAATTTGCCGGAGTGCAGATTTCATTAATTTTTTTATTTTGACTCATTTTTTCAGGTTTTATTTCTATTTTAAATTCAAATTTTCAACATTTCTAGAGATATTTTTTACAAATTTCAGAAAATTGTACTAATTTAAACTGTTGCCAACTGTATAAAAAGCGCAAGCAATAATGTTTGCTTCAAATTAAAAATTTATTTACACGTGACTATTATAAACAGGAAAAAAAACTTTCAAATTAGAATTAAATAATTACGTATAAAAAGCAAGATCTTATTAAAAATTACGTCATAAAAAGTATACACGTGAATTTTAAAAGAGAAAAGATATTGTAAAATAATAAATTCATTAACATGCGTTAGAAGTCTTAGGAGAAATTACGTCATATTTACGTCACATTATAGTTATTACATAAAATGAACACAAAATAATATTGCAAAAAAAGTTTAAATTTAGAAATTGCGCTAGACATTTATTTGATATTTTGAGAATTAATTTAAAATGTCTCATTTAAAAGAACTTTCTTTTCGCTTTGTTAAAAAATACCAGGAGACAAAGACTCTCTTTACTTAATTCCTTTTATATTAGCTTATTCTGAAATGTTGTTACACGTGTATACGTCATCAAGTTATTTTTATTTCGACGTTTCATTTGTGTTTTTATTAATGTTGTACGAATTTATTTGTTCTTTCGTTATTTAAAATAAAAATTATATCAATTTGTATAATTTGGCGAGTGGTTTGGCGATTTATATAATTTGGCGAAATGGGTCGACAGAATAATCAAGTAGTACCGCAGCGGATTTGGCGTTAAAATTCCCCAATCAAAGAGAAATGAATAGAAATTCGTTTATAGGGAGATCGCCACTGTTTTTTAAATTATGATTCAATCTTTCGAAATCTTTTTAAAGCCGATCAAATTAGCGTGCATTTAGAGTCTGCGGTGTCTGGACGGGGGTTGGCGAGCGTAGCTCATAGGGGGCCGAGCCCCCTAGTATTTATAAGAGAATGGAAATTTTCAGTCGAAAAAAAAAAAATAAAATAATAATTTTCAAAATTCATAGATGCAATTATTTAAGAAAATGACTTAACATTAGTGACAATATAGTAAATTACTGAAAAGCAAATATAATGAATAACGAAGATAGAGCATAATAATAGAATATAACAGAATGTTTGTTTGTAAGGTCTACATTTGAGTCCTGCGCAAGTAGGATTGTACCAGAACAGAACCAAAACTTCTGCTTCAAGTCAACTTGAAATCTGACACACTTCAACCCGAATCGAATCGAATCGATCGCGAACCAGGAATGAAAGATGAATTAATTCATATTTTAATACAATTATGGAAAAGTAGTCAATAGTTATGTCATCAATTGTATCTTTTTATGTATTAAAATGAACACATATAATTAATTTTCAAACATATAGTTTTTAATTGAAAATATTTTTGAAAAACTGGTTCAGTCTGAACAAAACTCGAAAAAATCAAAACTCAATATGATCATGAATCATTGAAAGTTAACCTGGTCCACAACGAAAAGAAAAAGCATCAAATAGAAACACAAGTATGGTCGGATTAAAATCTGGTTACCCGAAAATAAGATATGTGCGTTTAAATTATATTTAAAATTACCTCCCTCTTTCGTACATTTTCGGAGTCATTTTGAAGCATACATGAATGACATTCGCAGTGCTCTTAAGAATTGAATAACGTTTTTCATTTTTCATAAATAGGATACGTTTGGAATTGCAGTTAATCACACCTTGATGATCACTTTTCCAAGACGATCACTTCACGAAAGTTGGCTTTAACTGTCAAATTTGGTAGCATTTTCTGAATACTTTTTAATCATAAATTGTTGTTGATAAGGACATTTTTTGTGTGTTTGCGATTTATAACATGCAGTTATACTTCTAAGGTTTTTAAAATAAAATAAAGCTGATTTTTAGCAAAAAGTTACATAAACATTAAAAAAAAAAAATCTGTAAAATTTTAAAATGTTATTTAAAAAAAAAAAAAAAAACATGATAGCGCAAGCTGCAACAAGCTGAATAACAAGCCTGTTACGTACCAACCATTAAAATAAATTAAAAGAAATGGAAAAACAGCAAGAGTAAACATATTATTAGTGTTTTTTGCCTAAAGAAAAAAAAAATATGCAATTTGAATTTTCATATATCATGTTTTATATAATAAAACATGATATGTGTTATTATGTAAAATAATTATATACATTTTATTATTTATACACATTCATATACATTTATGTAAAATATAATAAAACGTGCGTAAATGAAATATATGTAAACGGATACCTGGTGGTAATAGAACTTTTATGATTTCTGGTAAATGATGCACTTTCACAGATATAAATCTGTCTAATACAGAATACGTTTCGATTTTTTGTTTCCGTCTTAGCAGGTTTCATTAGATTCTTCTAAACTACTTCAAGTAAATTTCACATATACTACTGGAATTAAACTTTATATTTTCTTTAAATTGCGAGCGGGTTGCAGACCCGTCAGTGCCCCCCCCCCCCTTCTCTTGCTCAGTACCTGCATTTTCTTTTCCAATGGTTCTGTGGTCATCAAGCAAAGAAAGGAGAATCTCAACAAAAGAAAGAAGTGGAGACACGTCAACGACAGCCTGTGAAGTTCTATGTCATCTAGAATTCCGCAGAAGTCAACAAACATGAAAGAGAGCGCCTGACCATATCAAACTTTACGACGAAAAGAAACGCAGTCTATTCGATGCCTTACTTAAAAGTCGGATTCATGCATTTGTAACTTTCCGTAACTAAGCAACAAAGTAAAGTAAATCTGGGCCGTTTTCAAAACTACTGAAGTAAAGCTGGCCCGTTATTATCACAGCAAAGTATCAGATAAGGCGGATAAATTTCAAAAATTAAAAGAACTCAAGATTAACTATATTTGTTAAGAGAAAAGCAAGGAAAAGATAAACGGAAATTTCATAAAAAGGGGTAATGTAGGTGGAATAAATAATAAAAAAAAAAAAAAAAAGAGAGAGAGAAATTTTGTATCAAGCATAGATTTTGGTATCTAGCAGTAGAAAATTAGAAGATTTTTAACCCTTTCACCGTCCGAGGGTTTTCCTGTATTTTAATAAGAATGGTTGTAAGTTCCAAGATATATATATTTATTAATCGCAGTTTGGTGCTATAATATCTTTAATACCACTTCTTTCTATATATGGGCTCAAAATAAAATTCTGTTAAAAATATTTTTTTCTGCAGCCATTTTAACATGATTTCTAGAAACGGAAAAATCCGGGCCAGACGGTTAAAGGGTTTTAATCATAGTTATTTCAAAATAAGCACCACCAAAGAAAAAATGAAATTTAAAGTTATTTAAAAAGAGTAAGAAAAGAGTAGAAAAGAATAGAAAAACGAAGATTTCTGAAAAAGGTTTAATAATAATAATAATAATAATAATAATAATAATAATAATAATAATAATAATAATAATAAAAAGAGAGAGGGAAATCATGTACCAAGCATCATCGTAAAAAAATTATATAACGTTACTCCATAAAATTAGTGGCAACATGCTACCTCCAATTTTATGGAGTAATTTAACTTATATAATAGTGTAATTTGACCTGATATAATTGGCGTAATATTACACATCAGTGCAGAGGTTCTATGGGGATTCCCCCCCAACATATGTGAACTTCGGATATTTGAGCTTAGAGTTGGGAAATTATAGATTTTTAAAATTATAGATTGGAAATTATTATTACTTATTGGAAATTATAGATTTTTTTAAGTAAAAATATATATATATATATATAGATTTTTTATTATTAAAGGTACACATATATTAAGACAGACTTTAAATACAATAAACCCAACTGGAGTGAAAAATTAGCCGGGGCCAGGAATCGAACCTGGGTCGACAGCATAACGTGCTGTTGCTCTATCGTTAAGCTACCCCTGGCCGATGTCCTAGCCTGACAATTTCTCACTAATAAACCAAGTTGGGGAACGTCACCGTCCATCTATCAGATAGCTCAGGATGACGTGACAACGATGAATAAATTTCTTTTTCCATCGATCCACAATATATATTAAAGCACATAAATTAACGTCTGAATTCCATTTTTAATTATTAAAGTTACACATATATTAAGACAGACTTTAAATACAATAAACCCAACTGGAGTGAAAAATTAGCCGGGGCCAGGAATCGAATCTGGGTCGACAGCATAACGTGCTGTTGCTCTACCGTTAAGCTACCCCTGGCCGATGTCCTAGCCTGACAATTTCTCACTAATAAACCAAGTTGGGGAACGTCACCGTCCATCTATCAGATAGCTCAGGATGACGTGACAACGATGAATAAATTTCTTTTTCCATCGATCCACAATATATATTAAAGCACATAAATGAACGTCTGAATTCCATTTTTAATTATTAAAGGTACACATATATTAAGACAGACTTTAAATACAATAAACCCAACTGGAGTGAAAAATTAGCCGGGGCCAGGAATCGAACCTGGGTCGACAGCATAACGTGCTGTTGCTCTACCGTTAAGCTACCCCTGGCCGATGTCCTAGCCTGACAATTTCTCACTAATAAACCAAGTTGGGGAACGTCACCGTCATTCTATCAGATAGCTCAGGATGACGTGACAACGATGAATAAATTTCTTTTTCCATCAATCCACAATATATATTAAAGCACATAAATTAACGTCTGAATTCCATTTTTAATTATTAAAGGTACACATATATTAAGACAGACTTTAAATACAATAAACCCAACTGGAGTGAAAAATATGTGTACCTTTAATAATTAAAAATGGAATTCAGACGTTAATTTATGTGCTTTAATATATATTGTGGATCGATGGAAAAAGAAATTTATTCATCGTTGTCACGTCATCCTGAGCTATCTGATAGATGGACGGTGACGTTCCCCAACTTGGTTTATTAGTGAGAAATTGTCAGGCTAGGACATCGGCCAGGGGTAGCTTAACGGTAGAGCAACAGCACGTTATGCTGTCGACCCAGGTTCGATTCCTGGCCCCGGCTAATTTTTCACTCCAGTTGGGTTTATTGTATTTAAAGTCTGTCTTAATATATGTGTACCTTTAATAATTAAAAATGGAATTCAGACGTTAATTTATGTGCTTTAAGATTTTTTATTGTTTTGTTGACTACCTTTCTGAGTTCTGTAATAGAAAATAGTTAAACTCTCAAAAGAAATACAAAAAGCAGCCAGACTCAATTTCTCAATATGTTTCTCTGTGCTACGAAAATATCATACTTCTACCAGACCTGAATTTCTCTACTGTTATCTATCAACAGTGTCTCCAATACATTTCTTCCAAAACTTTGTTCTTTTCTCAAAAATCTAAAAGTATGAGGCTATTTTCATATGAAGTACGATTATGACTCTTACACAATTGAAGACAAAAACTTTCATTAAAAGAACCAATAATTATAATTTTTTTGTTTTTAGTTTCAGCATTTTTCTTTGGAAAGATTTTTTTTTTCTTTTCTTTTCTTTTCTTTTTTTTTTTTTTTTGTCTTTTTTTTTTTTTTTTTTTTTTTTTGTATAAGTATTATTATTATTAAACACACATTGAACATATCATTTTAGTTGGAAAATAGAGCAATTTGTTTCACATTGTGAAATTTTTGAATTATAAGTTGGAAAAATTTTGAACTTTCCCCTTCACCCCCCACCCCCCCCCCCCCCGAAAATAAATTTGTAGCTACGCCCCTGTGTAACGCAACATCATTTATATCGGTACCCAATAAAATGCAGGCAGAATAATTGAAAAAAAAATTATGGAGTAACGTTACATATTCTTTACAGTGATAATTATAAACTACTTTTAACAATTCCAGAAAATTGTCACGAAACTTCACAGTGAAGCGAAAAAAATAATAACTAATGAAACAATTTAGAAAATTCATAACATATTAAAAATCTAATTTTATCAATTTCCGTCCAAAGTTGGAAATATAGTCGATTTATTTTTATGCTGGCTATGATTTACAGATTTGTATATCGTTGAACACTTCTAAAACACAGAGTTGTGTTTAATATAACTCAGATGTGTTCAAATAAACATTTACTACTGCTCCACTAGATGCAGATACAATTTTTCATGCCAGTAAGCCAGACAACAAATTTTTTGTTATTTATTGATATATTTTACTATTGCTTTGAGTCGACAATATATATTACAGGTATTTTAAAATTCATTTCAGTTAGTTCAAATTCATAAAACATGTGAAAAATCATCTTCAGAATTTTCTGTCATTAAACGGAAATGTACTCGTATTCCCTTATACTGTCTGCATATTATCTACAGATTTTTATGGACACCCCGGATTAAGCTAAAATTTAAATAATCCAAGTAAAAAATGTTTAACACAACTAAAAACAAACTTCTAGCAATTACTAATCATAGACAGCAATGTATCTTGTTCTTTGCGTAAGCCTGTACAGTAATTTATCTATATTCTACAAACATCATACAGTATACTAAATATATGCATAACAAACTGAAAAACCTTTATTGAACAATTTACACCCTTAACAATAACGCTTACAAATTGTTTTATCTAGCTCTATTTTATGCAGATGTAGAACTATACACATCTCGTATTATGCAAAAATTGTGTGAAAAAAGCATAATAGAACGGAAAAAGTATTTTTACTAATTAGTGCTCATAGCCAGTACTGTAACTTTATTATTTTGCGTGTCCCCGTAAATGACTAATAAATGTTATGCATCCAATAATGTACAGAAATCATCTTGTACCGAACTTCAGTAATTTATCAATTTAATTATGTTTAATATCTAGTAACCGCAGAAAAATGACCCTCTTACGATTTTTCCCACACGCTGCAATGTGACTGAATTCTTTTGTGTAACCCTGTAACTAAAATATAAATTTCATAAAGGGGAGCGTTGATTTAGAGGGCTATTTATTTAATATTACAAAAAGCAACAAAATAAAAATAAAATAAAGAGTTGAAAAAATATATAACTTCTTGAGATGATAGGCGGGGAAATGGAGAAAAGGCTTTTTTCTTCTTCTTCTTCTTCTGGCGGGGAAAGAGTTTGTTTAAATAAATACTTATTTATCATTACCATATGCTTAAAAATAGGACAGGAAAATAATTAAATAATAATAAGCTTTAACTTTTTAAAAACTTTTGCATACTTGGAATAGGGGTGGGGGGGGGGTGGGTGGAAGAAAGTAAAAATTTAGATAGTCGGTTATTTTTTCGTTTCAATAAAGAAACAAACAAAAGAGTTTTACAGATATAAATTATAAATTTAATGATTTTAATCTTTGGGTAGTGTATGAGAGGGAAGAAAAGGGGAGGAAAGCAAGATTTCGGAAAGGGGGTGGGGGATTTAGACAATAAAAAAAAATAGAAAGAAAAAGCGTGATATTTAAATTGTTTTAAAGAAAACTGAATTTCAGTAAGATTATATCGATCATGTGTTAGACGCAAATGAATAATTTCCTTACTATTTAAGTAGCATTAAATGTAAATAAATAATTAATTATTATAGAGGTTAAATGGAAAATACAGTCTATTCTGTTATTCAAAAGACATATAAAAGTTACTTGTAATTTCAGAAGATCTTGAAAAAGCCGAATGTTACGAAACTGCGCTTAAAAATGTTTCCTAAATTTTAATTTGAGAAAATTTTAACACACCAGAATTAAAAAGCATTAAGTGCCACTTTAGTCCAAACACTTGGTAGTAATTATGCATGCCTGAAGAAGGATTTATTCCATCAAAACGCGTTGCTTGTTTTATATAGTTCAGCATTTATTTATATAGATTAATAGTTTATTTGTCAAGAAACGTGAAACACTAGCATTCGTCTATTATTTTACTATGTTTATTCGAACTCACTGAACAGTCCTTACATATAATAATATATCACATATATCACACAGTAATTCTTCATATAAACACGAAATATACCAATGAAAAAGATTATGGGTAATATGAGTCAAAATTATTTTTTATTATCGTATTCAATAATTAACTATTTATAATAACTATTTTGTTTTCTTTTAGAAGGATGATTATTATATCGAGTTACATAAATTAATCAAAACAAAATAAAGCAATTAAACTTTAAGTAGAATAGAATTATTACGGTATTATTGAAATTTTAAGTGTGCTCGAGCAGTGGCGACCGAATTTGTAAAGCCCTGGTCTCAATGGAAAGAAAACAAACAATTATACTTGCTAAGACGGAAACTTTTAATAAACATATTTTTTTTTTCTTGGTCCCTTTCGCTTTCGTTTTCACAGGTTTAAATAAATTGAAATGTTATTATACTTTTGTAAAAATTAACTCACTTACCTTTTCGCACACTCTTCTCGGAAAATTTCGCTGTTCGGTGTAAGCTCCGTTTTACATCTATGAACAATATCCTCACGAAGATTGATTTTTTCTTTATAAAGTAAATCTGGTTTGCATGTGTGTGCGGATCTTTCTTCCATTTTTTTCTCCCCCTCTGGATTCAACAAGACTGCTCTTCCCCGACATTTAATATCTTTGCATGCTAGTTTCCATCTACCGGCACTGGGCTTGTCTTTAATTCTATAAAAAAATCCATCACCATTGGAAAATAATCATCCATTTTTAGCGCCAGGCACTTCGAAAACTGTTTTTTCCGTTTTAAAATTAGAATTATAAGAAGCTTTAGTAACTATAAAATCTGAACTTGAACAAAAAGTCACTCCTTCCTTTAAAGGCTGACAAATGTAAGTGTGTTCTTGATGAGTGTTTGCAAAAAAGAAATACACGAATACGACTTCCACATTTGGCTGACTAATTATTTTAGGAGGTGTCACGTACAGTGAAAAGAACTCCCCATAGCTAGAAGGCGTAAAGAAATCATATAGAAAAGAGACACTCGTGTGAACTTTAAAAAATCCTAAACCCATAGCACATCGATCCCTCTCAATTCATGAAAACATCGTTAAGTGAATTAATTGTCGAAATAAGTAATTGGAAATAAGACTAATGCCACGTTAGAACTAACGAATCGGTCCTTTTTACCTCCCATATTGAGAACATGTGTTACGACATGTACTTAACGAAAGATAATTGTTTCTGGAGACATAAGCCAATGGAGCTATGTTGCTAATTTTCTTGAAATTAATAATAATAAAAAAAAGTTAAAACTTATGTTAAGAGGCTACTTCAGTCAAGTGAAAAGACTCGTTCGCTAATGCTAATCCTATGGAAGAAATTTATAACGATATCTCCGTTACATTTCAATATTTTTAAATGATTTTTTTTTTTTTTTTTTTTTTTTTTTTTTTTTTTTTTTTTTTGCATTGGATAGCTGAGATCGATCTGTACAAAGAACGTTTTTTAATTTTTCGATTTTGTTTACAGATATATTTAACGAGGACGCTTTCATTTTCAGAACCGGTTTCGAAACTGAAAGCATGCTCATAAAAAAAAAAAATCTGTAATAAAAATCGAACAAGTAAAAAACGGCCTGCATACTGATCGATCTTAACTATCCAATGCAAAAAAAAATCATTTAAAAATATTGAAATGTAACCGAGATATCGTTATAAATTTCTTCCATAGGATTAGAATTAGCGAACGGGTCTTTTCATTTGACTGAAGTAGCCTCTTAAGATGGTTCTCAAATGACCTGCTCGCGAAATTTTCTGACACAGTTCCTGGCTCATTTATAACCCGTTTACTTTAATTTGTTGCTTAGTTACGAGAAGTTTAAAAAGTATGCACCCTCACCCTCTTTTCAGTAAAGGTGATTAACGCGGGTGGTCTATTGGTATATGTCATTAGCATACCTGTTTGCGGTTTCCGGAATCTGTCTTCCCTTCTTGGTGAATACACCCCCCCCCCCCCCTTTCCCCCGAATGAAATCCGAAGAAATCATATGCTGTTTGAAAAATAATAATTATCCTTTCAAAGTGTCAAAGCGTACTTGATGGATATTCAAATTGTATTTTTTCATGATGAATATGTTATTGATTTGAGTTAGTGGAATAGAAAGCTTCAATAGTGTAGTCAAAACGAATACTTTCATAAAAATACCGAATTATGTTTAATCTTTATTAAATAATAAATAATAATACTAATAACTGTAAATCCTAAATACTTGAAATGAGTGTAATAAAAAATTCAAAATTTAAAAATTTAAGAATTTAGTTTAAATTCGAGTAAGTTTAACAGTGTACAGCATTGAATTTCATCAAAATTTACTTAAAGCATTTTCAGGTTTAATATTTTTATGTGAATTTTTCATGCATATCTGTTTTAAAAGTGAAATATCAAAAGAGAAATAACAATATTAATTTTAATGTAATACTTTTTTATTGTTTGAACAATTCGTACACACATATGGAAAGATATGAGCTAAAATAGGTTTGCAGTGAATATAAATTTATAAACTCTTTGTTAAATTTCAAAATGTATATTATTCAAAATAAAAACTTTATATAAGATATTTAAATTGTAAATATTTGTTTTAAATTTTAAATTAGTGGTTAAGTTCCTAAAACTTTGTTTCAAACTAAATGTTTAAAGTATATAAAAAACATTAAAAAATATTTATTTTTATAAACAAAAAACATTATTATATCTTTATAAATTATACATTATAATTCACAAGAATATACAAGAACAACTAAACTGTGGTTTATATACAATTAGAGAATATTTTCACTTGAACGATAGAAAAACGCAATATTTCATCAAATGTGTCCCTTAAAATTTAGGGCTTAGAATAATGCTTACATCGCATAACAAAATAAGAAAAATAATATAAAATAAATAATACAGAGTTTTACGAATACTAATTTCAGGCACATTTCCTTTGAAAGAGACAAAAAAGTTCAAAATTTCGATTGTAAATTTCTATTACCATGCTGTTTTTATATGATAGCCTCGGGAATTACACACTAACGTTTATAATTAAGTTATCTCAATAAATATAGGTGAATTTTACAAAATGTTTCAAATAAAAATAAATAAAATGTAAGCAAAATGTTAGTTTCGTGAACCCTCGTTTTTAGTAAAATAAAATAATTAGTAAAATAGGTTTGTGAATTTTATTTATAGAACTACATATAATTGTGTTCGGGCTATTCAAAAATTCATAAATTATTACTTAATTTTTGCAAAATCTCTTTTAACGAATAATTTTACTGAATTAATTTATTTTATCGAAGCACAAACACAAGAGAAGTAATAGCCTGGCACAAGGTGCCGAAAATGGTAGACACTTTATTTTTAATCATAGGCGGCGTTAGTTAGAGCTACCAATTCAAGACCTTTAGTAGAAAACTTAATAAATGGTTTAACAAGTCGTCAAATAGAAATATAAATAAATAAATAAATAAAATAAAATTTATGTATACGTGATTTGATAATTTCATTTACATACATTGAAATAAATCTTACTACGTTTCTTTGAAACAAACAAAGAAATTTAACATTATATTATTATGAAAGGGTACAATATATGATTTAATAACGATTAACAGTACTCATTCAAAATATAGCCGCTCGTATATCATGTTGTCTCTTTTATTTCAAACTTTTTTCATTACTTTTAGTTTTATTTATTCCATAACGAATGAAAGTATCTGAAAATGCCCATTTAAATTCATCATAAAAAAGTAATGCAATTTATTAAAAGTATATTTAAATATACACTTAAACATACCATTTTAGATACACATGTTTTAATTTCTTTAAGGTTGTTAAACTTAATTCTAGATTTTTCTCAAAAATATATATTAATTAAGACAGATAACACGGAGGATAAATTTTCAAAGAAACTGAGTTTGGTTTGGTTTGCGTTTATGACGGCTGATTATCAACACGTGGGATATAGGCCCTGGGGGCGGGGAGTGCCCTTCGTGGGGGTCTTTCTAAGGGAAACTAATCCGTATTTACGCATGGGAATCCACGGTTTCGAAGAAAACCACGAAAACTCCGAAACGGTTAGGCCGACGGGCGCGATTGGGTTCGAACCCAGCACCTCCCGTCTACCAGCTTCGAGAGCAGAACCTCTCAGCCACTGGTGGGGCCAAAGGAACTGAGAAGCAATAAAGAATATGACATGCTCTTTTGCTTATAGTATCTAAATTTTTTTAACAAATGTAAAGAGGGATTTTCTGGCTTTGTTTGTCTATATCCAATTGATAATATCCTTATAACTACTTTCTTTGTGCTAAAATTTATTTTGTACTAAAATAATTTAAAATGAAATTTTCTGTTTCATCCATTTTTTTATATAGCAAATTAGATTGGATAGCAAGTTAGATTAGACTAGCTGAATGATAAGGAATTGCCCACAAATTGTCAATTTTAATTAATTTTTTTAAATTTCATTTTTTATTGATGCTTTAGTTCTTCTTGGATAACCGAAAGAGCCTATACCATGATCAAAAGGGTAACCGGAAAAAAACGTGACAGGAAAAAAGGGGACAAAATAAACAACAGCGGAAAAAACGTGACAAGGAAAATACGTGACCGGAAAAAAGGGGACAAGGAAAAAACGGGACACTGAAAAAACGGGACCGTTTGGTGCTGCTTGTACTTTGTCCGGTATGAAACCGTTATAAATAATACAAATATTTTAAGTCAATGTCTACAAATGCGAATTTTGAAAAATGGAGTGGAATATTTGCATACTAGAATGCTTGTTTACAGCTCTACTTGATTTTTGACAATCGCGAACGGGAATACGAATATTTTCCGTCGATGTTTAAGAATGCAAATATTGAGAAAAGTCCCGCATATTCGCATATGAAAATGCATATTTACATCACTACTTGATTTTTGATATATGTAAATTAGGAAACAGGATATTTTAGTCCCGCCGTTTTGGTGCTGATGCCATTTCGATTCCTAGCCATTTCGGTCCCTTGCAGTTGTTGTTGGAAGCAGCTATATTGTTAATAACAAAATCTCAAAAATTAAATTATTTTTATTGACGTAATTATTAGTAACAATTCAAAATTATTTCAATTATTAATTGTTTATATAATTAATTTATCAATTACTTGTTTAAAAAATATTACATGAGGTATATAATAATTACAGGGTAATGCAAATATAATTTTTTTTTAAATTTTCGTTTACTATAATGTCATTAGATTATATAAAAATGCTAATGATTCTGAGGATAAATATGTTGTTTATTTATTTAGTATTTAGTTTATAATATTTTCTTGCTATTTGAATATAATTAATTAATAATATCTAGTTTTTTTTAATTGCAAACTATAACTGTGCTAAAAAAATAAAAATCTAATTCTACATCTGGACAGTAACATCACCTAACATCGTTAAAAAATATTTTTAACTTTTGTACAATATTACAATATTATTATTATTAATTAATAATAATACCATCAGTTAACAAAACAATTACTTAGACTTAAATTTTTGACTGATTTTTCATTTTTTCTTGGGAGGGGGGGGGGGATAATAAATAAAAACTTTTGAATAAAAACTTTAATTGATGAATAATTGCTATTAATTAATTATTAAAATAGTTAGTAATTTTAATATAAAAATTAAATTAATGTTTTATTAAATATATTTTTTAATTCAATTTATTCTTAATTTATTAAATTATTAACGTTAATATAAATTACAAATTTCTACTTTAAAGTAAACTCAATACAAATTATATATTCAGTTTATCATTATATTTAATATTAGCTATAAGCTGAAATTTATCCTTTATCTGCTTTTTTATTTTATATTTAAAGTTACTGAGATTTAAAACTATTAATATAATTAATAATAAAACTAAGATAAAAAAATTATTAAACTTACTTTCTGGGAAAGATGGAGGAAAAAGGTAATTAAAAGAAAATAATAAAAGACAAATGCAAAAAAGCTTAGTTTTATCAGTTAAAAAATTATTTATTAAGGTATTAATAACATTATCACATAAAATTAAAAATAATCGTTTTATTAAAAGAAATAGGTCTAATTTTAATAAAATTTGCTCACAAAACTGTTCTTCAAGGGTTTGAAGACTTAAAAAAAGTTGCAAGCAACAATTATAAAAAGAAAGAGCAGAGGGAAGGGGGGGGGGCGGTAGATCTATTTTTTTTTAACAAAATATTTAGTTCAGCACGCTAGTCACACCTAGTAAGCAAATCTCTGTTGATTTCCCAATGCATAATGGTAAAGTAACTTATGAAAACAAATTTATAAGATGCAACATTGTATTGAAAATATCAGACATTTGTTACTTTGTTAGTTTTTAGTAATTGTTTATGAATAAGTTCAATATTTATAAATTCCGTGTCATGTTTTTTCGGGTCACTTTTTTTCCTTGTCACGTTTTTTCCGGTCACGTTTATTCCTTGTCACCTTTTTTCCGCTCTTGTTTTTTCTGTCACTTTTTTTCCTGTCACGCTTTTTCCGCTCACTTCTTTTCCTAGATTCGGGCAAAAGAAGTATCAAAATCGAAGCATTTTTTCCAAATCTACTCGTTGATAGTCACTAAATACTAACTTTTTTTCTAAAAATCAGTTAATAAAAAATGACAATTTGAGGAAAATCCCTTATCATTCAGCTGCTTTTAGAGAACAACTAAAAATTAGCTCACTCTGACGCCGATATCTTTCTGAATTTTTACGATATTTGACTGGATATTTATAATAAATTGCTCCATAGAGTTGACTATTAAATTATGTAACACCGCAAAAAAAGAAGCACAATTAAATAAACAACCCGAATATAAAACTCTGGAAAATAAATCAACGTAAAATAAA
Organism: Maratus speciosus; assembly: GCA_963932465.1. NCBI lineage: Eukaryota > Metazoa > Arthropoda > Arachnida > Araneae > Salticidae > Maratus > Maratus speciosus. The sequence goes on along the minus strand of OZ010786.1, from coordinate 66,963,414 downwards.
GCACCCGAAAGATAAAGCCGTATATTAGAATGACTTCAACTCTTGGTTACAATTGCCAAGGTTTAATCAAACTAAAACTGCTACAAAAGCATAAAATAGAAAATGAGCTGAAGTTTTTCCTTCGGGACGGGCCGATGGCAGTCCGAAATCTCCAATAGGTATTATTCTCTTCCCCAAAATGATTGAGTTGCAACCAGGGCTGCGGAGTCGGACCAATTTTTGAGAAAAAGAGTCGGAGTCGGAATTGCTAAAAAACAAGTCGACTCCGACACTAGATTTTTTTGTTAGACATCTTAAAAATGAAACAAGTGGGTAAGTGTGATCACAGATCGTACAGAGGGTTTCGTTTAATATTCCTTTCAAAACATTTTATCCTTTTGAAAAATCTGTTAGTTCCATATTTCACAACCAGGGGGCGCACTTGATTCTAAACAAACCTCTATCCGAACGAAAATACGTTTTACATACTATCCGCAGATATATTAGTCGAGGGTATTGTGCCAATAGCACCCGAGATAAGAAGGCGCCCTGGCGGTAAAAAGTGGGACTAAAATATGTAAGGCTATGGTGCATAATATGAAAGAATGGTCAAAGGAGTGTCGGCAAAAGTTGGAAAAGTACTCCCCGGGTGAAAAGTGCGGAGGTTAGAAAAATTGCTTAAAATACCCAAGTCCCGGAGGAGTAAATAACATAAGACTTTTTGAAAGTTTTATCATTTGCCGTGTGGTCTGAGGCATTCAGCTATACGTATGCAAAAATTCATGTCTCCAACTTAATTAGGGGCTCTCTTAGAAAGAATTGCTTAAAATACATATGTGGTAGCTCAAAGGGTTAAACGTAAGACTTTTTCAAGATTTCATGATCTGTCGCCTGGCCTCAGGTGTTCTGCAATAAGTATGCAAAATTTCAAATCTCCAATTTAATTAGGGTCTCAATTAGAAAGAATTGCTTAAAATACACAAGCTGGAGTTGAAAGGGTTAAACATAAAACTTTTTCAAAATTTATTATTTGACGTGTGATCTGAGTTGTTGAGCTATAAGTATGCAAAATTTCACGCCTCCAACATAATTAGGGGCTCACTTAGAAAGAATTGTTTAAAATACACATGTGGGACCCCAAAGGTTTAAACGTACGACATTTTCAAAATTTTATGATTTGTCATATGATGTGAGGTATTCAGCTATAAATACCCAAAATTTCATGTCTCCAACATGTATAGTTTCTGAGAACGGGCTCTGTGACGGACAGACAGATGAGCGAGACGAATAGGGTTTCGTCAAATGAACGAAACCCTAATTAAACTAATTATATGCAATTTGAAATCTATAAAATGAATTGTTATTGTTATTTGTGGACTATATCAGGCTACTGAAGTTAAAGATGACCGATTTACTGCAGTGTACAAAGTAGATACAAGGGTATTGCATACAAAAATATGAAAATCGGCGGTATTATAGAGAAATGTTTGATAAACACGCTGATGCAGACAGTTTTCAAATCGAAGAATTATTTTAAGATATTTAATGCTAAAGTGGTACAAAATCGTTCTATTAAAAAAGTTTTATTGGAGCAAAAGCTATACATGAGAATTTAATCATTTTTAGATCATTTTATACGTTATAAGTTCCCGGTGTGCATATTGCATTTATTTTTCTTATTAGACCCATTTTTTGAGGTTTTATTTCTATTTTAAATTCAAATTTTCAGCATTTCGAGAGATATTTTTTACAAAATTTAGAAAATGTTATTAATTTAAACTGTTGCCAATTGTATAAAATGCGCAAACAATAATGTTTACTTCAAATTAAAAATTTATTTACACGTGACTCTTACAAACAGAAAAAAAAAAAAAACTTTAAAATTAGAATTAAATGATTACATGTTAATAGCAGGAAAATTACGTCATAAGAACCATATTTACACTTGAATTTGAGAAACAAAATCTTAAAATAAAAAAATCATTATTATGCATTAAAACTTGTAAATGGAGGAAATTACGTCATATTTAAAATGCCCCAAAAATATGGCAAAACAGTTTAAATTGAAAAATATATTTGCGTGAGATATTTTGAGATAATCTTTTCAACTATTATCGTGAATTCGAAGACAGCGCAAATAATATTTCCTTCTAACAACAAAAGTATTTTCACGTGAATATTAATAAGAGAAATAAAACTTTGGTGTAAATTACGTCAGATTTGAAACGATACATTTAAAATGAATTATTTAAAAGAACTATCTTATAGCGCAGTTAAAAAATACCGGGAGACAATGACACTGTTTACTTAATTCATTTTACATTAGCTTATTTTCCAATGTTTAACTGCCCCACCAGTGGCTGAGAGGTTCTGCTCTCGAAGCTGGTAGACGGGAGGTGCTGGGTTCGATCCCAATCGCGCCCGTCGGTCTAATCGTTCGGAGTTTTCGTGGTTTTCTTCGGACCTTGGTTCTCCAAGCGTTAATACGGGTTAGGTTCCCTTAGAAAGACCTCCACGGAAGGCACACCCTCCCCCCCCCTTAGGGCCTATATCCCACGTGCAGATAATTGGCCGACATAAATACAACCAACCAACCAACCAATGTTTAACTATTTTTTTAATTAAACCCGAAAACAGCCATTATATCTCTTAACAGCAGCAGATTTGGTCTTAAAAGCCCCAATCCAAGGAAAACGAATAGAAACCTGTTTACAGAGAGATCGCTACTGTTTTTTTTTTTTATATATATAAATTTTAATTCAATATTTTTAAAGCCGATCAAATTAGCGTGCTTTTTGGATTTTGGTGTGCTTGAACGGGGGTTGGCGAGCGTAGCTTGTAGGGGGCAGAGCCCCCTAGTAGTATATAAATAAGTACTTCCCTCGTATTTTTGGGGTTTGCGGATAGAACCAGAGGTACAAAGGTCTAGAAGGACCCAAAGTCCGGAAAATGAAGGGAATTTTTCAAACAGGCCGTGTAAGTAGAAATAAGACAATTTATGTTAATTGGCCATTAATGACTGTTAAAATGTTATTTTAATGACTATTGAAGAGATTTGGAATCGAACAGTGTTTTCCCTTTTTTTTTTAATAAATTAATAAAATATAAGAGATTCTTGTCACGAGACTGCAGGTTTTTATCCTTTCCCGTGCTATCGCTTCTGAAAATTCGATTAAAAACTTTAATTTTGACAGTATTTTCTCAAAGATATGTTGCCTTTATCAAAATTGGATAACGTAATAACGTAAAGTTTCTGAATAAGAACACCGGCACCAATCTTATGCGTTTCCGAAAAGAAATGAATTCAGAAATGTATCAGAAAGTAGCTCCTTTGGTATTTGAGAAAAGCCTTATTAAATGACAAAGAAATATTTTTAGAAATCTTCTTTTTGTTATACAGATTCAAAAGTTATCATGTTTTTAACCCACCATTTTTCCATTTATTCTGAACTACATTATTTTTTTAATGAATCCTTATTTAAATGTTGAAACATCTAATACTCTATAAGTAATCATTAATGTTGCTATTCTGTATTCTCTGTATTGCGAATACATACTAATTTTAAAATATACTGAAAAATTATCCCATAAATATGCATGCAGTATGCATTCAGATTCTTTAAAAGAATCTTAATTGTATGTTTAGAAAAACCTAGATTTTTTTTGTAGAAATTGAGTCATTTAATTAATTTTTCCACGGCCCCGGCCGGGCCTGATTTCACTGATTTTGTACGGGCCGGGTCATGAACTGTGAAAATATAAATGAACCGGGCCAGGCCCGGAAATTACGACCCGTGCAGGCCTCTAAAAAAGATAATCAATGCCGAAATAGTGAGATTTGAGCTTTATTTTTCTTATATTCTATCATTATTTAAATCAACAGGCAACATTAGTACCCCAGCCCGAGTACTAGTGCAGTCATCCCGGAGTCGGAATAGGAATCGGAGTCGGAGTCGATAAAATATCCAGGAGTCGGAGTCGTCCATTTTTCGCACCGACTCCACAGCTCTGGTTTTTTAAATCATTCCCCAATGATTATAAAAAAACATGAAAAAAAAAAAGAAAAAAAGCTTCCATTTTTTAATTATAAATTGTATGAGGTTTTTTTAAATTAAATACATAATAGATTTTTTATTTTTAAATTGATAGAGTGCTTGTCTGAAAATTATATAAATTTAAATAAAAAATTAAATTTTTCAATATTTTGTCTTTTTCACTTAGTTGAACAATTTTAGAGGTAAATAGAAATAAATGTAAATACTAAGTATAGCAGCCTGCTGCAATAGACCAACAAAAAAATTACAAATCCATCTAATTTTATACGTTATGGTACATATTTTTTTTTTCGAATATTAATTACGGAATACATAAAATATTTTTAAAAATATGATAAAAAATATTATACTATGTAACATTTGAAAAAATTAAGAGAAAAAAATTATTAGAAGCTTCAAATATCCGAATCTAAAATTGCAGCTCATTCCATTAAGTGGTTTTCGAGTTAAAATTAAAAGAAACTACAGGAATTGCAGTTTTGTTTACAACTATAACAAGTAAGAAAAATCATGCGTTAAGCATAGATTATGAAACACTTTACAACACTTCCTGAATGCTTTAACAAAACTTCATTATTTAGGGAAATAAGGTAAATAAGATAACGTTTTAGAAAATGCATAAAACGTTTGAAAAACTGATTTCAGCAGTTACCATCCATAGCAAATATGTATTCCAATTCTTTTGAACAGCTCTGTATTTGATCTGCAGGTTGATATATATGCTATATAATGGGGAAATTTAGTTTAGCAAGAAAACGTATAACAGGTTGAAATTTCTCTTTCAGCAATTTATACTAATAGATGGAAACATACTTGTATACTTTTGTACAGCCCTATAGTTAACCTAGTACCTTTATTACACGCCACTATTTAGCTAAAGTTTAATTCAAAGTAAAACACTCTTAAAACTACTGGAATCACATTTCCAGAAATTATCATTTATAGACGGTCATGTATCCAATTCTTTGCGTGACCCTGTATATAATTTTATCTATGTTCTACAAACATTTCTTAGTAAACAAAATGCAGTTCAGCTTAAAAATGCATAACCCATTTAAAAACCACCTTTAAGCAATTTGCAATCATACCCAGTAACAATTACGAAATCTTTTGTGTAGCCCTGTATATGAATTTCAGCATTTATACACACCATATACAATGCATAAATCTAGTGAAACATAAAAGCACATAACATAATTAAAAATGCATTTCCAGCAATCATTGCTACCGTACAGTACTTCGGATACAATATCGTATCTGAAATCTTTTTTGCGTCCCTGTAAGTGCTATGCACTTCTTATTACACATGAAATAAGTAGTAGTAAACCTCAGCGACGTATATCAATTTCATTACACATGAAATAATTTAACATAATTAAAATATGCCGGAAAAAATTCCCTCCACCCGTATATCATTATGTAACGGAAATCTTTTGTGTGGCCCTGTGAATTATTATTATAATTATTTTTTGCACCGCATATTCTGAGGAATGCATATTTTAGTGCATTTGATAAATGCATATCAATTTTAATATGTTTGAAAGCATGTAACATCATTGAAAATCATTTTAAACGATTTTTTCCCATAGGCCGTAATGTAACGGAAAACTTTTGACTGTCCCTGTAAATGAACTAAACATGCTACAAACTTCACTTGAAATAGGGTTCGTGCTATGGTAGAAGTCACTAACATACAAAAATTTCAGAACAATCCGAGTATACAAAACAAATAGGTGTTGCTATCCAACGTACAATTTATACACAAGTTTAACATAAAACTCTACGTTTCGGTTTATTCTTTAAAACCTTCATCAGGAGAAAAATTTTCTAAAATATAAATCGACAACAAACTCTTTACATGCTACATTTTGAAATCAATTCAAAATTCAAAACATTCTAACGGAAACCTCTTACTCCCAAATAAAGAGTTCAGTGGCGCCATCTTTTAATCAAAGATGCAAACGAAGAAAGACTAGCTGAAAAAATGGAATTTTCATTGACTTTTCAAAATTGAAAGCCATATTTCTGGTATGTGAAAGGAAACATTATCATTACACACTTCATGGTTTCTAAGACGAATTTCTAAAGATTCACGAATAATAGCATTGCGCGGAATAACTTGTTTGGAAATAACTTTAGCATGGTCAAAGTCTATAAATGAAATGAGTCCTTTATGGTAGCTTCTTGAGAGTGCTGTAGAAAATTTACGAAACTTCAAATCGTTTTTATGTTCTTGCAATCTTTCGAAAAATCGACGTTTAGTCATACCAATATAGGACGAGGTGGTCCCATCAGAAAATTTAAAGGGAATTTCATACACCCCAGAAAAAGATGAAAAAGGAATTGGATCTATTTTTTTACACAGAAGATTAAACAAAGTCATAGAATTAGAGGCAACAAGTTGAATGTTGAATTTCATGAAAGACTTTTTTAACTTTTCAAATAGGATAGGAAAATAAGGAACCTTTCGGTAAACTTGATTAAATTTGGGGGAGGGGGGATTAACGGAAACTTTATACTTATCAACCAATTTATAGATAAGGCTTGAATTAAAACCATGACATAATCCAATGTTAACGATGAAATTGATTTCATCATCCAAAAAATCATCGGAACAAACAAGTAATGCACGCTGGATAAATGACCTAAATGCTGCAATCTTATAATTCCATGGGGCAGCTGCAGTGACGGGAATAACATTGTTTAATTTCATAGATTTCCGGAAAATTTTCCGTTTTAAACAATTGTTTTCTTTAATAAGGAGAACATCAAGAAAAGGAAGCGAGTTATTGTTTTCTAACTCCATCGTGAACTTAATATTGTTATCAAGTTGTTTAATTTCGTCAAAAAAAATTTTCTAAGGATTGTTTCCCATCTTCCCAGATAATAAAAATGTCATCGACATACCGTAACCATAATGAAGGTATAGGAAAAAGTTTCTTAAAGATGAGTTCTTCTAAAGGACGCAATTTGAATTCTGCCAGAATACTAGAAATAGGTGAACCCATAGGAGCTCCTTTCTGCTGTTTAAAATATTTATCTTTAAAAATAAATACATTACTTTCCTTAATTAAGTTTAAGCCCGACTTAATAGAAAATTTCATATTATCACTTAAATGAGGTAACCCATCAATGGATATGCCAATGGAAAGAATAACTTCTTCCACATCGATGGACGGAAACAATGACACAATGTCAAAACTTGCCAAAATTGCATTATTAGGAAGATTAAAATCCTTAATTCGATTAATGAATTCCAACGTAGAAGAGATAGAAAAAGTTGAAGAGGGGAGAATACTTTTAAGAAAAAATGCAAATGCTTTTTCAACAAAAGTTTCGTAAGTTTCGTTGAAGTTTCGTAAATTTTCTACAGCACTCTCAAGAAGCTACCATAAAGGACTCATTTCATTTATAGACTTTGACCATGCTAAAGTTATTTCCAAACAAGTTATTCCGCGCAATGCTATTATTCGTGAATCTTTAGAAATTCGTCTTAGAAACCATGAAGTGTGTAATGATAATGTTTCCTTTCACATACCAGAAATATGGCTTTCAATTTTGAAAAGTCAATGACAATTCCATTTTTTCAGCTAGTCTTTCTTCGTTTGCATCTTTGATTAAAAGATGGCGCCACTGAACTCTTTATTTGGGAGTAAGAGGTTTCCGTTAGAATGTTTTGAATTTTGAATTGATTTCAAAATGTAGCATGTAAAGAGTTTGTTGTCGATTTATATTTTAGAAAATTTTTCTCCTGATGAAGGTTTTAAAGAATAAACCGAAACGTAGAGTTTTATGTTAAACTTATGTATAAATTGTACGTTGGATAGCAACACCTATTTGTTTTGTATCGATATTACAACGTAAAGTCCTTTATTATTATTAATCCGAGTATATTTGCGCGAGTTAGAGCGCGAGTTAGAGCGCGTACAGACGGACAGACAAACCGAATGCATAAACACTTGTCAACTTTGTTGGAAAGTGTTAAAAATGAATTTAACATTGACTTTGTGTTTGGTATTCTAGGGCAGTTTTTTAATTAATAGAAATATAATGTCAATTTTGAGTGTTCATATTAAAAATTTCATTTTTGTATACGAGTGTTATTATTATTATTATTATTATTACTCTTGTATTATGTGTAATTTAAAATTTTGATACAGCCTTCCAAATATGCTCATTTTAAAATAAATAATTTCCCTGAAACTATAGTGCGAATTTCATGATAATTCGTTTTTAGACTAATTAAGTGGTGTAGAATTTATTTATGGTGTCAAAATTGTGACTTGCTTAAAAAAACAAAACAAAAAACAAACAAAGATTGAGTTTGTTTTCATATACATACATATAGCCCCCTAAGCAAAATTTACATACATTATTTAACAGTAGACTTTATTTCCGATAGTTTGGCACCAACAACTTTCTGCTATGTTAATTTATTGCTTGATTTGTGGGGGCTGTTTAATTTTTTTTTTCTACGGCTGTACATTTATTATAAAGATTAATCCAGAATTTGAAAAAAAATAACAAAGTAATTTCAATTTTTTTTATATATAAAATTCATTGCATTTTGCACTTTTTCCCTTAATGGAATTATTTCTAAATTTTCTTTTATTACATAAAAAATAACGTAAGTTAACTTGACAAAGTTAATCAAGCTTCTTTTCCCCTATAAAATCTTTGTCTTTTTAGTAATTTTTGTTCTTAACTTTTTTTTCTGATTAAAATATAACTTATTTACCGATATATATTTTTATAGGAAAACCTTAAAAACTTCAGATACGCCTAACTTTTAGATTTATATGATTTGACATTAAATTAAAATAAACTTAATAAACAACAATAATACGAAGAATAATATTGTTTAAAAAATGTCAAAATCATAATTTAAGTGAAATAAATAATCTTAAATAAGTTTTTTTTTAGGATTTGTTTAGGCATATCTTCTGAAAATGTGGTGATCCCCTGAATTTAGTCTTTTTTATGAAGATTTTTTATTTTAAGAAAATATTACAAAGTTTGTAGCCCTTTTTTGAAAAAAAAAATTATTTTTTTCTAACTTTTCTTCTCTTTTGAGTTTTATGTCTCTGAATTATTTTTATATATATATGAATTACCGGCTCTAGATTACAGACAATTTATCTTGTAACTCTCTATGTCTCTTTTTACCTCTTTTTTGAATCTCCATGTTGTCCAGATTATATTATCTTTTTCTATGCGCAATAAAAACCGAGCGATAGTTAAAAGACATCAAAGATTAATTGTTGGCAACCTTGGTTTTTGCTATAATCTTTGCTAAGCTTTTACTGATCAATAACCAATAGATCAATAAACGTTCCATCAAACCAGTGTGAGGAAATGGAAAATTAATGATGTATACCGAAAAGAAAGCGATAATCAAAACCGTACTTTCCGGATTCTCCGAAAATTCATCAATCAAGTACTCAATCAAGCACTTCCGTTAGGAAAGAACCTGAGCCCGAAAATCATTTAGAGTGGGAAATGTAAAGGATGATATAGGAGTCGCATAGTGCCAATGTTCAGTTCTGAATTTCAGCAAGATAAAAAAAATTCTAAATAAATACTATTGGCTATGTTCTCGCTATAAAACCTGCAACGCAAGAATTATATTAAAACTGAACCAAAGTTCGTTTGTAATTCTAGGCACAAAAACAGATAATCTTAATGGGTACAATATTTTCAACAATAATTTTTAAATAGAAATTTTACTAAATTATGTACAAATTAAAATCCAATCTTAAATTGTAGATATAATATCTAAATTCGTAAAGATTGCATGCAAAAATATTAACTAATCTAAAATACATCTTTTGTGCGCAATTAACAAAAAAAAAAATGGTTTTTATCTTTCTGAGAAAAATATCTTTAAAAGTGTCTTTTAAATCATTGTTTGCAGTAAAATGGTGGACGCATTTTTTTAGTCTTAACTTACGTAAAACTAGAAATATTTCTATGCAAAATGTTTTAAAATGCAACAAACTACTATAATGTTCTTTCATATATAATTTTTTGAAAAATCAATATTTTGGTGATTAAACAGCTCTAGTCTCTTAAAATTTCAAGATAATAAGATTTTATTGCTAACAAAAAAAATGCTTAATTTTCTTTTATAATCAGAAATATTTAAATTACATATACATATATATCAATCTTTTTGAAATATGAATCTACTCATTTTAAGGTAATATGATCTCTACAATATACAACTCTTTTTTTTAAATAGTCTAGTGAATTTTCACGGGAAACAATATATATATATATATATATATATATATATATATATATATATATATATATATATATATATATATATATATAATATATATATGGTTATAATCTGTTGATTTTAATCCATGTACAGAAGAGCGCCGATTATCGGAACTCCAATCAACCGAACTTCCAACTATCCGAACAGCCTATTTCTCTCAAAAATGTTTTTAACCGAACTTACAGTCATCCGAACAGCCTATTTCTCCCCAAAAAATTTTGTAACCGAACTCCCACATATCCATTGGCTTTAAATAAAATTTTAAATGAAGAAAAAGCTGATAGTGGATCAGGAAATGAGGAATATAAAACAATAAAGGAGATGGGAAAAAGGTATGAAGAAAATGAAATTAACGAGTGGTTAGATAGTGAAGTAGTACATAACCCTGGATATCAGATTTTAAATGATGATGAGATTGTGGATGAGATTCATGATGAAAAAGAAATTGTAGATAATGAAAACGAATGCTCTGGAAATAACCAAGGTCCATCACATAATGAAGCATTTGAATATTTGGAAACAGCTATGAAATGGCTCGAACGGCAGAAGAACGTTGATCGTATTCAACTAACGTATTTAAGAATTAGAAATAGGGCAGCATTGAAAAGAATTTCTTCGTTTAAGTAAGCAACAATCAAAAGCTTTTTTGCTTAAATTATAATCTCTGGAGTTGAGAAAATGATATGGAAAGAAAAAAAATTTAATGGTAAACATATATAAAAAAAATAAAAATAAATAAACGTGCCAGCACTAACTTGTGCTGCCAGACTTAAGCTTAGATAAGGTATGAAGGTTTTAGTAAAGTCAGAAACATTCCTTAAATTATCTGTCCATTTATCCGAACTTTTGCTTATCCAAACCAGGATCGGTCCCAACTTGTTCGGATAATCGGCGCTCAACTGTATTCAGTTTTAGATTTTATTTTGTGAAAACCGTTACATGCAAAACTTTAAAAGGCAAATTAATTAAAATAATTAAAAAAAACTTTAACTTATATGTTCCATTTTTTTAAAACATGTCCTTCTGAAAAATTTGTTGATGCGCATTTTCCTTAATTACGTCAAAATTTAATGTCTAAACTCATCAATCAGTACAATACTTATGTAAACAATATGCTTTCTGTAAATCTTAATGTGCTAAAGTTCTGTCCATTATGGACATTTTGAGACGAAAATTTTGCTAAATATATAAGATTTCTACGCATTTGCTTGTAGTAGCTCCTAAGGTGTCTTTAACCTCTTAATTCTCGCGCCCGTGATATTCACGGGCTGTGTCATTTATTCAGTTTGTTTAATCCCCACCAGTTTTATAAAACAGTGTAATTGGTTTTATTATGGTATCATTTCACCTGCTATTACATAAGGTGAATATTTCTTTTTCAAAAAAAGAAAAAAAAAAAAAAAAAAAAAAAAAAAAAGGTGCCAATAAGCAATTTGAATTTTTAAACTGTAATTTAATGCGACAGTTAAGGGGTTAATCTGAAGACCGTGAGCCAACGCATTACGACTAATTCAATATCTAAAAATTGTCTTATTTAATAGCAGAAACTTTGCAATTAAATAAGGCGATAATGAGTTCATAAATATTACCTTTTGAAATTTGTGGGGGAAACCGACTATATATACACAAATTAAATAAATTCATGAAAATAAAAAACACAGATTTTTCGGGATGCTTTGAAAGATAAAAGTATTCATTATGTAAAATATTTGAAAGATATTTTTTTGTATTTAACTCAGAGTGCAACATTCAAAGACAAAATATTATAAATAATAAAATATATATAAACTCGTATTAAAATATTATTAAATTTAATAAATTTTTAATTTATAAAATACTTATATTTTTATAATACTTTTATACTAGATTAATTTTTTTATATCTGAAAAAAAAAAAAAAAAAAAAAAAAACCCTCAAATAGAAAAAAAAGTATTTTTTCATACTGGAAAAGCAACCAGTACAACTAAAAAAATAAAAATAAACTCCAAATTTGACTTTAATACTTTTAATAAGAATGTCAACGATTTTAATCAGACAATTAAAATTAATGATTAAATCGTGTTTAAAAATTAAAGATTTTTAAAACGGTATAAAAAAGCATTGAAATATAAAGTGAACCTAATTTGTAAAGTTTCTATGGATATTTTGCCTTAATGAATAACCGAAAAATGCTTTAAATACATGTTTTAGCTTAAATAATTATGTTTATAAAAAATTAAATATGATAAGTTTGTAAAAAGCAAGTTCTTATCTGGCGTAAAAATCATCCAATTTAAAAAAGATATTTAAATCTAATGCTGCTATTTTGTGGATTTCAAATATAACTTCAGATATAAAATTGGTCATTCTCATATTTACTTTGTGTGCATAATTTAATGGTTTCCACCCATTTTCATAATTTGTTTTGATTAGCAAGCATATACCTGCGTGTAAGTTTTCATTTATGGTGTTAACAGTAATTTTTATAAGTTGAAATGCAAAAATTCTTGAAAAGATATTTGTTTGATTTGTTATTTGTGTTAACTGATGAAATTACTTATGTGAAGTTTTTATTATTTCTGTAATTATATTAATTATAATTTTATTAATCAAAACGTAAAATGTGTAATGTTCTAACTAGAAAAATTATTGTTTAATAACTATTAATTTAAATAGTATTAACAATTTTATATTAAATTAAGTTATTAATAATTTTAATAAATATAAATGTCTGCAGTATTTAATATAGGTTTACATAATTATTACAAAATTTTAACATACATAATGGTATTACTAACTGATAAAATAACTAATTTGCTGATTTAATCTTTTAGTACTTATAATAGTTTTATTAATTAAAGCATAAAAACATAGATTATGACACATGTTTAGGAAAAAAACCTGACAACTGTATAACCTCCTGAATGAAATTTTAAGATGCATTACGCAATCTCATTTTTTTTTTTCTTTCGGAATTATAATCAAGATTTTTTTCTTTACTTGCGTGCTGATACTCAGATCTCAAATTCTTTGACTTTGAAACCCATACCATTAACCACAATTTATCCCTAGAAGGTCTTGGCTGCATTACAATAGTTTGTTCACAATAGAATGTTTCCAGCTCACATAAATAAACAATATAAGAATCACATTTTTTTAATTTAAATAATAATAATAATAATACATTATTATTATTATTCAGAAGCAGAGCTAACACAATAACGTTTCCGAAGAAAAAATTATATTGCTTGCAATTTTTATTTGACAACAACAAATATCTGTATCTCACAAATAATACATTTGAATTTCATGATAATTGGATTAATCATATAAATAATAGATTACCGAAGGGGAAAAGAAGGGATGTAACAGTGAGTTGCTACAAGAAAATCGAAAATGGTTTGCCTATATTTTAATATTTTATGTTTCTATTTAAAATCTTTAGATGAAAAGTGTTATAATGAACAGTAATGCTGTAATAATAATAATAATAATAATTGTAAGCAAATTTATAGACGTTAGAAAAAAACTTGCCCACAAATTTATTTTCTAATAGAGTAAAGCCTGTCTGTAACGGAATCTCACTTTAAACGGGAAAAATCATGTTCTTGCCAAAAAATACCATGCAATTATACCACTTCAGACGTAAAAAACCTGCGTAAAACGGAATTCTTTACTGATAAATTAAGTTTTTGTCTTAGCAGATATTTCTTTATCATACTTGTGGTGGCATTCGAATTATTAACGGGGCCGGCTGTCTCTGTCTACGGTACTGTTTCGGCATAGTATGTCCTTGAAAGCCGAGTATGCAAAATAAGCGAGATATTATTTTTTATATTACACACTAAATCTTTCCTACATATTTCTTCAAGGCCGTATACTAATTCACAGCAACATCAAAATATGCACGTAAAAAGGGGGGGGGGGGGGAGACACATATGCAGGAGTCGGATAATCAGCTGTCGACGAACCTAAAAATATTCATATAGCATCGAATATGTGACCCCTCTGCTGTGACATCAACATGACGTTTGGGGGCATATATACAGGGGTCGGATATCAAACTCTCTCACCAAAAGTAAAAGCCTTATCATTGGATATCTGACCCCTTGATATGTATCCCCTTTGCTCTGACGTCAAAATGACGTATTGGGGCAGATATACAGGGGTCGGATATCCAAATCTCTCTCCAAAAGTAAAAGTCCTAGCATTGGATATCTGCCCCCTTGATATGTGTCCCCTTCTGCTGTGACGTCAAAATTACGCATGGGGGCATATATACAGGGGTTGGATATACACCCTTCGACGAAAGGAAAATTCTCTAGGACTGGATATGTGTCCCCTTCAGCTGTGACGTCGTATGGGGGCATATATACAGGGGGTGGATATACAGCTATCGACGAAAATAAAATGCTCTGTATTGGATATTTGCCCCCATCTGCTATGGGGACATATATACAGGGGTCGGATATACACCCTTCGACGACAGTGAAATTCTGCAGCACTGGATATGTGCCCCCTTCTATCTGTGACGTCAAAATGACGTATGGGGGCAAATATACAGGGGGTAGATATCAGCGTCCCCGCTGATTCCACAACTCCGGGGGTTGGCAAAGGGGAAAAGAAGACGAGCAGGCAGGCACGGATACTTTACGGCGAAGAGCAGTCGTCCAGGGCGAAAAGTTCACTCCATGATGCCAGTAAGCAGCCGGTAAGCGAAGATACGCAGCACCTCTGGGAAGCGAAGAAAAATCAGCGTGTCGTTGTTCTTTTTTTTAAGTAACGGGGGCGAGATACTCGAAGCTCATTGCAACAGAGCGGTGCGAGCGACAGCCGGGAGGAATCCAACGCTGCCAGAAGTCCATGCAGAAAAAGGATTGGAAGCAAGCTCTCCCTTACATTTTTTTTTTGTTAATGGAGAAAAAAAACTGGTCACGGAGACCAATTTATATGATGGCTTTTTTTGCTAGTAAAAGAGATGGCCGTTTGTTGTGTTGACGAGAGATTTCTTAACACCAGGTCCTATTAAAAAAACTCCAATTCGGGTAAACGAAGACTTATTTTATTTTCATGATGAAAGTCGAAGGGAGAGGTACAGGGAAAAAAGCCATAAGGAGCCTCTTTTAAAACGTCATCACGAGGCTAGCGAGAAAGCAGGAATAGCGAGAATATACAGTTACAACATTCTTGCTTGGCGGACTACAATATCGCCAATCTAAAAGTATTTTTGCGCCATGCACAGGGGCTAAGAGAAACATTGGCTGGTATGTTCGCCAAAACTGTACGGTAGGCTTCTACCATATTAATTGTGTAGGGGGGGGGGCAGATTGTGGGCTGCATACATTCCTGAGTCATGATAGACGAAGACTCATCTGTACATTGATACTGCTGCGGTTAAATGTAAAAATATAAAAAGTGTTATCTGGAAAGGGCATATTAACAGACCGAATTCGTTAGGCTAAAAAGCATGAGACTGTATTTTTCTAGACCAGATGTTAGATCAAAGATGCACCGCTTTACCACAAAAATGCAGAATTGCCATACATCTGAACAAAAGGGTGTGAAGCGAAGATAATTCTAATAAGTAGATTGCATGTAAAGTGATTTTAAATGATGAGTTATATTCATGCCCAAATAAGGAAATGACCGAAGTTAAAATGCTTTTGAAACCAACAGTCAGCCGTAACGAATTTTGTACAAGGTTAAAGCGTATGTGTGAAAGAATCAGAAAGTGAAAATGGAGAGTGATTCACTGATTTTATTTTATTAAAGAGATGAGTACTTAGAATAATTTAATTTAAATGTGAAGGGCTGTTAATACAATCGATTTAGTTTTTAAATGTTGAATTTAATTTAGGGGCTGCACTGTTTGACTATAGTGCACAAAATAAATAAGTTATTAAACAGAATTTTAATTGAAACTGTCTGGGGGGGGGGGATGGAATGTAAACATATATAACGAGATAATCGTTATAGGCCCCTACGAGCTACGCTCGCCAACCCCCGTCCAGACACCGCAGACTCTAAATGCACGCTAATTTGATCGGCTTTAAAAAAGATTTCGAAAGATTGAATTATAATTTAAAAAACAGTGGCGATCTCCCTATAAACGAATTTCTATTCATTTCTCTTTGATTGGGGAATTTTAACGCAAAATCCGCTGCGATACTACTTGATTATCCCGTCGACAAATTTCGCCAAATTATATAAATCGCCAAACCACTCGCCAAATTATACAAATTGGCATAATTTTTATTTTAAATAACGAAAGAACAAATAAATTAGTATAACATTAATAAAAATACAAATAAAACGTCGAAATAAAAATAACTTGATGACGTAGACACGTGTAACAACATTTCAAAATAAGCTAATATAAAAGGAATTAAGTAAACAGAGTCTTTGTCTCTTGGTATTTTTTAACAAAGCGAAAAGAAAGTTCTTTTAAATGCGAAATTTTAAATTAATCGTTTTAATCTGACGTAATTTTTACCAAGCTATTCTTTCTCTTTTAAATATTCACGTCAAAATACTTTTGTTAGAAATGAAATATTATTTGCGCTTTCCTAACAAAAATATTTGAAAAGTATCCTCTCAAAATATCAAATAAAGGCCTAGCGCAATTTTTAAATTTAAACCGTTTTGCAATATTATTTTGTGTTCATTTTATGTAATAACTGTAATGTAACGTAAATATGAAGTAATTTCTCCTATTTAAAGCTTTTAACGCATGTTAATAAATTTATTATTTTACAAATTCCTTTCTCTCTTAAAATTCACGTGTAATTATAGTTTTTATGACGTAATTTTTAATAAGTTCCTGCTTTTTGCACATAATTATTTAATTCTAATTCCAAATGTTTTTTTTTTGTTTATAATAGTCACGTGTAAATAAATTTTTAATTTATTTACACGTATAAATATTTTTTTTTGAAGCAAACATTATTGCTTCCGCTTTTTATACAGTTGGCAACAGTTTGAATTAATATCACTTTCTAAAATCTGTAAAAAATATCCCTAGAAATGCTGAAAATTTGAATTTAAAATAGAAATAAAACCTCAAAAAATGAGTCAAAAAAAAAAAAAATAATAATAAATAATGCAATCTGCACTCCGGCAAATTCTAACTCATAAAATGATCTAAAAATGATTACACTGCCATGTATAGTTTTTGCTGCTATACAACTTTTTTAGTGGAACGATTTTGTCCAACTTTAGCATTAAATATATCTTAAAATAATTCTTCGATTTGAAAACTGTCTGCTTCAGCGTGTTTATCAAACATTTCTGTATAAAATCACCGATTTTCATATTTTTGTATGCATTATTTTTCTTAATATTAACGAAGAAAGACCTCCAGTCACAAAAAATTCAAAACCGGCGGCGGCGGCGGCGGTGACAGCGGTAGTTATTTTTTTTTTAGAATAGAGAGATTTTATACGTTTGAAGTTCCCGGTGTGCAGATTGTATTTCTTTTTTTAATTTGGCTAAGTTTTTGAGGTTTTATTTCAATTTTAAATTCAAATTTTCAGCATTTCTAGAGATATTTTTTACAGATTTTAGAAAATGATATAAATTTAAACTGTTGCCAACTGTAAAAACAGCGGAAACAATAACGTTTACTTAAAAAAATAATAAAAATAAATAAATAATAAAAAAAAAATACGTGTAATAAATTGAAAATTTATTTACACGTGACTATTATAAAGAGAAAAAAAAAACATTTGGAATTAGAATTAAATAATTATGTACAAAAAGCAGGAACTTATTAAAAATTACGTTATAAAAACTATAATTACGCGTGAATTTTAAGACAGAAAGGAATTTGTAAAATAATAAATTTTTTAACATGCATTAGAAGTCTTAAATAGGAGAAATTACGTCATATTTACGTCACATTACAGTTATTAAATAAAATGAACGCAAAATAATATTGCAAAACGGTTTAAATTTAGAAATTGCGCTAGACATTTATTTGATATTTTGAGAGGTTACTTTTCAACTATTTTTCTTAGGAAAGCGCAAATAATATTTCATTTCTAACACAAGTATTTTCACGTGAATATTAAAAAGAGAAAGAATAGTTTGGTCTAAATTACTTCAGATTAAAAACGATTAATTTAAAATGTCTCATTTAAAAGAACTTTCTTTTCGCTTTGTTAAAAAATACCGGGAGACAAAAATTTTGTTTACTTAATTCCTTTTATATTAGCTTATTTTGAAATTTTGTTACACGTGTCTACGTCATCAAGTTATTTTTATTTCGACGTTTTATTTGTATTTTGATTAATGTTGTACTAATTTATTTGTTCTTTAGTTATTTAAAATAAAAATTATGTCAATTTGTATAATTTGGCGAGTGGTTTGTCGATTTATATAATTTGGCGAAATTAGTGGACGGGTTAATCAAGTAGTACCGCAGCGGATTTGGCGTTAAAATTTCCCCAATCAAAGAGAAATGAATAGAAATGCGTTTATAGGGAGATCGTCACTGTTTTTTAAATTATAATTCAATCTTTCGAAATCTTTTTAAAGCCGATCACATTAGCGTGCATTTCGAGTCTACGTTGTCTGGTCGGGGGTTGGCGAGCGTAGCTCGTAGGGGGCCGAGCCCCCTAGTTTTCTAAAATCTCTCTATTCTAAAAAAAAAGTAACTACCGCTGTCACCGCCGCCGCCACCGGTTTTGAATTTTTTGTGACCGGAGGTCTTACTTCGTTAATATTAAGCAAAATATTCCATACAAAAATGTGAAAATCGGTGGTATTATAGAGAAATGTTTGATAAACACGCTGATGCAGACAGTTTTCAAATCTAAGAAATATTTAAAGAGATATTTAATGCTAAATTTGGACAAAATCGTTCCATTAAAAAAGTTTTATAGGAGCAAAAACTGTACATCGGAATTTAATCATTTTTAGATCATTTTATGCGTCAGAATTTCCCGGTGTGCAGACTGCACTTAGTATTTTAATTTGACTCATTTTTTGTGGTTTTATTTCTGTTTTAAATTCAAATTTTCTGCATTTCAAGAGATATTTTTTTACAAATTTTAGAAAATGGTATTAATTTAAACTGTTGCCAATTGTATAAACAGCGCAAACTATACTATTTGCTTCAAATTAAAAATTTATTTTACACGCGACTATTATAAACAAGAAAATATAAAAAGCTTGAACTCACTGAAAATTATCATAAAAACTATATTACACGTGAATTTTAAAAGTGAAATAATGTTGTAAAATAATAAATTCATTAACATGCGTTAGAAGTCTTAAATAGGAGAAATTACGTCACATTTACGTCACATTACACATTACGTAAAATGAGCAAAAAATAAAATTACAAAACAGTTTAAATTATAAATTGCGCGTGACAGTTATGTAAGATGTATGTATTTTAAGATGATATTTGGAACTATTTTTATTAGGATAGCGCAAATAATATTTCATATGTTAACTGATTGTATTTAATCAAAGACGGAAACAGCCATTGTATCTTTTAACAGCCGCTGATTTGGCTTTAAAATTCCCCAATCTACGAGAAATTAATAGAAACCCATTTATAGGGAGATCGCCACTGTTTTTTAACTTATAATTCAATCTTCCGAAATCTTTTTTAAGCCGATGAAATTAGCGTGCTTTTAAAGTTTGCAGTGTCTGAACGGCTGTTGACGAGCGAAGCTCGTAGGGGGCAGTGCCCCTAGTAATGTAAAAAAATATCTCTCAAAATGCTGAAAATTTGAATTTTAAATAGAAATAAAACCTCCAAAAATGAGTTAAATTAAAAAAATTAATGTAATCTGCACACCGGCAAATTCTAACGCATAAAATGATCTAAATATGATTACATTCCCATGTATAGTTTTTGCTGCTATAAAACTTTTTTAATGGAACGATTTTGTCTAACTTTAGCATTAAATATCTCTTAAAATAATTCTTCGATTTGAAAACTGTCTGCATCAGCCTGTTTATCAAACATTTTTCTATAATACCATCGATTTTCATATTTTTGTACGCAATATTTTTCTTAAGATTAACGAAGAAAGACCTCCTGTCACAAAAAATTCAAAACCGCGGCGGTGACAGCGGTAGTTACACTGTTAAAAATTTGCAGCATTCTGGCAGATCATTTGACCGTTTTTTCCGAAAACGGTTACACAACCGTAATTTTAACACTATTCTGACCATATTATTGGCCATTTTATGGTCAGAATATAGTTAATTATGGTTATGAAACCGTTTTTTCAAAAAACGGTCGAATGACCTGCCAGAATGCTGCAAAATGTTTAACAGTGTACTTTTTTTTAGAATAGAGAGATGCTTAAATACGTGTATTTTAAACTAATTAAGCTTTCTAAATAATTAACAATACTTGATTAATATTTTATTTGTGATTTCATTAATTTTTAACATTAATAAATGGTAAAAATAGACATTTTCATCACTTCTGTGCATTATTTATTGTGAAAAGAAGAAGAAATGTCTTTTATATATTTTTACATTACTAGGGGGCTCGGCCCCCTACGAGCTACGCTCGCCAACCCCCGTTCAGACACTGCAGTCTCTAAAAGCACGCTAATTTGATCGGCTTTAAAAAGATTTTGGAAGATTGAATTATAATTAAAAAAACAAAAGCGATCTCCCTATAAACGGGTTTCTATTCATTTCTCTTTGATTGGGGAATTTTACGGAAAAATCAGCTGCTGTTAAAAGATACAATGGCATTTCAAAATCATCTAATATAAAATGAATTAAGTAAACAGAGTCTTTGTCTCCCGGTATTTTTTAACAAAGCGAAAAGAAAGTCCTTTTAAATAAGACATTTTAAATATATCGTTTTTAATCTGACGTAATTTTCACCAAACTTTTCTTTCCCTTTTTAATATTCACGTGAAAATGCTTTTATTAGAAATGAAATATTATTTGCGCTGTCCCAAAAAAAAAAAAAAAAAAAAAAAAAAAAAATAGTTGAAAAATTCATCGCAAAATATCACGTAAATGTCTCGAGCTATTTTTAAATTTATACTGTTTTGTAATATTATTTTGTGTTCATTTTATGTAATAACTGTAATGTGACGTAAATGTGATGTAATTTCTCCTATTTAAGACTTCTAACGCATGTTAATAAATTTATTATTTTACAATATCCTTTCTCTGTAAAAATTCATGTGTAATTATAGATGAAGTAATTTTCAATAAGTTCCTGCTTTTTATAAGTAATTATTTAATTTTAATTTGAAAGTTTTTTTCTGTTTATAATAGTCACGTGTAAATAAATTTTTAATTTGAAGCAAACATTATTGTTTCCGTTGTTTATAAAGTTGGCAACAGGTTAAATAAGTACAATTTTCTGAAATAAGAAAAAAATATCTCTCGAAATGCTGAAAATTTGAATTTAAAATAGAAATGAAACCTCGAAAAATGAGTCAAATTAAAAAAATAAATTAATTCTGCACACCGGGAAATTATAACATATAAAATGATCTAAAAATTATTAAATTCCGATGTATAGTTTTTGCTCCTATAAAACTTTTTTAGTGGAACGATTTTGTCCAACTTTAGCATTAAATATCTCTTAAAATAATTCTTCGATTTGAAAACTGTCTGCATCAGCGTGTTTATCAAACATTTTTGTATAATACTACCGATTTTCATATTTTTGTATGCATTATTTTTCTTAATATTAACGAAGAAAGACCTCCAGTCACAAAAAATTCAAAACCGGCGGCGGCGGCGGTGACAGCGGTAGTTACTTTTTTTTAGAATAGAGAGATAATTTGCAATTCGAATTTAATAAAAGTAATTTGCCTTGTTGAAAAGTACTTTATACTGATCAAAATCCTTATTTATATATTTTTTTTAATTTATTCTCTTCGGGATACATTTTAAATTATCTTTCGAAATTCTTCTATAAGTGATCTTGAGCAACTTCATTATACTTATTGTATGAAAATACAATACATACGCATCAATTGGGTGCGCGATATTCTTTTCTGAACATTTTTTTTTAAATTTTTGAAGCGAAAATAATAATCTTCGTAGAATGTATTTTTATTTACTTATGTAACGTATTCGTTATACAAACAATGAAAAAGCATTGTGAAAGAAGGAAAAAATATCGATCGCTTTAAGCTGCACTTTTACGTTTAGATTTACTTATTCTTATAATATTTTGGGTGCTATATTGTTGACAAAAATGTAATTTTTGATGGGAAGACGAAGTTTTACACCCACCAATATAGATAATCTTTCTGAAAAGGAAATTATTATTTTATTTTCATAGTGTAGACATTATAATTATTCGCATACAATTCTTGACAAAAGTATAACTTTTGACGGGGAGTCAAGTTTGTGCTCCGCTATATAGCTCAAATATAGATAATCCTTTTGAAAGGAAACTAATTATTTCTTTTTCATGGTGCAGAAACTGTTTTGAAAATTGCATTCAAACTGCAAATATTAATTTATAGAAATGGGAAAACACACTATAAATAAAAACGGCTAATGCACGAATACTTTTTCGTTCATATTAAGAAATCACTCAAGATTAACGTCAACAATTACGCCAGTATTTATTTATTTATTTTAACAGAATTTTTAATTTATCCATTTTTCATCATTTCAACGAACTCTTTACTTTCTTCTGTCTTTACAAGAAGAAAGTATTGGATTCCTGAAAATTTTCGAATTCCGGTTTTCGACGGACTTACACGCTTTAGGGGTCAGAGGTTCCAAAATACATGTTTTTACAAAATGTCTGTCTGTGAGTCTGTGAGTCTGTCTGTCTGTCTGTGTGTTTGTGACACAAATTTTGTGGGCAGTCTATCTCAAGAACTAATGCACGGAATTTAATAAAAAATTATATTCAGTTAGTACCTAATACAAATTGATGCTGATTAGTTTTTGGTGTATATCCCTCAACAGCTGGCGCTGCTATGCTGCATTTTTCATGATTTTCGCAATAGCTCTATCTCAAGAACTAATGCACGGATTTTGATCAAACTTCAGATTTAGTTAGTCCTTGATATGAATGGATGCTGATTACGTTTTGGTGTAAATCGTCTAACAGGTGGCGCTGTTATGATGAATTATGTAGCATTTACACGATTTCCCCAATAGCTCTATCTTAAGAACTAACGCACGGATTTTCATCAAACTTCAGATTCAGTTAGTCCTTGATATGACTTGCTACTGATTATGTGTTGGTGCAAATCGCCCAACAGGTGGCGCTTCTGTGTTGCCTTTTCCCCGATTGCCTCAATAGCTCTATCTATAGAACTAATGGACGAATTTTCATCTAAATTCAGATTTAGTTATATATTGACACAAGTTGTTCTTAATGAGATTTTGGCGTTAATCACCAAATAGATGGCGCTGCTATGCAGGAATTTTCACGATTTTCACATTAGTTCTATCTGAAAAACTAATGCACGGATTTTCTCCAAATTACTGATTCAGTCAGACGTTGACATAAATGGTTGCTGATTAGGATTTGGTATAAATCTCCCAATAGGTGGCGCTGCTAGGCAGCATATTGCTGGATTTAGACGATTTCAGCGATAGTCATATCTCAAGAACTAATGCACGGAATTTCATATCTTTAGAATTCTCATGAGATGCATAGATTGCTATTTAATTTTGGCAGTGTGATAGCGAATTTTGAAGTATTAACATGTATAAGATAGAAAAAAAGTTTTGGGATTGGTACATCCGACTAGTTTAAAATTAAAGCTAAAACCAATAGAAAATTCAGTATTCTAATTTAAATTAAACAAACTTCTCGAACGAAATCACGGAATACCCGTGGAATTACTTCGATTTTCAGGATTTTCTTAGATTCTCTGCTACGGGATTTTTGAAAACAAAAAGTGCATACATTAAAATAAGAAACTTCTCTTGTATATTTGGAAATTACAGTCAATGTTCTGAGTCTGAATTCCGTCATTTCAGAGGGTAACGGCAGTTGCGAGATTCTATGATAAATATCTTATAACGATCAACCATTGTCTTGGTAGTTACTGAAGCTATTTTCATATGTTTGTTTATTTTTGTGGTATTATATTTAGAAATACAGAATACTCACAGACCAGTTTGTAATTTTGAAAAGGAATAATTTATTAAATTTTAATCGTTTTTATCGGTAATTTTAAAAATACCAGTTCAAGAACAGATTAGTAATAATGTCTCTTAGGCTTGTGCATATAAAGTGTTTTTTTACTTTATTCTATCTTTAGAAGAAAGTATTGGATTCATGAAAATTTTTGAATTCCGGTTTTCCACGGATTTACACGTTTTAGGTGTCAGAGATTCCAAAAAACATGTTTTTACAAAATGTCTGTCTGTGAGTCTGTGAGTCTGTGAGTCTGTGTATTTTGTGGGCGCTCTATCTCAAGAACTAATGCACGGAATTTAATAAAAATTTATATTCAGTTAGTCCCTAATACAGTTTGATGCTGATTAGTTTTTGGTGTAAATCGCTCAACAGGTGGCGCTGCTATGCTGCATTTTTCACGATTTTCTCAATAGCTCTATCTCAAGAAATAATGCACGGATTTTGATCAAACATCATATTTAGTTAGTCCTTGATATGACTTGATGGTGATTACGTTTCGGTGTAAATCGCCCAAAAGGTAGTGCTGTTATGATGAATTTTGCAGTATTTACACGATTTCTCCTATAGCTCTATCTTAAGAACTAAGGTACGGATTTTCATCAAACTTCAGATTAAGTTAGTACTTGATGTGACTTGCTACAGATTATGTATTGGTGTAAATATCCCAACAGGTGGCGCTTTTTTCTGCCTTTTTTACGATTGCCTCAGTAGCTCTATCTATAGAACTAATGGACGGATTTTCATCTAACTTCAGATTTAGTTATATGTTGACACAAGTTGTTGTTAATTAGGTTTTGGTGTTAATCACCGAATAGGTGGTGGTGCTATGTATGAATTTTCACGATTTTCGCAATAGTTCTATCTCAAAAACAAATGCACGGACTTTCTCCAAACTTCAGATTCAGTCAGCCGTTGACATAAATTGTTACTGATTAGGATTTGGTATAAATCACCCAATAGATGTCGCTGCTAGACAGCATTTTGCAGGATTTAGACGATTTCAGCGATAGTCATATCTCAAGAACAATGCACTGAATTTAATATATTTGGAATCCTCATGAGATGCATAGATTGCCGTTTAATTTTGGCAGTGTTAAAGCGAATTTTGAAGCATTAACATGTATGAGATAGAAGAAAGTTTTGGGATTGGTACATCCGACTAGTTTTAGAGGGGCGCAAATTAAAAACGAAATAAAAGACATAAAAATAATTTAATGTTCATGATAGTGGTTTTATTAAATAAATAATTTTATGCTATTAGTGTTTAAAAATGATTCCGGGCATATGGGCTCAGCGGTTGGCTCGAATTAAGCGCAATCCGGAAGTCTAAATTTCGACCTCCTTATCGAGCAGTTTCGACAATATATAACCAATAATGAGGCGAATGTTGACTTCCAAGTTGTCCAACGTATGTGGTTGATCGGCATTGTCCAGGCTACTTCATATATCCCCACAGAAAATAATCTAAAACTGTGAGATCACATGACCTTGCAGGTAATTCACGGGTTCATTACATGAAATTATGCGCTCACCGTATATCTCCAGCAATAAACTTGTGCTGCTTTGCATAATTTGAAAGCGTTGTTCTGGCGTAAGTCTATTCATGGTGAAATTGCAAATCATACTGAGCACAAATCATCTGTCATCTGTCAAATTGACTGTGAAACAGCGTTGCCAATTTCAAAACTATATCTCTAAAAAAATTACCTTATCCTTCTTTCCTTTAATCTAAATTCCCACTTTGTATTCGTATGATGTTCTGTTCAATGGCCTCAGAGATCATCATATCTTTTAGTCAGGGAGCCGGCAGCACAGATAGTCGCCTCAGGGGCATTCCACGTCAAATCAGGCAGTAAAATATCAATATGTAACCCACCATCACAGATTTTAATGAAACTGCGTGTGTTTGTTCTTACTATTAAGATATGATCACCAGTAATTATTTTTGCTCCTTGGTGAAATAGTTTCTGAGAAAAAAATTGTCAAAATTTTGAAAAACTGCCATCAGTTGGCATTCTTGACTGCTCGATTTTCAAATGTAGCATGACATATATATGATCATATTTCAATATCTATTCCACAAATCATCTTCAAATAATTTATGCATAATATATAGGGTACGTATTTTATGAAAAAAAATACTGTTACGCTTATATAACATTTTAAGTGTGTCTAAAAAAATGTTTAATCTTTGAAGTCTTGATTTTTTGATGAAAAATAATGCATTAACTAAAATAGCATTATTAACAAAAGGCGGTATTTTTATTAAATTTATTTTTTGTGGGAGATATACTTAAAGGTGTCCTTTACCTGATTCTGAAATAAAAATAGCGGGATTTTGGGTGTTTTTGGTAGTATTTCCTATTTAAAAATATTTTGAGGTGCATTTCATATCAAATCAAGCAGAGTCATTCCATGTCAGTTCCCCTAAGCCATTTAATCACTGTCACAAATTTCAATGAAATTGGGTTTGTTTATAGCTTATTTTAAGACGTAATCACCTTTAATTTTCTTGATCCTAAGTAGAATATTTTTTAAGATAAAAAATATCAAAACTTTGAAAAATTGTTTTAAATTTTTTTAATGACAGTTCGATATTCAAAGACTGCATTAAAAAAAAAAAAAAAAGTCATTTCAATATAAAATCACTAAATGGGTTTCAAATAATGTATATGTGACAAATAATGTAGGCTGATTATTATTTCTTGTTTTTTATCATGTTTAAACACTAAGAGTGTCTTTTATCTTATGAATTTCTAAAATCAAGAATTTTGTCAAAAATAATGTGTTAATCAAAAATTTATTATTAACCGAAGGCAGGGTGTTATTGCTTTTTTTTTAATTGTACGTAAAAATATCTTTTAAATGGTTATAAAATAAAAATAGTGAACATATGAGAAAAAATTATCAAAATTTTGGAAAAATGCCACGAGTTGCCATTAATGATTGTTCAATTTTCAAAGGCCTCATTTTATATATAAAATCACATTTCAATAACTAATAAAGAAATCTTCTTCGAATAATTTAAGCAAGGTAAATAAAGTATGTAGATTATGAAAAAAATATTGCTGTAATGTTAAAAAATATTTAAATGTGTCTAAAAAATTGTATAATCTTTGAAATCAAAAATATTTTACAAAAAATAATGAAATTATTAAAAAATCTTTATCAATCAGAGGCGGAGTTTCTATGCCTAATTTTTTAATTTTAAATTGTACATAATGCTACATTATAACTGGATCTGAAATAAAAATAGTGGGATTTTGGTTGGTTTTAGTAGTATTTAAATCATATTTAAAATTATCAATATTTTCAAATGTAAAACCTATCCAATGTATCATCCCTGGAAATATTTTTATTTATACATTTATTTTATTTTTCAAATTATCTTTTATGTTTGTTTCTTAAGGAAAAAAATAAACAATATTGTTTTTTAGTAAAACTTCTAGGGCGAAGAGCAATTATCCCTTTCCAAAAAAGAGAAAAATCACTAGCTCCTCACCGCCCAATAGAAATTTTCAAAATGACAGTCCTAATCTTTAAACTCATATTTGGCTGTTAATATTGAAAATTTAGCATTGAGCTGCTAATATTGGAAAAAAATTAGAAATTTCACTCTTTTGAAGAAAATTTTGACGTATTGTGCTTTAAATATATGCAAAAAATGCATAATCCATTATATTTATATCTTTCAAATAACTATATCTAAAAAAAATATTTAAAACTTAATGAGTTGCACTTTTGTAACTTTATTCAGTTTCTAATGATATGTACCGTAATTTCGGGTGTATAGCCCGCAGATCAAACAATTCAGTTTGGACCCAGAAATTTTATTCAGTATTTGAAGACCAATATTTACTGTGATCTAAAAAGTTACATTTTATTTTTAAAAATTTCTGGGTCGAAACACGATTGTTTGATCCGCGGGCTATACACCGGAAATTACGGTAATTTGATTTATTTCATCACAGTATTGCTGAAAGATGGATTTTCAACATATATATGTGTGTATATATATCCCTGTTCTCAAACAAATTATTTAAAAATTATTCATTTATGTTTAATAAAGCATATATATATTGTTTATACACTTATAGAAAATACATATAGTAAATTTTATTATATTATGTCAATAATGTCTAAAAGTAAAGAACTTATCTAATAGTATGTAACGAAAAATTTAACATCTGGTGTAATGACAACAAAATTTTATAATTGTTTTACTTAATTTGGATGAATGAAAAAAGCTTACATGTTTATATTTTATTGAAGTACAGGTGAAAATGTCACAAAGACATTTCTACCTCAACAACCACTGAGTATGTCACATTCACACTACAGATGATTTTTTTTTCTTTTTGATCTTTCGGGTTTGACTTCAGATGGTAATGAATTAATTAGTTTTGTTAGAAGTGTCATTGCAGTCAGCATATTAGGCTCACTATTATTTTTTATATAATTTGTTTTGATTGACTCGATGAACAACAATATTTAAAGGGACTATTTCATGACTTTTCAATTAAAAGCTGATTTATAAATTCATCATGTTGTTTAGTTATTATTATCGTCTTAAGATAATAAGTTGATATTAAAATTTTTAAATGCAGTTTATTTATTATTTGAACAGTTGAAAGTATTTTTCAATAAGAGTGGGCTGTTGATTTTAAGTCGGCTGTTGAGCAATGTAGTGTTGGTAAAGGAACTGGTACGATTTAATTTAATTTTTATTGCTGTAAATAATATTTGTTATTTTATTATTGTATGTATTATATTTAAGCAAGAGTAGAAATACACGATATCGTAGTCATTTTAGTACATCTTAGCATGAAAAGCTTCAATATGTATCATTAAACATTGACATTTTATGAAAATTTTGTTAAAATTGCTCATATTTTCACTATTTTTATTTTATAACTATTGAAAAGATATTTTTACGTACAATTAAAAAAAGTAATAACAGCCTGCCTTCGGTTAATAATAAATTTTTGATTAACACATTATTTTTCACAAAATTCTTGATTTTAAGAATTCACAAGATTAAACACACTCTTAGCATTTAAACATGACAAACAACAATAAATAATAATCTGCCTACATTATTTGTCACATATACATTATTTGAAATTTATTTAGTGATTTTATATTGAAATGACTTTTTTTTATGCAGTCTTTGAATATAGATCTGTCATTAAAAACATTTTAAAAAAATTTCAAAATTTAGATATTTTTTTATCTTAAAAAATATTTTACTTGTAATCACCTTTAATTTCCTTGATCCTGTCTTAAAATGAGCTATAAACATACCCAGTTTCATTGAAATTTGTGACAGTGAATTAAATGTCTTAGGCGAACTGACATGGAATGACTCTGCTTGATTTGATTTGAAATACGCCTCAAAATATTTTTAAATATGAAATACTACTAAAAACACCCAAAATCCCACTACTTTTATTTCAGAATCAGGTAAAGGACACCTTTAAGTATATCCCCCACGAAAAATAAATTTAATAAAAATACCGCCTTTTGTTAATAATGCTATTTTAGTTAATGCATTATTTTTCATAAAAAAATCACGACTTCAAAGATTAAACATTTTTTTAGACACACATAAAATGTTATATAAGCGTAACAGTATTTTTTTTCATAAAATACGTACCCTATATATTATGCATAAATTATTTGAAGATGATTTGTGGAATAGATATTGAAATATGATCATATTTATGTCATGCTACATTTGAAAATCGAGCAGTCAAGAATGCCAACTGATGGCAGTTTTTCAAAATTTTGACAATTTTTTTCTCAGAAACTATTTGACCAAGAAGTAAAAAAAAATACTGGGAATCATATCTTAATAAAAGGAACAAACACACGCAGTTTCATCAAAATCTGTGATGGTGGGTTACATGCCTGCCTGAACTGACATGGAATGACCCCTCATCGAGTTCAGGGATGAAATTGTAAGATTAGTTAAATCTTGATTCGCATATTTAAACGCAATCGGTCTGCCAAGTCATACCTTTGCCGAAAACACCTGAAAACCCGATTTTAGCGGCTCACTCGTAGGTTTACCATTGTATTTTCCTGCCCCCAGTCCTCGATGTTTTCATACCTTTTGGTGCAGAGAAACACAATGGTAAACCTACGAGTCAGCCGTTAAAATCGGGTTTTCAGGTGTTTTCCACCAAGATATGACTTGGCAGACCGATTGCGTTTTAATATGCGAATCAAGGTTTAACAAATCCTAGGATTTCATCCGTGAACTCGATGAGGTGATTATTTTTGTTGCCGGCTCCCGGTCTTTTTGACCCTGTTAAAAGTTTACAGCAAACTTTTCCACTGAGTCGACCGTTTTTATAGATAACCCTTTAAATAACCATAATTTAACTCGATTCTGTCCATAATATAGTCCATAATTTTTTCATCGTAGCGTTAAATTCCGATTTTGTAACCGCTTTCAATAAGAACGGTCCAATGAATAGACAATTTGCTGCAAATTTTTAACCGTGCACTCTTTTATTTCAGTGCCTTTTAATATTTCGTTAAAGATCAGGTTTATAATCTGCTTTGAAAAAAAGGACAAACTTTCCTTAATGTAGTAAGATACAATGTAATGACGGAAGACAATAAACAATAACCTTTTCCAAGTTGTTCATGATTCCAAACAGCTTTCTTCATCGTTGAAAATGACATAAATGAATATATTTTTGCGTTTTAATGAATCATTTCGGAATCAAAAGAATTATTTGGCTACACTTACTTTTCAAAAAATGTTTCTGTTAAGATTTTAAACTCTATTAATGATTTTTCCAATAAGGTGTCAACACTAAATATCAGCTAATCAGATGATAATAATTCTCAAGTACACAGTTACTCGTTTAAAAAAGTCACGAACAGGAAATAAAGATTAACCTCTGCCGTGTCTCTCACGATTCCGAAATTAATTTTAGTATTTTTAGAAAGCTCAGTAGTCAGTAAATGTTCGATGTTTGAAAAAAGTCTTCATAAAAACGAAGTTTCTTAGGCCGCCACTGATTTTAAGAAACGTTTTCAGGTAGTTTTTATTGTTTTATAATTGTTTCCTCAAGCCAGAATATATGCTTTTCGGATGAAATCAATTCTGAAGTCTTTTTCCTTATGTTCAAGAAACGTGTTTAAATGACAAACATGACAAAATAACAGCATTAACATTAACATAAAAATTAATATTATTTTGTTACTCTTACATATATAAATTTAATTAATTAGCAGAAAATGTTTAATTGAGAATTGATGGCATTCTAAAATCCGGTATTCCGAAATGTGGAAACTGATTAATACACTAAGAATATTATTCGGAAACATTCCCGAATGTCGATCTCAGAAAAAGTTACATTGTTTTTAAAAATTCTCTTTCAAATCTAAAAAAATATACTGGTTTCAGAGGTTTCTAAAGATAAAGAAATGCTTTTCTGAAATGAATGTATCTGGGAAGAACATACTTAATATTCTGAACTATATTAGATTTTATTAGATTAAGACACTTTTGTCTTTATTACTGCCGCTTCTTAAATACATTCCTGTATCAGAATGCCAAATGATCACATCAGTTGGTTTGATCGACGTAAAAAGTTCACAGACATATGACAAAAACTAATTGAATCATGGATATGTTAATGTAACAATGCGTAGCTACATCGTATAAGGTGAAAATTTTGAGTGCGTCTCTAAACTGTTAAAAAAAATGCAATTTAATAGATTACAACGACCATTTGGAATTTTTTAATAATCGAATAAGTAAAAATCGAAAGCAGTTCCACCGAATCATCCACAAATCGCGACAAACCACCTTAGTAACAAAATTTAACCGAAAAATCTAAATTTCGTCCACCAAATTCCGTCGCATCCTCTTCAAAAACAGATCGCAAAGATCAAACTTTAGACGACCAATTCATTCATCGATAAACTCTCCAAGTCCCGTTTGGAGAAGAAAAATAGTTTACAAATCAAAAGCTGTTTCACCGAATCATTCACCGATTGCGACAAATTACCTACGTTGAGCTCAATTTTTCCCGGTTAGAATCGACCGATTGTAAAATGCCGTGGCTAGTGGATTGGAGCCCATCGAGACATGGCGGTTTAAAATCAATCGATTAAACATTGAATTGCTTCCTTTTTCGCGTCCGTCTTTTATTCTGTAATCGATTTTCATGACCTACATAATGAGTTGAAGACCTCGATTTTTGCTTTGCAAGACGATTTTCATTTCGGCGTCGCTCGTTGACTTTGGATTTTTCCATATCTGATAATTTGCGCATACCCATTTTGTAACTTTTTCAATTTTTAACGATTTTATGCCTTTCTATTATCTATTCAAATAAAAATTCTTCTAAAAGTAAAGAACATCGTTGAATTTCGTTAAAAAAATAAAAAGGGAGCCTCATTTGGCCCCATCCTCGACCGAAAACAACAACCATTTCCAAATGGTTAAAAAAGAAGTATCTTAATATAGGAAAATACAATTTAATCACGAGCGAAAATATACAATGACATCTACAGATTTACCCATAATTCTTAAAAAAACTTTCGTTATCTTTAGGAACCTTATTTTTCAAGAATTAAATAAGACAAACAAACTTTATTGGCCTTTACTTTATTGCGAACTTTACTTTAGTGCAATTGTTCTTTACTTTAATGCAAACTTTATTGCGAATGATTTTCGAAAAAAGTTTTTGAGTGATTTTTTTAGTGTATTAATCATTTTTCTCAAACAGCAACATGCGTTTTTTGGTGGTATCTATTCTCAAGTAAACATTTTTGTGTTCAGCAAGTTTTACAGACAAACATAATAAATTAACATAGTGTTAACATTACAACTGATATTATTACTCTTCCATATATGAATTCAATTATGCAGCTTAAAGTGCTTACTAACATCCTAAGAAACAATATATCAGTTTGAGGAAACTGATTATCTATCCTATATACTATATAAAATTCTAATGAGAAGAATTTTTAGAACGATTTTATGAAACGATTGATTATGTTTCACGGCTATTTCTCTTAAATTATGAAAAGTTTGGTTGTGAAATTAACACCAATTAAACGTATTGATCCACAGGTATCAAAACTGGTATTAGAATTTTAAAATATGAAATAGTTTTCGATATATATATATATATTTTCTAATTTTAATGACATTTCTCCAAAAATGGCAACTAAATTACTCTATTTTTTGAAAAAAAGAAGAGAACATGGAAAAACTACAGGAATTATTAGATTCCTTCTTTTCTCATTATTTTCAAATTTAAATTTAAATCATCTTTTATTTCAATTGATAGTGAAACAATATTGTGATTAACTTATGATTTTCAGGAAAATTTTTAAAAATAAAAATTATATTGAGTTTTTGTCATAATTTTCAAATTAAAATTGAAAAGGGATGTTATTAAAAACAAAAAGAAAATTTTAAAATAAGAACTAAATTATCACGTGTTAAAAGTATAAAATAGGGAAAATTACATCAAAATAGTTGCACGCACATATTAAAAAATATATATACGAAAACTTTAGAATAATAAAATTATTACACGCAAAACGCATTTAAATGTAATAATTACCTTATATGTAAAATTCTCAAATATTAAATATCGTCGTACTTAAACTGCCTAAAGTAATTAAATTCTTACGCATGAAAAACTTTTAATGGTTAATATTAGGTCATATTTAAAAAGCGCAAATATAAATATTACCAAACAGTTTTAATTTAAATAATATGTATATGCATGATCTTAAAAGAGAAAAAAAAAATATTACACGAGAAGTGTATTCAATAGTGAAAATTACGTCACATATTAAAACAATACATTTTAATCGATTTTCATTGTCACGTGGCATAAAAGTAGTACTACTAGCAAATTTGTTTATACATTACATCACACAATACAATTTCATAACACAATGCTTATCAATACAGTGGTCCTGAAAACTATTTCCATGCAGACGGAGTTTTTTAACCTCGAAACTAAAGGAAGGATATTGTCCATTAGGGTGGAGCGAAAAAAATGAATATTTTAAAATCAAAAACGGGTAGGTGCCAAAAGTTGCCTTTATACAAGTACATCATCTGCGTGCAATATTACCGCTGAAAAAAAAATGGCTTGAGTCTGCGCTTTTAGTCCAAAAGTCGAAATTTTGGATAAAATTTGACATTTTTTCAAAAAAATTAAAAAATTCCTATATAGCTGGCTATTATTTAAAAGTGTTATTTAAACCTTTATTATTAATGACTTAACACATTTAAATGATAAAACGGTACTTTGTTCTGTATAACGGGAGCAAAACTTACAACTTTTGGTAAAAAAAGGCGTTTCCACTCTGTTGTGTCATGCAACTAATTGTTGTTTGGAATACGTAGTTGCTTTCAAATCTGCCCAGGAGGTATCACGTGGAGGTGGCTACATTTCATAACACAACAGTGCATAGCTTGACCACCCTTCCATCTGAATACAATGTTTTATTTATATATAGAATTGTGATTTTTTATCAAAGACAGGCATAAGTTTTCTATGTATCAACCTAGTCCATCTCTTCTCTGTATCCACAGACGTTGGGTGATGCTGCTGTGACACTCCTTCACGTACATTTCTACTGCTTGTGTATAATAAGGTAAGCAGAATAATGCAGTGTAATTAATGGAATCTATTCAGCTCTCTAGTATCTTCACCAAAATTGCATCCAGTTACTGCATAGTGATTAGGAGTTCTGTTCCGACAGCATTTTACAACATTAAGGTATTTCATCTTTGATTATGTCATCATTTACTCTATCTCTTGCATTTTTTATATGCTGATAAACTTGTTGTTTAATGTTATGGTGATTGTCATTAAAATTGCAATAAGCATTTGCTCTCGATGTGAAAAGCTGCCATTGTCCTAAATAAATTTTTTTAGTATTTCTTTTTTTGCCGTTTTCTGTGATGTTTAGTACCTGAGGAATTTCCCATAAGTTTTTAGATCAATTTTTTAGATGTGGATTATATTTGATGTAAACCATCCTGCGGCATAAACTTGGATTACATACTTTGTGAGGGAACCAGACTCTGATGATCAATCAGTGCATATATGAAGGCGAATAATTTTATGCGTCTTTGTGAGCCATGTTGCGTAGGACAAGTTTCTTGGGTTCCTATTCTCTAGTTCTTCTGAGCAATATCCTGATGAAATAGCTTTGCAAATGTCTAGCAGGTATTTCTGGTATGTGCTGAGTACCCTTTTTTAAATTCAGGAAATAATGTTTGAATATTACTGTCTATGGCTTCAAAAATTGAAATAAGAAGGGAATAAGCACCTGGACAAAGATTTTCAAATTGGTCCGGCGAATCCCTGTGGGTTAGAATCTAATTTTTGCCAACGATCTTGTCTAATAAATCACGCAGAGGAAATTCACTGGACTTGGAGGTGGCATATGATCAATGTAATGGTTCATTTTTAACATGTCCCTCACAGAATGGATGACAATGACTAACAGATTTATCCACCTTCGATAGGCACTCACCGCCCATCAGAGTCTCTACGTTCACTCAAAATGTACTATGTTATCCAAGTTTGTCCCCAGGATAGTTTACAATCAAATGTAATCCACAGCTAAAGTAGGGATCTAAAAACTCATGGGAAATTACTCGGCTACTAAACAACACAGAAAACGGAATACAATGAATACCAAAAAAATGTTATTTAGGACAATGGTCGCTTTGCATACGCAGGGGAAATTCTTATTTCAATGCTCTCTGACGATTGCAATCATATTAAACAGCTAGCTGCTCAGCACATAATAGTTGAAAAATGAGAGTAAATGATGGCATACGCAAATCTGAAATATCGACAATCAACTTTGAAGCGGATAATTATATAAATCTAATTCATTGGAAAAGTGTTGTGGTCACAGAACCCCTAATCAATATGCATTTATCAGATGCAATCTTGGTGAAGATAATAAACGGCTGAATAGATTACATTAATATCATCCGCACTGCATTACACTGTTTGTCTTCTCTTACACAAACAGTAGAAAAATACGTAAAGGAGATCACAGCAGCAGTATCCAAAGTCTGTGGATCCAAAGAAGAGATGTACTAGGTTGATACATAGAAAACTTATGCCAGTCTTTGATAAAAAATCACAATTCAATGTATAAATAAAACATTGAGATCAGATGGTAGGGTGGTCGAGCTATGCACTGTTGTGACATGAAGTGCAGTCACCTCCACGTGATACCTCCTGGGTAGTTTTGAAAGCAACTAGGTAAGAGCTGTATTGTAAACAGCAATTAGTTGTATGACACAACAGAGTGGCAACACCTTTTTTTCACCAAAAGTTGTCAGTTTTGTTCCAGTTATACAGAACAAAGATATCGTTTTATCGTTTAAATATGTTAAGTCATTAATAATATAGGTTTAAATAACACTTTTAACTAATAATCATCGCTATAGAATATTTTTTAATTTTTTGAAAAAATATCAAATTTTACCCAAAATTTCGACATTTGGACCAAAAGCGCAGACTCAAGCCATTTTGTTTTCAGCGGTAATATTGCACGCAGATGATGTACTAGTATAAAGGCAACTTTTGGCACCTACCCGTTTTTGATTTAAAAAAAATAATTTTTTTCGCTCCACCCTATTATCCATAGAAGTCAGAAAGGTGACAAAATTTTTAACTGAACCTTTTTATACAAACTTATTTTCAAATGTGTAATTGCTCTTAGTTATCAATCCCGGATACAGCCATCAGTTGTTACGACATCAGTTGTTAATCTGACGGTGTCGATTAGGCCATGGTAACTGAAAAATACCCCACTCGGACGGAAAAGCATAGCAACCCAATTACCGAAGATAGCCGCCATTATAGTGATAATATCATTCAATCTTCCGTAACCTGATAATATTTTTTTAAACAGGGCACATTACTATGTTTTTAGATTATGTGAAGCCTGAACGGGCCTTGGCGGGCCTGGATCTCACGGTTAGAGTATACTATTATACTATAAAGATTACTCGAAAACATTTCACAAAACCAATGACAGTAAAATAAATTTTGTTTCATAAAGGCTTATTTAAATCTAAAATATATTAGTCTGTATGTTATCTAGAGAAAAAGAACGCTTTTTTCAAGACGTGCGTAAATGGGAAGTGTTTATTCTAAATTTTCGTTCTGAATTATATTGTGTTTTCTCTGATTCAGAAAAAAATTGCCTTTTTTTATAGAGTAAATTAAAATGCTATGGGCTGGCATATTAGGCTGTATAACTACGCGTAATAAATCATTCTTTTTGACCAAAGGATTCATGTCTATCCTGTTTTAAGACTGCTTTATTTAATAAATTTACTTTTTTAAAAACTTATTTAAAAAAAAATTAAAACACACGGATTTTTAGTTTTCGAAATCGCATAACTTGTGCACTTTTCCTAATTTTACCGCCGAACGTTTATTTTATGGCTAAAATACTTAAAAATTATTTAAAAGTGATTAAAATTCCTGCAAATGTTCGCAGAAAGAGATACAAATATCAGATTTTTCCCATAGATTTCTTAGCAGTTTTGCCTTATTTTAATACAATAGATTTACTCATAAAGAAATAATGAAAAAATAGCAAAATAGGGGTGAAAGAATCACAAAATTTAAAGATATACCAAAATTGTCACCTTTTTTTTTTTTTTTTTTTTCTTTTTTTTTTTTTTTTTTTTTTTTGATGATGATGATTACAAATAAGGAAATTACGGAAATATTTTTCTAAAATTGTGACAAAAATTTCAATTGTTTTTATTTCGCCAATGCAAATATTAGTAAATATAAAACAAAAACTAAGAAGCCATATTAATGGAAATTAGTTTTTGTTTCGCGAACTTAATTGGGAAAACACTTTCATAATTGGCTTGTATTGGTACTTTATACAGTTCTGTAACCTGAACAATAATAACAACTACGATACAATTGTCATAATTATATTGATGTGATTCCCTTCACGAATTTGATTATGCGAAATAAACTCCTCTAAATTAGTGCGTAATATATATGTTGTTTATCAAATTCAACAGAGAAACGGAAAATGGACCAACTTAGTATTATTTTAGCATATTTTGCAAAGTTATTTCGTTTGAATTTATTAAATGTAATTTTTTTCCTTCTAAAACAACACAAAGGGCATCTAAATTTAAATGCGATTTTATGAAACAAATAATTGCTTACTGTAAAATATTTTGTTTTTCAGTGATCAATTCTCTTGACAGCCTTTTATAAACTAGTGTTTTTTGTCATCACAAAAGTTTCTTCTCTATTATTTTAACTTATTAACTTATAATAGCCCCAGTGCTTACGAATACAGTGCATTCTTTTTTTAATTTAACAGAAAGTTACGGTGAAGAATAATAATAAAAAAAAACACAGCTAACCTTATTGAATATTTAAATTTGGACGAGTCAAAGATCCATATTTTTAATCATTAATCTCAAATAAAAAATTTTGTGCATTTTTAAGCAATAGAAAATGAAAAATATAATGTTCATTGCAAAACGTATATAGCTAATACAGTTCTACAGTAAAAGTTGACGTAAATATTACGCAATCCTGACAACAGTGTCTTACCAAATGTATAAAATTTGGAAGAATGGGTCTAAAACAACGGTTTTTAAACTTTATCACTTGATTGTGGAACCGATTGTGTTTTTTACGCACAAGCATAGGTTAGTCCTGTTAGGCATTCTAAGCAGGGACGACTAACACCACAAAGTCGTGGGGAAATGCATCAGTTAGAGACAACCATTATATCTTTAAAAGCAAAATTTGGATTATTCCCTAGAAACATATTTCATATTTCAGCTTATGGGAATCCTTTTAGTAGGGAGTATTATAACGTCTTCCTCATTTGGTATTGCTAGTCCTATATGAAAGCCAAATAGGAATCTACATCCATTATTGAAAAAGAATTTATACAGAATACTAGGTGCAATTCCATCGAACAGATGTCAACATATATATGTCGCGAAATCCAGTAAAACACAGCATAACAGCGCCATTCGTTCTACTATACACACCAAAATATAATTAGCATTAAATTCTCTTAAACCTTTATCTAGTGCAATTGTTTTCATGTAATATTCTTTTTCAGTTACTACAATGAAAATTAAAGGATAAACATAAAAAATACTAATTTAATTATTCAGAGGTAATTAATTAAAGTAGTACTTTAAAGTACCGTAAGTACAATATGTCAAAAATATCGTAACAGAAAACCCACAAAGTATTTCAAATGACACCAGAAAATATTTTTGATTTAATAAGTATGTGAAATCTGGGGGCACGGCAGTGCCTCTGCCAAGTCGAGAAAGCACAGCCGTAAGCATCCTTTTCTGGAAGCAACTCAGGGTACTTTTGACAGCCCTATATCCCTTCGCTGGAATTTCCCAGGAACTTGAAACTTTGTTTTTCTAAAAGTACTCTTCAAACGGAAGCAAATGGTAAAATTTCCGCGTTTCCATCTTTTCTAGTTCAGAAAATATATGAACTCAAAGTTTCGCTTTTTCGACACTGACTGACTCACCGATCATCAAAAATCTGAGGTACACTCTGTAGCCCTAGAAACTTGAAATTTGGTAAGAAGGTAGTATTTGGCATACAAAGAAAGAAAAAATTAAAAAAATTGGAAAATTCGAAAAAAAAATCGAAAATCTTTTATTTTCCGTAATCGGAACTGTTGCCAATACTGTTGCTCACTGATTATCAACATGATAAAATGCAGTTTGTCAACATCGGTTTTTCAACTATACTAAATCGAGCACGAAATAGCTGGGTCTTGAATACAGTAAAATTCGTTTTAATTGACTAGAAAAAATAAAGGTACTACTTGATTATCCCGTCGACCGAAAAGCTATCGCCAAACTATAAAATTAAACGCTAATAATGGATGATCGTAAATGTCGCATTCACTTGACATTAAACACCATACAATTGTTTGTTACGTCATCAAATGATTTTTAATTCGACTTTTTACTTCTAGTTTCATTAAGGTTTTATTAATTTATTTGTTTTTTCGTTATTAAAATAAAAATACGGCAATTTGTATAATTTGGCGAATTGTTTGGCGAAATTGATCGACGGGATAATCAAATAGGGCACAGATGTCATATTTGCCCCATATTGGCGCGATTGTTTTCTGACGCCAATGTCATATACGCAATGTATACTTAACCGGCGCCAAAGTGACGTTATTTTGTTTGATATGGTAACCCGGATGTTGTTGTTTATGCTGTTGATGTTTTCGCCAAATCAGCGGCGGAAAAAAAACGCGCCAATATGACATCTGTGCCTCAAATAGTACCCAAATAAAAATAATTTATTTTACCAAATGTTAATTTAGTGAATTTAAATATTTTATAAACATTCTGCAAATTTGCTAACATTTCTTGATAGATAGCAGCCCTTATACTTTTGCTATATTTAGCATCACTACCATATTATTTTAAACATCCCTATAGTTTGATGCAATGTCAATAGATCATGGCGCAAAATTAGCAGCAGTTTTAAAAGCAAGAGAATTTTGCTGTCAAACTTACCTCATATTTACAAAATAGCTCACATTTGTTGCCAAACTATTGACGTAGACAACAATTGTTGAAGAATAATAAATTCAAGGTTTATAAAACATGGAGAGTGGCACTCAGGATATGACTAATATAATCGCATACGTAAAAAAAAGTTTATTTTTTTTAATGGCAATACAAACTCCCCTGCGATGTATAATTTTTTTAAATATGTTTCTTAGGTACTCAAATTATCGATTTGAAATTCAAAATCAAAATTCTACATTCCCTCTCTCCAGAAAAAATGACATATTGAAAAGAAGTCAATTATTTTTATATTTAAAACTTAAACATTATCACTTTGCACCACTATGACGTCATTTTCTCTGACTTTTCACTTTCAACCGTGCTAAGACTACGAGTGGTAGATACGAATATTCAGTTAACAACCGTTAGTGGACTTACAAGGGAGGCCATTTTTCATCTGTAACCGAAATCCTCAATAAACGATGCCTTTAACATTAATTAAATATGATTGGGAAATGAAACTGTCCGCATTAACCGGAGATACGTCTTAAGAGGAGACGCATTAACAAAAATTCCGCTATATTCCCCGCAACTTATTGATGTTTTGCGGATAGTATCTATCACATTTCTACATTTACTAAAACAAAATAAATATTTTAAAAAAAAAAAAACTACCGAGCTATGCTCGGTCTACTGTGTTCTAAAATCATTTAAATAATAAAATTATTACGATTTACTTTGAATTCGAAAGTACGAAGGATTGAAACTTTTGTGTAAAATTCTTTCACTTACTTGTTTCTAAAAATAACTTGATTGTAAGTGTTACATATCGAAAAGAGGAGTAACTGAATTTCAAATTTCAGTTTTTCATTGTGTAAAATTTGAATTCTAGATGTCAGTGTGCATCTGCAAAATTGCTGAAAAGACGCGGTAACGAAGGGAAACGCGAAATTGTATGATATTCCAACGAAATACATTGTTGATCGAAGAAAGTTTGAAAGGAAAAAACTGAAATTTTATATTTTGATCACAGCAAAGAAAGTCCTCATCGAATAGTTCCTTAATCTGGAGATCGTTCGTATCTGTTTCATCTATATTTTCTTTTCTGTGCTAGGTAACATAGCCTAGTCGTATGATATCAGATGTGTTATAGTTGAGTATGTGGTTGCGCACTGGGATTAGCTGGGATTAGTTTCTTAGGAGGTCACTTTGACGTTCTTCTTCCTCTTCTTAACAGCTAGCAATAATCTATTATTTTTCCAAATGAATACCTATCACAGAGAGAAATCAACTAGAGAAAAAAATTAGAAGACCTATTGAGGTCAAAAGGGGAAGGCCTAATCGTTCCGAGAAATCACGTTCTCAACAGCTCCAAGAAGCTAGAGCTCTCTATCGTCAAAACCATTTTCGAAAACAAAAACACGCATTAAAACGTTACAACGATTCACACTCTGAAATGGGAAGACGTAGCTCGCTAAGAAGTCGCGCGCTGTTCTGTTGCCCACCCTGGTATGAATATTGAAGCTTACTGACGGAAAAGGTCTAGAGGTAAGCTGCAGTTTAAAATAAACACTTTAGAAAACATTACGAGAGCTATAACTAATAAAAATGGGAAATAGACTGGAAGCAGACAAAGTTATAAAATGGACTCTGCACAGTAGAATTAACTTTGGAGGACTTTGATTGAACAGCTGATAAATTGAAACAAAAACTAATATAGTTACTAGAAAATTTGAATGAATGGATTTCAAACAGTAGCACACATGCCAATTCGCTTTTCTAGGAAAAGCGGACATCGAAGCAACCAGGAGCCATAAAGTCTATGAAGTTAAAGATAGTGTAATTGAAATCGACGCTACTGGAAAAGCTTTCTTTGGCTTTCTCCTTACAAAAAGAAGTGAAATCGTATCAAAAACATCTCATGTAAAAAAAAGCCAAGTCTCCTGACTCTTTGACCGTAAAAAGTTCTGAGATCATGTGTAGAGCCAAGCTTAGCTCTCTTATTAACTCTGATATTTTAATTCACAAATTACTTCTACTCTCTACACCTTTAGTAAATTATTATTTTGTGACTTGGCAATTACGCAGCACAGGAAAGTTATTACGTAAACACTTTACTTATGTTTTGAATTGGGATTAGATTATTTGATTTAGGCTGAATATGAACACGAGGGATAGAAGAAGCCTGAAGGAGGGATGCACCGATTGGGGGTCTTTGTAAAAGAGGGGTCTGGCTTGTATTCACGTTACATAGGAAGAAAATCACCCAAAACTCCGGACATCAAGTTTGACCAGTAGAGAATTTT
The DNA here is from genome assembly GCA_963932465.1 of Maratus speciosus. NCBI lineage: Eukaryota > Metazoa > Arthropoda > Arachnida > Araneae > Salticidae > Maratus > Maratus speciosus. The sequence goes on along the minus strand of OZ010786.1, from coordinate 66,920,114 downwards.
CGAATCCGGGCTTACAATGTAATGTAAAATTATTTCCATGCTACAAATACATATATGTTCAGTGCTCTTATAGAAACTATTTTATGCAAAACTTTATAAATGTTAATATTAAAATGTAAACAACAGCCTTTACATTCTCGTGCTGCGTCATTGCCAAGTCACAAAATAATCATTTACTAAAGGTGTAGAGACTAGAAGTAATTTGGGAATTAAAATATCAGAGTTAATAAGAGAGCTAAGCTTGGCTCTACACATGATCACAGAACTTTTTGCGGTCAAAGAGTCAGGAGACTGGATTGGATATAGGCTTTTCCTTATTTACAAATAAATTTTTTGGCAAATTACTTAGTTGGTAATTTATCATTAGACGAGGTGCCAGTCATTCATTTCAACACTTTAGAATTGAAAATGCTCTGCCCCTGAAAGGGTTAAAAACAGCTATTTTTTTTAGGTTTTGATCTGTGTTAGCAGCCCTTTAGTTATACAACGTCTATATTCCAGGTACAACATGTTTTCACGCATCTCCAAATATGCAATATATGAATTTACATATGCCATTTCTAGCATAGCAAAAACGAGCCGGTGCCACAACTTTTTCTATTTCCTATAAAAAATAACAATGAAACAGAAAAGAAATACCAGGGTAATATTACTACACTACATTTTAGTTATTACATATTAATGCAGACGAAAAGGATGGATTACTACACAGACGAAAAGTAAACAAGAAATTTTTCTCCAACACTGAGTGTACTGACGGTACTTACAAGTACCACCGAGTAATTCATCTGTTAAATCAAATACATACACCGTTCACCTAAAATAGCAAGTAAAACTGTATTCTAAGATAATAATGAATACATGAAAAAAATCCGATACTTATCTTATATCCTTTACTGTGTTTGCAGCAATAAAAAGACGAGCGTGACAATCTGTACAAAATGTTTTCACAAAACCCATCGTCTGTGTCTCAGAGATATCCTTCTTCCTCGCTGAAATAACAAACCTAGAACTACTGCTGCCATGTATCCGAATAAAGTGAAGTTAAAAGAGTGTTTTTGCAAAGTTCCATTAAAATATTACTAATATTCACTATGGGATGAAAGTTTAAAGTGAGTGGTACTTATAAGTACCGTCAGTAGATAAAGGGTTAATCTGACTGAATGTAAAGTTTAATGAAATTATGTGGGATAGTTCCTGTATTATACGACTATATATATATTACAGTAATTGGACATAATACAGCATAGCAATGATCTAGTTCGGTGATATACTTAAAAACATTTTTTGCATTTATTTATGTTTGTATAACTAAATTTAAACTTTGATTAAATTCCGCCGATAAGTTCTTGAGATATAGCTATCTTGGGAAACACAAACCGCATTATCGTCATCTTTTGGGAAATATACGCAAAACCTAATTGGGAACAACTTATGTCATAGTCTAACAGAATATACAGTTTTAAGAAATTCCGAGCATTTGCGCATGAGCTTTTGTTATCATGGATATTGTAAAAAATGAGCTGTACTACCTGCCAGGCGATATACTCTCAACCTCACCATTAGCACCAATTCGTGTCAAACTCTAACAGAATACGACACGTGATGAAAAGCTATGCATTAAATATTAGAATAGATCAGGGCAGAAACTTTGTGTCAAACACTGACTGACAGACTAACCCGTACACATTTTCCAAAAGTATTCAAAACATTGTCAGGATATACCAAAACGTGTAAATGAGTCAAAAAACGAATGTCAAACATTTTCACAGTTCCAATAATTTCTTCTTATATATGGGGCATTCTCACAATCTTTTGACTTTTATGTCCCTGTATAATAATTTTTATTTTAGTACATATTCTTGTGGGTCTTTCTATTTTATATACTGGGGAAAATACTATTGCATGATTGCATAACAATATTAACGAGATAAATAAGTTTTGGACAATGTTGAGGGTCCAAATACCAGGAAAACTCCTATACCGTCCCGTGTCCCTGATGCTGATTTTTAAGTTTAGAGCAGTCTGTATAAAATTGTTTAAATAAAAATAATTCGATGTAATTTTTTTCCGAAACTGGAACTATTGTTTTATATAAATATGTAGCAAAAATTAACCTGCACACATTTTTAGGGTTGTTATTATTTTTTAAACTCTGTCCCTGGGTTTTAGATTCCTTACCATCCCTCTTCTATAATTATACAGAAAATCCCTTCAGATGCAGCCACAAAATTTTTCCAAGTTTTTTCTCATGCAGACGTATGCTAGAGAAAGGATGTCTACAAATTTTTGATAGGAAATTTACTGCAGAAATTAAATCAGCATTTAAGTATCAATTTCAAGCATCGTGGCTTTATTGGTAGCCTTACCGTCCCCAAGGTTTATTCCTGCACTTTTCGAGGTAAATTTAATTTTTTTTTTTAAATTTAATCCAATGTTAATAAATGTTTCGAAAAATCAATGAACATTGTGGCTAATGAACACGTAGTCTTAACATGATTTGCCTAAAATAGTTGGTAATTTTCGTTACCGTTCCATCCTTACCGTCCATTTTTTCCCCTATCCTCCCATTTTTCCTATACCGACACCATTTTTTACCTTACCGTCCCTTCTTTAGCACCCCTTTAAGACAATGTTATACCAAACTTTTGTACTAAAAGTACTACGTTGTAATTATTTCTTATTTGAATGTCCTGTGGGTACTATGCAAATTCATTATAAGTAAAAATTTAGAAGAAAATAGAAAGTTATAGTGTCAAAATGGGAAGGAAAATTAAACTAACAAGTTTAACTTAAACCTCAGTTAAATAAAAAAAAACTCGCTGCTGACCATTTTTTCTTTATTTTGAATCATTAAGGCATTCATCTATTTGATTAAAATGTTCTTTTAGCAAGTTTATTTTCATCAGATTTTTATTCTCGAGAGTCAAAAGATTGTGAGAATACCCCATACATATAGAAGAAAGTAAAAGAGAAAAAAACCGTTTTATTGGAGTCACATTCTAAAAGAGTCTTATCCGCTATCTCCGGGAAATTGGTAAAAATCGTTTAATTTTTTTGGACGTGTACCTCGTAGACCAATTTCTTTGAAATTGTTTGGAGTTCTAGAGACAGTAGTCAGTAATATATTTGCCAAATACGAGGTCAATTTTGATCATACTTTTTTATGTCTTTTTTGTGCGCCATTGTGTTCACTGTCGCAAACGCGCACACTTACGTGCAGACAGATATAATCGTAATAGCACACAAGAAAAGTACTTATTAATCTCTTTCGAAAAGTACGGGCTGAATTTGTTCAGCGAATTTACAAATAATTTTTTTTGCTGAAATCTATATGAAATAAGCTATAGTTTCGTGTTTAACATGACTTTATTTTCTTAATTGCTTTATATTGATAAGCTACATATCCGCTGTGTACCTGGAATGTTTTCATGTGAATGCTAATTTTTTTCACAAGTTATTTTGATGAAATTTCTCCACGAACTTCTTCGGTTTCCTTTCTAACTTTGTTTTATCTTTTACATAATAAATAGCATTTTATATGCCGATTTGTCTGAAAAAAGTGCTTTTATTTTCATCAAACGTATTAAATTTTCAACGAAAATATCTTTTCTATAAGTTTTTAAAAATAATAGAACAATTCTCTCACATAATAATCATTCCCTCAAATGAGGGAATGACTAGTGACGGAATCATAAAATGTACATTATTAGCTTTTAAAATGTGTAGTCATAAAGTAAATTAAAAGTACAATACATATTCTCAAATTATCCCTTCAGGGAAAACTAAACCACCGATTAATACATTTTTAGAAAAAAATTATTTTTATAAATTTAAATGAGGGAGTGATAACATCATCTTAATTTTTGCCCAATTTGTCTGGCAGATTCTCAAAAGGTGGGATCATTAAACGTTATATATGCATTTTTTTAAAACTTTCAGATTTAAGGGCAATTATTTTTAATACTACAGTATTTTGTCTATAAATATAATATATAAATATTTTCAATAGTATGTCTACAAAATTATACACAAACATTAAAAGACAGCAACTATTCTGGAAAATTAATTATTAAAGCATTTAATTAGCAGTTGTGTACGTTACATATTTTGGAAATTTTTTCGCACGTACGTTACAGATTTTAGACGTTGCTCTTAGTATTTAAAAAATTCTTAAGACTAAGAATGTAGTAAACGTGTCCTATAATTGTATGTGTATACATATATATATGTATAATTAACTTTTGTTATCCAGTAATAATAATAATAAAATCAAATGCTTTGTTACGTACGTTACTTTCGGACATAACAAAATACAGAAAAAATCTTTATAGAAAAGTCCTTCTATCTTCAAAAACGCAATAAATCAGCCTGCCATCTCTTAACGAAATTATCAAAAAAACATCCGTTTCCTTTACGCATTCTTTGTTTACCATTAGAACCACCTGGAAAAAAATTAAAACTCTTTTTCTTGGTGGTACATTGGAGTTGTTAACGTTATGAATGTTCGAAATTGGCCTCTTTAGCATAAAATAATAAAATTTTAAGATATTTATACAAAGCTTTTACAATAAATTATGTCATTTTCTGTCTCTGAATAGAATTAAAAACTCAGTGTAAAAAAGAAAAAAAATCAATGATAATTAAAGTTATGTTTGAAAGGCTTAAAGTTATGACGTGTGTCCAGTGTCCACCTTTTGAGAATTGCCCGTCTACTAAATTATTCCTTAGGCACTAAAGTATTTCTCCAGAAAGCCTGAAAATTGTTTTAGAGACAGTAACGTCCTGCTTGCACAGTACATGTACAATACTTCAGTTTACAGTAGTACCACCTATTTCAAATATCCAGAATTATTAATGCGTAAGGGAATGATCTGAAATATGAGTTGCAAACTGTTTTGCCAAATACAAATTGCAGGTGCAGACCAAATAATTAAAGTAATGCATAGAAGTCATACTTTATGTATTCATACTAAAAGACAGAAGTCATACATAAATAATATAAATGTTTCAGTGTCAAATGACTTTTTTTTATATTTTTGGATAGTAGTAGTTACATGTTAGGGATTAATGTTTTATAGCTTTAAAAATTTATTTTAAATATATGTTTTAATTAATGCTTCAATTTTATGAGCAAATATAATAAAACTGTGACCAAACTACATGTTAAAAAAATGAATTAGGCTTTTCTGTAAAATATATATATATATATATATATATCCTCCAGTTTCATAATTATTGGCTATTTGCGTAGAGTCACCCATATATATTTTATACGCTGATTCATTCTCAACTGTGTAAATTATGAAAACCGACATAATTTGTAACTAAAAAAAGTCCGTTAAAAAAAAAGAAATTGTCTTTTTATTAATTTACTTATTTAATTTGTTTGTGGGTGTGGTGCTATATTTTTTATAGTATCAAATGAGCTACTCAGCTTAAATCGTGTTTAGATATTCATTTCAGATTTCTGTTAAAATTCATTAATCTGAAAGCTTCGGACGAGGGGATAAAAGTAACACCTATTTTAATATAGACTTGAAAATATGTTTAAAAGCCTAATAAAGTATTATTTACTAAACTTGAAACGTAGGTGTTTAAATATCTTTATACTTCAGATTAAAATATTTCAATGAAAATCACAATTAAGAAATAAATTTTATTCAATTATTTGAATTACCATTAGTGAATTAAGTTTATTAAATTAGATGAATGTTTTTATGAAATTAACAGCAAATTAATAAATCATTATAAAATCAAACGACAAATTAATGAATCATAATAAATTAATGAATCATAAACAAACACATTAATTAACCATAGTTTACAAAGTGTAATTCGACTGATATATTATTCATTATAAATTGAATCACAATGTATTAAAATTATGAATTAAATTATAATCTTTTAAATCTATGGAGTAACTGTTACATTAAACTGGTGTAGTAAAATATTAATTATTATTATTACTTCTTTAATTTTAATACATATGTATCGATACATTAGGCATTTACATTTTAAAAGAACAACAAATGGTTTTTACATAAAAGAATGTCTATAGAATCATTAGCCTATATAGCTTCTATAAGTTTTATATTGCTCTCTAGAAAAACTTTTCTATAAAAAATTCTAACGAATTCTATAGAAACATTTTCTTTATAGAAAAAATTTCTATAGAGCTCTTCAAAACTCTACAGAAACAATATTCTAAGGAATGGCTATTCTATAGAACTTGTGAATAATTAGATAGAGGTCTATAGAGCTCTATGAACTACAGTTAAAAAAATTTCTGTGAATCTACTAGTAGTCCATTATCTTAAGTCTTATGTAAAATTACAGGGATTTGAAAAACAGAGATTCTGTTAAATAACAGAGAAGGTATTCGGTAAATTTACAGAAGACTCTGTAAATTAACATCGTTAAAAATACACAAGACTCTGCAAATCAATTTATTTTTAATGAAAATAATTTAACTTAGTTTTTGAAATTGGTGAATTTTAGAACTTCGAAGTATCAGAATTTTTTGAGTAAAGTTGAACTACTTAATATTTAATTTTTTTACATAATTTGTTTCTAGCCGGCTTGGGGTATGAACCGGAGACATCTGGGAAGGAGAAAAACACCTTACGGAATGCGCCATAGGAGCTGTTGCTGTTGTGTACAAAGGATGTATTTCATAATGAAGCGGGCAAAATCTATTGTATTTGTGCTTTTCAAAGATTTCGCTTCAAATATATTCGTTAGAAAATTTCTTAAACAGTTTATTTTAATTCAGTTTGGATCAATACATAATACCTATTATTTGTTTAAGCAAATTAAATTTTTGAATCCTTTATTTACGGAATTATTTATCAAGAAATTGTTTCTTCTCAATAATTAACTTCTTTAATATCTGAAGGTATGCTGGGATTTTTAAATAATAATGATGTGAAATTTAGGTATATTTTTCATTAAAACTGGTTAAATATATCGGTAGTTATAAATTTTTGCAAAATATTTACAAAGATTAGCTCACCAAAACTACTTTTATGGTTATATCGCAATTCTTATAAAAGCAATGTATTTAAATGTATTATGGTCCTCTCTGTAAATAGAAATGCTTTTGCACTTGAAAATGTTTCATGTAACTTTTTTTTTAAAGAAAAATTATAACTATGAAAAAGATTAAGAAAATTACCAATTTTTGAAAATATTTTGCTTCGACTATTTCTATACTCTATCTAAATTTTATTGAGCAGAGTATATTGTGTGGAAAGATTTATCTTTTTAAACTTTTATTAATAAACATAGTAAATAAATTTTATTGAACTACTATTCTTTACATAAAAATACCGTCAGTGCAAAAAGGATTAACTAGTTTAAGTAATAAATAGAAAAATTCAATGGATTTTTTTAATAAAAAATAAATAAATCTAATTCGTTTTTACAACAATAATGTTTCGGAGGATTTTTCGAAATCGCTGCATACTATTTATTTTTTAATGCGCTAATATTTTGTAAAAGAATTTCTTTAGTAAGAAATAAGAAAAAAAATAAACAAAAAAATAAATAAATAAATAAAATTTCTTATTTAAACGCGATTTTGTACGTTTTCATTATTTTGTTCACTTCGTGTAATATGTTTTTAGAAGATTAATATAAATTTTATAACGCATATACCAATGAAATAATAATAATAATAATAATAATAATAAAAGCTTTTAAATACTACTACACAATTTACATTTAATATTACCATATTACAAAGCTTCTGGCATATGGTGAAGGAATAAACTACAAAGTGATTGTTTTCTTCTGTAATATTTATGATAAAATTGCAAAAGAATTTTAAAAGTGTCTATTTGAATTACAAGTTTTAACAAAGCTAAAAATATCTTTAAATAAAGACATGGAAATCCCCACAGGGAATTAGATACAAGATAAGCGGAATGTCTGTAAATTGATGACCGAAAAACTCAATCGAATGCATTTAACCGAGAACTAGTGTAAATTTACAGAGAGTCTTGACCAACAAACTCAATCGAATGCATTTAACCGAGAACTGGTGTAAATTTACAGAGAGTCTTGACCAAGAAACTCAAACGAATGCATTTAACCGAGAACTAGTGTAAATTTACTGAGAGTCACGTTTTTTTCTGTGATTTTACAGAAATCTTTAACAGTGTATTTTCGCAAGAGAAGTTAGCGCTAAATTTAGATACTTTTCTTCTCAATTTAGGTTTGAATAGGTTTAATTAATAATTCACATCAACGTTATACTTTGAATACTTTATTTTGTGTTATATTACTATGATATAAATTGTTATAAATGAAACTTAAGTTATCATGGAATAACCCTTGTACTATTAAATGGAGGAGGATATTTTTATTAAAAAGCACAAATGAAATGTACCAAACCGCTTACAAGTGCATATATATTATATAAAAATATATTAAAAACTAGAGAACAAGAATTCTGCTTTTTCAGAATTTAGTGTCGGCCCCGGCATTTCCATTACTCCATCTCCTTCTGTTGAACTGGTGGCTTCTGTTATTATGAAACAGCCATTATAAATGAAGCGTGAAGATGAAAGAGCAGTCGAAAAAAGTTAAAACTCTGATTTTCTGGTCAGAATGGAAAAAAAAAATGGCCTTAATTTTTAAAAAAAGCCATTTTTTTCCACATTCTAACCAAAAAATCAGAGTTCTAACTTTTTATGACTGCTCTTTCATCTTCACCTAACGCTTCATGTATAATGGCTGTTTCATAATAATATATGTCACCAATCCATCAGAAGAAAATAACTCGGTTAAGCGGGACTGTACTGCAGTACAAAACATATTTCAATTTTAAGACTTAAAGCACACGTTTTATTTTATGCAAAATGACGTCATTCGCATCCGTTTAAGTATTCCACATTTACGATCTACTCTTAAACATCTACATTAAAGCCTGCATAGCACATCACTATAGCGAAATAATGCACAGATGCAGCAAAAAGATGCCGTCATTCAAGAAAATCGACAAAAAAAGGGTTATCTAATGATTCATAGATACTTAAAATTAAATATATAGTTTATAATAGCTCCATTGTTTTAACAGAAATCATTCGTTTATATTTTTTTTTCAAAAAAGCACGTATTTTAATTACATTTTCTTTCGGTTGTTATGAGAAAATGGCAACAAAAATTAATAATTAGTATTTTAGAACTATTTTTCATTTACTTTCTACAGAAATGGAGTACTTCCATTGCCAATATTAAGCAAATGGCTCTAAAAACTACAAAAAATAAAATAAAATAAAATAAAATAAAATAAAATAAATGGAGATGCAATTTTCAAGCAAAATGCATTTAAAAGAACTTTTTTTTTTTTCAATATGACGGTATAAAAATCGAAAATGTGCGATGTTTAGAAGTTTTAAAAAATGCTATAGGGTATTTAATCGTACTGCTTTGTTTCACGGCTGGTTTCTGTAAGGTAATATTATTTTTTGGAATACACAAAATAAGCTAGGAGAAAGAAATATTATACCGTACCGCGGTCTAATATCATTACACTCTAAAACGTTTTCAGCCCCATCTATCATTAGTGGAATTTATAAAACGATATGTTGCATTGTGCTTTACTCCAGAATCATCCGGGAGAGACTATTGTAGAGTAAGACTTTTAATTATCTACTCGGGGTGAATTTGCGCACTATAATTTTATCTTTCGTTATTTAAGGATAATTTATTCAAGATTTTTCTTAATATACATATATATATATATTGTAATACATTTGTAAAACATTAACATTATTTCTATAACATTCATTCCGCCAAATTTAACATATCTACATTAATTGTTTTCAAATTTCATAGTTAAAAAACAAACATATACTATATATTTTCCATTTGTTAAATGTATTTTATCTTATTATCTTATTATCTTCGATTTTTCCCTTGTCTAGTGAAAGTGTAAATTTCATTGTTACACAATAAAATTTTAATTTTATTTGAATGTCTGATAATTTTAGTGGCATTTTAAATGTAATGATAATATATTTTAAGTTAAATTCATAGTATAGTCGATTTGGCAAGTTTTATATTTTCCATTCAAATTCTATACAATTCAAAAGAATTTAAGCAACATTAACTAAAACATTTTTTGATTTTTTACAGACATATAACGTAACTCTGAAAAATATGTTTTATAAAAAGTCTTTAGAATTACTTTAGAATTTCAGATGTTTAATAAACTAAATTATAGAATGTTTATGGCACTCAATTTCACACTACATTTCCATTATTTAATTGATTGTAAAACTAAATTGGCTTTGAATCTAAAATTCTCAGATATGAAGTCAATTTAGTGTATAATTGTATGATTATTTTTCGAAAATTAATGAGTGCACTTTTATATATTAAAAGATAAAATTATAAGGTACGTAAATAAAATGTTTGAAGTATCATGAAAATTTTCTTATGTTTAAGAGTATTTTTAACATAATCCACTATAATAATAATAAATATAGAAATTTTTATGTTTGAGTTTTATCAACAGACCGCTGCTTCCAGAGGTAGATGATTTGGCGGGAAGTTACCTATTGGAATCTATACGAGGAGATGCTGATAAGTTCCTGGCTTTACATAAAATGAAAATAGCTAGAATTAAGAAATTAAACATTTATCCAAACATTCTCCCGTGAGACTTATACACTTGTTCCATCGTTGTTGCAGCTTTTCATGTCCTCTCATATAAAAGTCCTTCGATTGGTCCCGAAACCAGCTCTCATCAGTCTCTTTGACATTTTCAGTGACCTCAAAATGATGATACCATAAAGTGTTTCGATACCTTAAGGTGTTTGGAAACTTACAATAGTCTGAAGGGGCTAGGTCTGATGAGTAGGCAGAATAATTTTCCTGTTGGATGTCAGGTTGATCAATTTGGCAGCCACAATATTGGACGTGTGTGCAGATGCATTGCCATGCAAAAAAAGACCCTTTGGGCAACTTCCCTCGGCGTTTTTTATTGATTACCTTCTTCAACTGGTTTCAGCATGTTAGGATAATATTGTCCGGTTATACTGCACACGTGACGCTGGTAGTCCACCAACAAATGCCATCTTTGTTCAAGAACACTGATGCCATGACCTTTATGGCTGATTTCTATGTGAGTTTCTGCCGCGGGGACCCACAGTGGCACCAATCTCGTGACTGTTCCTTGGTTCCTGGATCATACATGTAAAGCCAGATTTTATCCTCAGTCACTAATCTAGCCATAAAGTTCTGTTCAGTTTCGAAAAGAGACAAAACACCATTGGATGTATGAACTCGTTCCTTCCGCTGATCATAGTTCAAACATTTGTGCACTCACTTAGCTGAAAGCTTACGCATGATAATATCGTTGTAATAATATACCACCACATGGTTTTGTGCGATGTCCAGTATGTACTTATCTTTTTGGCGGATATTCGCCGGTCATTAAGATATAGTTCATAGACAGCATTGCATGTTGCAGTATTAGTTGCGGTGTGAGTTCGCCTTCTGCGGGGATCATCTTCAAATGAGAAATTTCCAGACATGAAACGATGTATCCAAGCTTTCACAGTTCCGCAGGAACGACTCTTCTTGTAGCAGTTTTTATGATATCTCGATGTAAATGTGCTTCGCTAACTTTCCCTACAGGAACAAAAATTTCATGGCACCTCTTATCTCCAAAGACGTAAAACTTTTTTGTGTCTTTTACATCTCAGCTTTCACCCGCAACTGAAACAATTCTAACAATCAGAAACACCTGATGTTTCTAAAGTTACATACTAAGATTTTGAACTTTCAAATGAACCTAAACTTGTTTTCTATTTTAACTACACGTAATCAAATCCAGGAACTTATCAGCACTCCCTCGTACAACTTGAAGTCATTTATTGTATTTCTGTATTATATATTTTAAAATTGATTTTTTGCTATATCTAGCCTATTTCACGTTCTATGCTTATTTGTACATGTTAAAAAACGAAATCAGGTTAAAATTATTTTGGCCATTGTATGCGGTTAATTTAGCTCTTTTTCTTTTTTTTTAGAAAAGGAAAATTAATAAAGAGGTTTGTACAAATTATAATGAAGAAATTTAAATGGGTGAAAAATATATATATACAAGATCATTGTGCCTAAATGTGACGCCCAAAAAGCGACAGTGTTCTTGTACTTAAACTTTTAACGTAAGAATTCTACGTAAACGCTATATAATGAGACATCCGAATTTAAGGAACAAACCACGAAACATTTCCCTGTGTTTTCTTTAAAATAATTTCTCATTACAATGCACATCATCCAATGTCAACTTCCATAAATTGAGCAACAAATCTTGAAAATGATTCATTATTCTACTTTTAACTTTGGAGATTAAATATAGTTATGGGCGTTAAGGTATGCGACGTGTGCTTCATTTACCTGAAATGTAAGCTAGAAAAAAAAAAGGGGACAATTTTCAAATTTTAATTCTAATCTATTCTACGCATTTAGGTGACTTGTTTTATTCAGATGCTAATTAGCGACGAATTAAATCCCCTGGTTGAGAAAAAAGTTCTGGGAAATTTGTGAAAGTTGCGTTGTTATGCTCAAATTAACAACAAAAGCAACAAGGACAATTCTTTAAAGTAGAGACCACCATAGTCCACGACATTCCGCCACCGTTCTGCCAGATTCCGGATTTGTTGGCTAAGTTTATAGCCGTTGCCAGCACTTTCATCCTCATTAATCTCATCAACGGCTTTCTAAATCGTTAGGCCTTGTCCTTAATAATGCCGGGTCAACACACACAAATCATACTATTCAATAAGCATTTTGGAGTCAACGTTCCTGAACTCCTATATATATACCACTAATACTCATATATAAGATACAAATTCTGGTAACTATTAGATTAAAAATTTCCCAGAACTTTTTGCTCAACCTAACATAATGTGTTAAAAGAATGTTTAAATCAGATATTGTGTTTAATTAACATGTGTTGATTAAATAAATTAGAATTTCCAGCATGATCTCTTTAGTGCTTTTCTTTAACCGGTTACTTAAACATGTGTTTAAAATGATCAAAATAGAAAAATAGGGGTATTTAAAAATTTTATTAAAATAAAATGGCTCAAGTATAGCGGTGTATTTCGAGACACAGAATATAGACATAATGATAATGTGGATCACAATACTTTTATATGATGAATATTCTAAAAAATCTTGTATAGATCGAAAGATTAAATCGTGTTAATTTTAATGTCATTAAGTTATTCTTACAAACATTATAAAGTTCGCTAGCTTAAATGCCGAATTAGATTAAAGCATGATGCAGCTGGGGTCCCCAGTTTTTGTTTGCGCATTTCTAAAATGTGATATTTTATTTCTGTTTTCACCCTTTATTCATTATAATCAACATTTTTTACTTTTAGGTTAGAATTATATTAAAAACGAAAACTATGTTTATGTAAATGATTATTTATGTTTTCATGTATGCTTTCTGAGGCATAGAAAATGTTTAATTTTTTGTGAAAATGTAAGATCATGGAGTGCGTCGATCAAGAAAATATCAGACCTGGACGTCTATTTGGCTTAACGAGGCCCGATGAAATAAAATTATTAGAAACATTGCACGAATTTTTCTGTTTTTAATACTTTTATCATGTGGCATTTTATAATAACTAGAGTTTTATGCAATAAATATTCTTATTAACAATGTTATAAATATCTTGTAAATAATCTTTAAACTCGTGAACTCTACTATAATGCGAATTCGAACTGACCAAACTTTTAAATGTCTACGCTATTTAACACATTATTAAATGAATTTGTATTTTTCATTAACAATATAAAATTTTTGGTAAAAATTAATATCTTCCTCAGATTCCCTATGAAATTTTGTATCAGAACCATGTGGTTATATTTCATTATCATTATGTTGTCAACAAAATTAACCTTTAACTGCTGTTAGCAGTCTAACTTACCGCTGCTTTTTTTCAATTTTTACAGTTTAACTTGTAATTATCAATTTAACTGTAGTTACTAGGGAAATTTTGCTTCGACTGTAGTCCAAGTACTATCGTTAGAAATATTTGAATAGGTGAAAATTAATTAAAATTAATCCTATACAAAATGTTTCGTGCAGAAACAGTACCCTAAGAATTAATCGTACCTTTTAACAATTTTTGATCGAGCGGTCTCGCAGATAGCTCACAGTTGCTATGTGACAATTTATGTCACAACAGTTAATGGTTAAGATGAGGGGTTCATCTTCCGGTCCCAGGCCCTTTTCAGGCCCATTTGTCGACGCAAGGAACCACCCGTGAAACAAGCCCCGCGGCGCGTCCCGAAGGTCGCAGCCAGGCAAGCTCCAACAGAGCGGAACCCCACGCAAACTCCGGTCAGGTCGACGCACTGCCCAGCGTACGTCACGCCGACTATTCCCAAGTTGGTGAACAATCGATGCGATAGTTCTCACCACCCAGCTAGAAAAACCAAGTGGTCCCTAAACTTGGTTACTCGAGCCGGTAGACCCCGCAAGCCATCGCAGGAACCAGACGCCTATAAAGACGCTGGGCCCACGGACTGAACCGAGGCTTCCCGACCCGAATTTAATTTACAGACAGGCCCCCAAGATCAGATACCATTTTCCGGCAGAGACATTTTTGTGGGCCAGCCGATAGGAAAGTTAATGAAGGGCCCCTAGCTTGAAAACCAGGGAGGACGGGGAAAGTCCCTCCGGCCGTAAAGCGACCCAGCTCCTGGCTTTTCGCCCAAACCGCCCGGCTCAACCGACGGAACCCCTCGCGGATCACGCCGGGAACCAGTTGGCCCAGAGTAGGTGCCGTTAGCGACCCCATGCGGGCACGGAAAGCTCCACCTAGACGGAATAGACTCCGCCTCGCTAGGGGGTCGGACGGAACGGAGTCCCGCCAGCCCCCACCGACTCGACTCCATCCTAGGACAGAGAAGCCAGTGGAGGCCGACAGAAGCCCGCCCGCCACTACCTTACCTCACGGCCGTCGAGGGTACCCAGGCCCGAAGGCCCCTGACCCCGTGCAGTGACCGACCGCTACCTTTGTTAGTGCGTTCGAATGTTAGGTGGAGACACCTCTAGGTCCTCATCACCAGGCGAGGCAAACTCCGGTACCGCATAGACACGGAGGACCTGGATCGGACCAAGAGTTCACCCAAGGCACGATGAGCCGCCGCGTTACCGGCGAGCCTCCGGCCCGTTTCCCTGCGGGAGTAGTGTTCGATGGTGGACCTGCCGGCCGACCCCCTCCAATGGGGCACGGCACGACGTGGAGCAACCAGAACCATACTGGCCTCCCCACGCGACCGCTCCTTGGTCAACGGGGGCACCGCCAAACCCCACCACCCTTAGGGTCGGCTCCCGACTGCTCCAGCTGAGGTCCTCGGAGGGATGAGCCACCCAAGTCATAAAGTAACCTGGGCGCTGTCCGAAACCCTCGCCCTTCGGTTGCTCCGGGAGTCCCTGCATGGCGTTCCCGCGAGCCCCGTCGTCACTAGCGAGCACCGAGGACTTTCCACTACAAAGCCCTCACTCATACTTCAGGCTCCCTCTTAGTCAATAGGTAGATGGGGTCCTATCGCCTTAGGTAGTCTTTGCCCGGCGACACCGTCCGGCCCTTAGACCGGCACCGGGATCGACCTATGGAGCGTCGCTACCCGGCTTGCCCAGAGAACCCGGGTGCCGGAGGACCGCACCTCACTACCCGCCGAGGCGGGCTGCGGCCCTATGCACAACGTCCGTTAACCGTGGCCACCGTGCTCAACGCCTGTCGGAGATGAGCCTCTCGAAGAGGTGGTGAATCGTCCCCATCCGGCCCCCTCGCATTCGTACACAACGAACTCTGCCGAGCTTCCGGTCACATCCCCCACTCAAGGGGTCGGGTCGGAACCACCCGGAGGGGCGGCCACCAGTTAATGGTTAAATGAATATTTTTAGATGAATTCGCATGTATAAAGCACATTGTCACATTTAAGACTTTGGACGCCTCATTTAGGTTTTAACGGCCGTAACTGCGAGCAAAATTACCTAAATGCGACAACAGTATATTTTGGGTATAAACTACAGATAACGATTTTTTTTCTACAAAACAAGCTCTTTTCGAACTAAAGGAACGGTATTCAATAATTTTCTTCTTAATACAATATATTATTCTTCAATACAATGCCAATTCTACCCTAAATGAGGAAAAACTATGGAGAATCACGTCTCATTTAGGCAAAATGACCTTATTGTAAATACCCGTAACAGAAAGTTTGAATTTAATCTGTATCCCAATACTTTGAGATAAGACAGTTATACTTTTGTATAAATAGAAATAACGATTAATGCACGCTGCCGAATGCAGCGTGCTCTTAATCCTAGGTTTGATTGGAAATTATTTCACCTATCTATCCCATTAATAAATCACAAATATCCAGCGTTCGTTTGATTCTAGACAGGAATGGTCGTAGCTGCACAAGTGTCCAGATGTACGATGCCAAAGGCATCGAAAAAGAATTTTGTTTTAAGTACCAGTTTTATACAGAAAGTGATATTATTTAGACCGATAAATAGAAAGGAGACTTAGTTATATTGAAACATATAATTTAATATATATAGGAATCTTTTAGCTATTTTCAACAGGCTGTGAAATAGAGAAATATCTTATATCCTTGGATCACATGTTGTACTATTTCGTCTCAGAAAATGAATTTAAATCACCTTATTACACCTGACTGTACCACTTAGTCACTTTCCAAATGCTAGTTAGGGGAGCAATTTTGAAGTGTAAGAAGATATGGTTTTCGATATTAGCGATTTCTTAACTATATGATGGACGATCAAACGCCGTATAGTACTGCTGAACGGGTGTTGAAAACGCCCCCTAAATATTTGAGAAAACCTTGACACGCGTCATTAAAACGTCACACAAGCCAGGCAAAACAAATAATAAAGATCATTCATAGGCTCGTGGATATCTACGAGCTAACAAATGATCTTTATTCTTTGGTTTGCCTGCTTTGTGTGACGTTTTCATGACGCGTGTCAATGCTTTCTTAAATATCTATAGGGGAGAGGGGGGGTTTGGTGTTGTGCGGTCGGATGTATACCGCGAGATAATATTTAATATATATGTCGACGTATATAGTGATCGTTATCTTAGATTAGCACATCCTCTGTACTTAATATAAAGCATCCCTTGTTCCCGTCACAATTTCTTCAGTGTGTGAGCGTACCGTTTTAGAGCAAGTCTTGCAGTCGATGGAAAAATATAAAAGAGACCATTGTTAAATCAGTACAATGTTACTAGCGTGTGAAGGCGTGAGATGCTTACTGCGAGATACCATAGCAACCCTCGTAAATGTGTTTGACATAAATACTCAATTTTCACAATTCCATAGCCAATCATATTTCAGCGGTGTGGTAAACTTTTTGGATAAGCCTTAAAGAAATGCTTATGTTGTAAAAACTTCTCCATTTAAACAACGTAAATGAAAATATATTTTCTAAAGCTGAGAATATTATAATAATAGGCTGAAAATATTGAAATTAAAAGTTTGTTCTTAAAATCATAGGATTGACATAAGACAGATTTTATTATGATAACTAGGAAGATAAATTACGGATGATAAGTCTATGTAAGAAATTTAAAGAATAGAAGTATTTTTTAAATACACAAAACAAACACCAGACATAAATACATTAAATAGATTTTTGAATTTTTCCTTGTATCGTTCTAGCAAGAACCTGTTCTAAGAGCTACCGTACAGACAGACAACAAGTAATTTTATTACACAAATATATTTTGTTTAAGAATACATTTTAATGAAATGTAACTACTATAAATTGGCATTTGAAATTTTAGAACAAATTTTAATGCATTATTATCTCCACAAAAGTTTTAAAAAATTGTATCACACAGCAACTATAAACTGTTTCTTAAACAGACCTACGAATGAAATGTAACATAGTTTAGCGAATATTTTCAAGAAAAATTTTAATGATACAGAATATATTATATTATATCCTGCTTGAAAGATGTTTGTAAACCTTTGAGTTCAAACACATATTAACATGTTAATGGGAAGTTGATTAGTGCACAATTTTACCGATTCTGACATCTGTGAAACCTGGTAAAGTATATGTGAAACGTTAATTGTATACCAACTACTTTAAATCCGTAGAGTTAGTTACATGAGAAGAATATCATGATATTTGTTTGAAGGACAAAGTTAATATGCATTTCATTAACTGTTTTCTACATAAAATTAGAAAATTTTGATTTCTAAATTGAGCTGATTTCATTAATTATTTTTATATTATTTATATATTTTCAACCTTGAAAATTAGCACTTGCTATAAAACTTGAACTGTACTGTACACAGTAAAATAAAAATTCAGCGACAATATTGAAAATGCAAGCCATCAAAGTGGCCGAATTTTCTTTTTTTTTCCACAAAACTTCCACTTTTTTTTAATTCTCCCGTTTTGTATTTGTGTATTTTCAGCTATTCAAAACGGAGTATTTCTGTTTTAGTAATAGCTGTGAGCAAATTGCAATATTAAAAATATAGATAATTAATTATTGTACTTACTGATTCACATCTACACGTAATAGCTATACATATTGAATATTACAACACAAGTTTTTTACCACATTGCCTTCCTCTGAATCCAAGTCTTGTTACTCGCCATTACTGCGTGAATGCTATTTCTCCTGCACTATATGCCCACATCCATTGATTATAGGCCAAAACATCCTTTATAAAAACTTTACTGGAATTTTCCCGTTTCTTCTTAATCGAAAAGCTACATTTCCATGTCTTTCATCTGGAAGGAACTTTTCATTTTTTTAAACATTCATCGAATAAAGATAAAAAGGAAATTCTAAGCTTGATCCGTGAAAATTTAAGATTTGCACACAAAATAGAAATTTTCCGTTAAAAAACAGAAAGATCACATACAATCTTCAGTATGTATACGCATTTTTTTTATATTTTAGATTGTAAATTTAATACATAAAAGAAGAATAACTGTAATTATCACAATCAATTTCGTTTTCATTATTATCAAAATGCAACGCAGAAATAGTGTTAAAATGTTACAATATTCATGAACAATGCATTACAATAAATTACCATATACAACAAATCCAGATTCATTCTTCCAAATCATTAGTAAAACATTCAATTAAGGAAAATGTTTCTGGATGTTGTATTAAGTAAACTACGTGGACAGTTTGAAATCTCCGTGACTTTAAAAATGTGGTGGCCTGATTGCACTCTTATTATTATGTTTTCAATTTATTATTATCTGCGGCAACATTCGTGCAATTTGAGGGCGATATTTTAAATACATAGTGTTCTATTGGATCCAAAATCAAACGATTGGCGTGTTTGTCTTGGTTATGGAGAAAAAATAATTTCTCCTTTTGATCAAACACTATTTTTTGCGCGGAAAACAATTACCGAAACTGAAGGAAAAGTTGAAAAAATATTATGGGGACTCTGCTCCATCACATGGTATGGTTCACAGGTGGTTT
This sequence comes from Maratus speciosus, assembly GCA_963932465.1. Lineage (NCBI taxonomy): Eukaryota > Metazoa > Arthropoda > Arachnida > Araneae > Salticidae > Maratus > Maratus speciosus. Next base: position 66,900,582 of record OZ010786.1, on the reverse strand, counting down.
ACGGAATTTCGCTGTATCCATACGAGCACAACAGATGCAGAACGTTCTGGACGTCCAATTGAGACCATGACTGAAGAAATGGTCACCAAAATCCATGATATCATGTGAAAAGACAGCCGTGTGAAAGCACGTGAGATAGCTAAGAAGGTAAACATTTCAAATAAACATGTATTCAATATCTTGCATGAAAATTTGGGCATGAAAAAGTTATCAACTAGATGGGTGCCGCGATTGCTGACAGTGGATCAAAAGCGGACTCGTGTAACCATTTCAAAGCAATGTTCGAACACGTTCGAGCGCAATTCAAACGAATTTTTGGGGCATTATGTTACAGTTGATGAAACATAGATACATTACTACACACCAGAAATGAAAGAACAGTCTAAACAGTGGACTTCTTCTAATGAACGTGCTCCAAAAAAGGCAAAAACAGTTCCATCGTCCGGAAAGATTATGGCCACAGTTTTCTGGGATTCAAAGGGCGTAATCCTCATTTACTATCTGAAAAAAGGAAAAACGATCACCGGACAATATTATGCTGATTTATTACACCGTTTTAATGCAAAATTGTAAAAAAAAATCGGCCCCATTTGTCCAAGAAAAAAGTGCTTTTTCATCAAGACAATGCGCCAGCGGACACTTCTGCAATTGCAGCCGCTAAATTAGTTGAATTATGATACGAATTGCTCCCTCATCCACCCTACTCTCCTGATTTGGCTCCCAGTGACTTTTTTCTTTTTCCAAATTTAAAAAAAACAGCTTGGTGAAAAGAGATTTCCTTCAAATTATGGGATCATTAATGCCACAAATGCCTATTTTGAAGAGTTTGAGAAATCTCATTTTTTGGAACGATTAAAAACGTTAGAACTTCGCTGGAAAAATTGTATTATTATGCAAGGAGACTATGTCGAAAAACAAAATGCAGTTTGGTATGTATAATGGTTTTTTCATTTCAAAGTCACGGACTTATCAAACTGCCCTCGTATACTTTTTTCATTTAAATGTTCATGACATTCATTTAAATGTTTGCTTCTGAGTCGTATGAAATAAAACCTCGAATCGGACGATCGTTCTGGTTTGCAGATATACACTGCTCAAAACAATTAAAGGATATTTGAAATTTTATATAAAATAAAGATATAAACGAATTTTTTTTTTTTGCCGAAAATAGAAGCAGAGAATCACAAATGCAAATTTTTCTGGTTTTCAAACTGTGGAGTATGCAAATTATGAGTTCGACGTCAAAGACGTCGCTTCAGCGGCAGCGAATGAAATTTGACTTTCAACTGGATAAAAGAGAATGAAGACAAGGATGATCGGCATTCAGTGATTGCTTTGTTTCGATGGGTACGATGTCTCAGCGAAGTCATTTGACAGATTCAGAAGCTTTGAGAATTGTTGGTAGGTTAGAAGGGGGCCAAACTCAAGCCGAAGTAGCGCAAGCCATTGAGTGTCATAAAGTGTAATTTCCAGGATCTGGAACCGTTTTTTGGAGAGTGGATGTGCAGGCCGAAGACCAGGGCAAGGTCGTAGACGGGCAACAACGCCCAATGAAGATCGGTATTTAGCGTTAACAGCTCGGAGACACCGAACCATGAACGCTACTCTTCTCCAACAACACCTTCGCTCGGCTACAGGCACCACGATTTCAACTCAGACTGTCCGAAACCGGCTCCATGCTGTAGGTCTGTATGCTCGCCGACCGATAGTATGTGTTAGATTAACATCAAGGCATCGTCGCGACCGCAGGGAGTGGGCAACCGAGCATGTCAACTGGAGGAGAAATAAATGGAGCAATATTCTGTTTTCTGACGAGTCCCGTTTTTCTGTGCATCCGGATAATAGGCGTATTTTCATCTGGAGGGACCGTGGTAGTAGGAATAATCCTGCGTTCGTGCACGAAAGTGTCAGATTTGGCGGTGGAGGAGTGTTGGTGTATGGTGGCATCTCCATTGACGGGCGCAATGACCTCTACATCATTCGAGATGGAGCTCTGACTGGTCGCCGATATAGGGATAAGATCCTCAGACCTATTGTAGTCCCTTACGCTGCAGCAATCGGAGATAACTTCATCTTAATGGACGATAACTGCAGGCCACATCGTGCAAACCTGGTGGAGGATTTCCTTTTCGAGGAAGGAATCGTTCGAATGGAATGGCCAGCGTGTTCTCCAGACATGAATCTAATAGAGCACGTTTGGGACGCTCTAGGAAGACGAGTTTCTGGCCGCCAACAACCCCTACAAACTCTCCAAAAACTGGAAAGAGCTCTTCTGGAAGAGTGGGGCAGAATACGCCAACTCGTCATTAATAGCCTCATTGAGTCCATGCCTCAAATGTGTTCAACGTTGCTGGCCGCCCGTGGAAACCATACCCCTACTGAAAATGATTTTTTTTGAAGAAAACACCTTTTCTTATTATTTTTTTCTCATATGCACAAATTGTGTTTTTTTCCTTTAGTACACAAATGCGCAATAAAATGCATTTTTTTCTGCCAAACATGTGTAATTTATTCTCATATAACCTACTATGTCTGTCGACCATGTATCAATCAGCTAAACAGTTTACCAGATACAAAATCCACCTAAAACTGCAATATCCTTTAATTGTTTTGATCAGTGTAGTAAAGTATCATTTTTTATCAACAGGTAGCGATTGCAGTCCATGTTTTGCTTTCTATACAGGCTTGACTAACTTTGTTTACAAATACATCGGGTCTTAAAGGGTTAAACGATACAAATTCTGGTAACTATAGATTAAAAATTTCTCAGAACTTTTTGCTCAACCTAATACTTTGCCAATTGGTGAAAGAAGAATGCAGCTCTGTTCTTTTCTTAGATGTTATACGATAAACATTTATGTCTCCTTTATCAATTAGATACAAAAAGGAGGTAGTTCCACAGATGTCTCGTTTTACCTTCGAATTAGATCTTGTTTATGCCGCTTCGATGCAGAATATTTCTGGATAGAACAGAAAACTTTAAAGTATTTTGTTAGCAGAAGATTGAGTTGGATTGGTAAAAAGCACGGTGTTTTACTTTGAAGAACTTGAATTCCCCAGGATACCATCCTAAGTGTTAAAGTGTATTTAACTCAAATTTTTAAAAGAAGCTGTAGTTAGCGAGCGAAAAGAAAATTTTGCATTATCTACATACCGTGTAATAGAATTCGCTGAAAAAGAAATTAAATTCAAGAGTGCCTATTTCAACTGCATCTACTCTTTAAAAACATGGATTAAATCTGACTCCTACCTGGTCTTGAGAAACATCTCTCCTCTGCCGCTATTATAACTTGAATATCGGTCAGAGTCTTTAAATCCTAGTAAAGTTCAAAATTTTAAGTAACTTGACAAAGACAGTCCTTTTAAACTTATAAATTTAATCACATAACAAACACAAACACACCACACAAACACACCACACAGCACAACATTAATTATTGTTTTTTAAATCGGCTTTTTAGCAGGTTCAGATCAATGTGATAACATCAGCCTTGGCTGGGATCCAAAAGCGTTCTGAATTTTTTCCCTCGGGACGAGACGATGCAAGTCAGTAATCCACAATAGAGATTATTCGCTACTCCAAAATGAATTGCAACAGTCACTTTACAGTCTAAGCTCGTTTACTATCTGCATGTGATTTAAATAGCATGAAAATACGTACTCGCAGACTTTATGTAGTTTTACAGGGGGATTAAGTACCAATAGTAAGAACAAACTAAACAGTCTGAGAAAAATATCTAACACAAATGTCTAACATGAATTATTGCCACAGCAAATTAATTGTGAAAGAATTTTCTATATAAAAAAAAAAATCAGAAAATATGATTTTTGTATTTTATATTGCATTAGTTGGTGTTGAAACCTTTTAGATTACTTGCTTGAACAAAAAAGAGGGGGATCCTCACTTTTTATTTTTTATTTTTTTATGTTAAGGATATTTTTCCACGTGTGACATTTAATTTAAACACATTATTTTGCGATTAGTGCGTAAAACACAATTAATTAAAAAATATATATTTTTTTTAGTTTTAAAAAATACCTTATATGAATCAGTACCTAAATCTGCATTTTAATGAACTATTTTTATAAATTAAGGATTGCGTAATTATAACAATCGCCATACCAAAATAACCGACTTCTTTTGTTACAATTTTCTATCAAAACCGTAATTAAATGGCTTTGAAAATAAATTCAATATCCAGTTTTGATTCAATTCATTAGTGCGTTTCTCTATATTATAAACCATTCCGCCTATATGTTAAAATATTCACAAACTCTAGCAAATAAACACACTTTAAGCATATCAAGGTAGATGAAACTGTATAGCTTGAAAAAAGAATCCAAAGAAACCCTATAAATATAAATATATCTGTAACTAGAAAAACTCCGTAAAATATTTCCTTTATTTCCGTGGTGAAATATCTGGAAAGTAACATATCTAACCAAAATATTTAGGAGATTACATAAATTTAAAATAAATATAGCGTTTCATGAAATCTGCTTTCACCATAAATCTGATATTGAAAGAAGCGATTTTCTAAATCGGTAACCGTCAACAGAAAAGATTGGAGAAAATGAACAATATATAGATTAGATGGGTAGGATCACAATGACATACTGCTTATTGCTAAATAGGGAAGGGAACCATAAAATATGTTGGAGAACTTGTAGATAGCTAGAATTTTTATTTTCAAAGATCCACTATCAAATGCTTTGTAAAGAAAATATATATATATATATATATATAGTTGAATAAATATATTTTTTCCATTTGGTTATTAAACTAAATATAATTGAAATATAGTCCAGGCAATAGAGACCGTATAGGGGCTCTAACAAGCAAAATTAATGAAAGTTCTGGAAATTGGCTTACTTTATGTTTTTGGGTTCGCTGAATCCGAATTTGTAACTTCCCACCAAAATTCCCCCCGGCAGCCCCCCCCCCCAAATTTTGGTAAAAAGCCCCTCAAAAAAGATTTTTATTAAAAAAATCAATTTTTTTAAAAATTGTTTTAGGGAAAAAGTATCTGGAAATTCAGAAAGTAGACAAAATTTACCACAAATTAGATATATGACTTTATGACATAGGATGAAGGGGAAGGGGGGATCTGCCTCGGAACATGCGCCGCGGTGCTACGTGGACTAAATTGCGCAATTCCACTTAACCACTCACACGTTTACATTCCTCTTAAAAAGGAAAACATTCCGTCATATTGGAAATATAAAGGACGTAGTGAATATAGTATAATGTCATATGAGTGTGAAAAATGTGTTGAAGCATGATAAAAACACGATTATGGAAATAATGGCCAATTTTAACATTATTGCTCCAATGATAAATTGAAATAAGTTCAGTTATAGCTGTATTCTTTTGCGTCTGTTATATACATTTATACATTTTTATATTGTGTTTTCATTTGATTCATGCGTACAACACTTCGACTGTTTTTTTTAATGTTTGTTTTATGTTGTATGTTAAATTTTGAAATTGAGTTTTCAGAACAAACATTCTTCAAATTATGGGCAACGCCGTGCACTTTAGTTTGTAACAGATAAATGGCTTTTGTATCTGTATATCTAATGCTAATATTAAAAACTATTATAATGTTATAAAGCGTACGATATTATTAATGTTTGTACGTTTATGAGGTGTTATCTCTGAAACTACATAGCCAATTTAAAAAAATGTTGGTGGCCAACTCTGCTCCGAAAAAAAAAGACTATATTTTATGTCAGTGCAACAACCTACATCGCTGCAGTAGCAGAAAATTACTAAAATTGCGATTTCTGTGATATTGGTTGGGTTAGAAACTTTAAATTCGGTGTGGTTGTTACTTTTAAGATGTAAATACTCGTTATGAACGCTCTCTAAAAGGTTCGAAAATTCAATTTGACAGATAAACGTAAAAATTTCTAGAAAAGTTCTAAATTATGGTTTATTAGGAATACTGAAATTTCTAGGATAGTGTTGGGTTTAGAAACTAGAACTTAGGCATGGCAGTAAATTATAAGATGTAAATGCTCGTTGTGGAACGGATTCTAAAAAATCGAAAGACTAAACAAAGCAGAAAAAGATCTAAAGATGATGTAAGTAACAAAGTAGATGGGATTGTTAGAAATATAAACATGTAAATTGACATGGCTGTATTTATCATGACGTAAATTCTCGCAATAGAACAATTTCTAAAAATGTCGCTATATAAAACACTGCAGAAACAAAAGTTCGAAAATTTTCTATTTCTGTGTTACTGCTGAGCCAGAAACCTTGAAATTTTGATCGGGTTAGTTTTAAAATATAAAATTGTCTCTATGAATGGTTTCTAAAAAAATTAAAGTTTAAAAATATGAAATGAACGGAAAGCGTTCTCAATTACCATTAATTTGGAATTATTAGGTATTGAAATTTTAAATATTTCATAATGCTGAATTTCCTCCACAAAACATGCAATTTAAATGCATCAAAACTGATAGATACCCTCCTAGCATTAAATAAATTGTGTGAATATTGACTAAAGACCTGTATGAAACAGCGAGTTGGTTGCCCGAATGTACTTGTTAAAGTGTTCCTTCTCTAGACTTTTCTCTCTCTCGATAAGGCCACTAAGAGAGGGAAGTACCGTTTTATATTTGATATGAATTTTTTTTCTGATTAATTTTTCTAGACATTTTATCATAAGGTCATATTCTCAATTGTCATTTGTAGATTTTTTTATATATTAACTTATTCTGGTGATATTTCATAATCGGGTTCATATTGGCGTATTTTAGCTTGCTTGATTTGGTGAAAAAATATGCATGGATTTGTAAATTACTTCAAATGACACTTTGACAGCTCAAAGGTTATGCAAACGATATATTCAGATCTTGTGTCATACTTTGTGCTGCAACCATTGCGGATTTCTTTTATTCAATACTTGCTAAATACAACTCAAATTGTGAGAATATGTTTGAAAACAAAATAATATAGCGTATGTAGTGGCCAGCATGCAGTCATCATTTAAATCCGATCGAGCATATCTAAAACAGACTCTAACGATGCATTGCATTCCACTGTTGATGTGTTCGGTACTTTAATATTACATCAGATTTTGGAGAAAGAATTTCTTAATTCTTATCGACAACCTCATTGCATCTGTGGAAAACAGATATTGTACAATATTAACTTTTCCGGGTGAGCACACACCATATAAAGTATAGTCCATTCTTTTCAAGCACCATATATTTGTCATTTAAAGTTTCTCAAATCAGTGCGGAGCGTCTGATTATGCTCTTGACATCATTTTATACAGTTGCAATTTAGATACAATATAATTTAGTGTTTCATTTTCGATGTTACTTTTAATATATTGCGTAATTTCAATTTTATAGCCATACATGGCTGTCTTGCAAGGTTTGCTTTCCCATTTTTTTAAACAGTATATACGAATTTATATATAAGATTTTCTAATTCTACGATTCGTTTATTTTCATCATTTCAATTTATCGCAGTATATTGAAAATTAAAGATAGCATCTCACTTTTTTTGCTTCCACATGCTATTATTAAATCTATGTTCTCAGCAATATCGCTCAGACTAATCCCTCAGAGGGAAGTCCTAGTAGATATGAAAACTCATTAAATGCTTCAATAACCAATGTCCGCCATTTTGTCTCCCATGTAAAACTAAAATTAATTAATTAAAATTTAATTAATGAATTAATATTTCAAAAAAACTGTATTAACATCAATTGTCATCCAGTACAAGTTTTAAAAAATTTATTTCAACTTGATATGATGAATAATAAGTATTTTATTAACGATTGAAAATTTGAACAAGATATTCAAATAAATAAATAATTATAGGGAGAGTGTGAACTAATAGTAGGATTTGAAAAAATTCATCGTGTTGTAATTTTCTTCACTGATGCCAAACCTCTGGAACAAAGCACAAAATGATCTTTTTTTTTAATAAACTGGTAATTTATGTCAGTCATATATATTTTACGAGGAGAATGAGTTGTGTAATTTGTGAACATAAGGCTCAATTAGTAATATAAATTAAGATTAAAGTCGTGTAACACTTGAGGACGACTAATTTAATCAAAAATTATAGGGCATATTTTAATTTCTTGCAATTTTTTGCATCGAAGTACCATTTCGAAAATCAATAAACAAATTATACATCAAATTGAAGTCAAACTAACACAGTTTTTCTTGCAAATTCTCAATATGTGCACCTTTAGTTATACGGCACACAACCAACCTAAAGTTTAATACTTCCCATACTTCGGTTAACAAGTCTAGAGTAAATTAATTATGAAACAGAGGGACGTAGACGCGATCTTTTATAAAGCCCCAAAGGAAGAAAATCACATGGTCTTAACGGCTTTTAAATCTTCAGCCCAGCAATAACGCTTTAAGCTCAGGAGTCGCCATTTTGCATATGTGGCACTGCAAGCGAGTAAATAAGTAAATAACAAAGGAGTACTCGCGCATGGGATTTTCTAAAACTCTTTGAGTTACTCTTTCTTTGTGACCTTGAACCAACACTCTACAACGGATACAGTTGATACTATTAAAATTGATAACTAAGACATTCTTTTAATGACACACTGTACTTTGTTGTATGACAACAGTACCAATAATAACGTGAAAAGATATTGTGGCACTACATAAATATTAGTTTTGCAACAAGAGTTATGATTCATAACGTCTGCAAACAAACGTTTTGATTGTAGCATTTCTTAATCCTGTTAATATGATGGTTGCATGTTATACGTTCAATACTTCAGGAAGTTTGCGATAAACATTTTCTTTTAATAAAGTTTTTCACTCCGTATGTGATTTAAAAATGATATCGGAAGTCGAAATAGCGAACTGTTTACTCATTAAATGTGTTAGAAGTAATAATAAAAAAAAACGATGGGTCGGACTTCAGCAGAGGCTTACTAAGCTGATCGCACTAGATAGGGTTGCAGAAATATTTCGAGCAAGTGAAAAAACGAGTACCTGTATCCTTATGCCAATCTTGGCTACTTTAATGGTTTAACTTTAAAACATTGTATTCTCATCATCATTCGGGCTTGTGGCAACTTTTCAACATCTGTTATTTTCAACACCTAACGAAGCTTTGATATCCATACAAAATTCATTTTCCAAAGACATGATCAGGTATATGATTAATAATGTATTGCATAAGCGTTGAATTCTCAATGTTACCGCATTCACATAATTGTTTCATGACAAAAATATATTAATCTAAAAATTTAATCTGTTTTAATTTGCGATTATTCAACATGCAATGAATTTAGATAGATTTTAATGATGAGAATTCGGATAAATTATGTACTTTGAGTTTAAGAAGAAAATTTATGTAACTCTCAGTTTGAATCTACAATTATGCTTTTGCTTTTAGAGATCTCTTAGCAAATATAAACTTCATGCAAATCAGAGGAATTAAGCATACTAAGGACATCATCAAGATTAGTGATCCATTTATCAATATACTAAAACATGCTGCTGTCGAAAGAAGGTATAATATTTTCAAAGCTAGTAAATGCAACTGGAATGCAGCAAGGGTATTTGAAAAATTGAGGTTTCCACACCGATGTCATAGTACCTGGTATTAAGCTTGGTAAAATATGTATGATTTTGATACTCTGTATTATGAGGAATTTTGGGGAATGGAGGTGTTTCATCTACTTCCGTCTCAGAAGGAGAGTGCATTCTGAACATTTTTTCTTTTGAGATTTCTAAAGGCAGGTAATGCGCTTAAGGGGGCAGCCAGTGTTGGGAGATTGAGGACTTTTTTAATTCAGATTATTTAACTGTAACCACTTCTTTAAAATAGTATAAACCGCCTTATTTTTCAGAATTTGTAATCTAATTTAAAATACGCCGAATATTTCTATTTCGAAAAAGAGGCGACAATCAACAATCTGGGGACAAAAAAGTCCCCAATCTGGCAACACCGGGGACAGTGGACTTTTATTTGAACAAAAATCGACCATAAAACCGAAAATTATTTTTGTGCACATTATTATTCTTCAGTTTGTTCTAAGCCATTTGCAAAAAAACGCATGCAGTTGCAGTTATGTTTCGCAAAGTTTCAAGCGTTTGAATTTTGTACTCAAACAATTTTTAGGCCCTTTAATATACTTTAAATATGCTTTTCTCAAACCTGATTTTTTTCACATGCTCCATGCGTCTTCATCTTTAATCAAAATTCATGAAATTGACAAGGAAGAATCCTGATATTGATCATAAATAAGCTGTGCATTAGGGTGGAGCGAAAAAACTTTTTCTCGAAATTAATATTGCCTGAGACATTATATGGTGACAAACTGGCTGAAACAAATTGTAACCAAATTTCAGCTTAAAATATTGATACCTTGAGGTTCCACACCTCAAGTGAATATTTGTATAGGCTTTTTAAAAATGTTTTTAATGTATTCTTAACAAAAAAACATAGTTAATTCAATAATTTATTAATTTGTAAATTAATATTAATTACTTACGTTTTCATTAATAAATGGCTTTATTAAAACGTTATTGTCAGATGTTAGTGCTAAAAAGTGCATTTCGTACATAAATAGCAAATTAAACTTCAAAATGTAATAGATGGCAGCGCGTATTCTAATCTAAACAGAGTGACTGACACGTGATATTTATTATGCAGAATGATTCGTTTTTTGCGATGGTTGTCTTTATATGATGCTTGTCTTTGTTTCAACCCCTAATGTGTAGACAATAATTTGTTTTTTGGACAAGACAATACGGAAGTTTTATTTAAACATGATCTCAACTGAAAATGAAACTTTTTGTAGAGTTTTTAGATCTCCAGTACCATTGAAAGAGACAGTGTTACCCACGTATATTGCTTTAATGAAGCATTTCCTACGGATAAAAAATGAACATGGAACGAACTTTTTTATCACACCAACGGTATGAGAGAAAAACAGGATCAATTAACATTTCTGCAACTCAAAAATTGAAGCGTGTTAGAGAAAGGCAATGTAGAAAGGAAAATCAGGAATCTAAAGCAGAGGATATTCTATAATGCTTATAAAATATAATATACATAATAATGCTGATAAAAATATGTTGGTTTTAGAAGAAAACGCCGTTTTAGGATCTGATTCAGAATTTGAAGATATGTATGAAGATGAAGACGATTACGTTTGTCATGAAGCCAAATGTCGGAAATCCAATATCTATGATACTCCCTTAACCTGCAAGAAAGACCAAATGAGAATATCACTGCCAAATCTAGCAGTTTCTTGTTATAGAACCGGAGTATCGGGTAGTTCAGCTGCCATCATCTATGCTTCGTGATATAGGGATTGTATCCAAAGATGCACCATCCAAAGTTATTGAATGGATTAAGCTGAGGCGTGAACGTCGATTACATTTTCGGAACAAGTTTCAGTTGACTGTGATGAAACGAATGTCAATGTTGACACCAAAAATGGCGCAGAATTAGCCACAAATTACACTGGTTCGTATGCTTATTGCATACTATTGAACTACCACTACGCCGCCTTTTTCAGAAGATTGCATTTGGGCAACACCAGGTTTCCGGAACAATAGGAAAATCTCTGGAAACGTTCGAAACCGTTGCTGCGATAAGTTTTGTTTCTATTCTAGTTGCTCTGTGTAAATTTCGTAAAAAAGATATCATGCAGACAAAAATATTTCTTCGATATTTCTAGGGCAGTATCCTCGGGCGAGTGCCTTCCAGATATAGCAAACAGAAGTCCCGGAACGTTATCTCATTGAAAATGGCTCAATACAGCCAATCCTGCACCTGTATGTGTCGACTGCCGAATTAACATAAAACTGCTTCAAGTAGAATACGTCATAAAAATTTACATGACATCCTGGTTTCAAATAAAGAAAATCCCAGGAGCTAATCATGGAGCACACAACGTGCAGAGAATGATAATAAAAAAGCTCATTCTGGCCAGAAGGTTTGAAATCAATTGTTTACAAAATTATCCAGAGGAACTTTTATTTTGATCACTCTAAAAGCAGTCTGTTGGCAATTCTGTTAGAAGAACGATCACATATTCGAAAACTGGGGTTCCGAAAAATACTGAAAGCAAGAAAAACTAACTGGAAGTGGAAAATACGCCAATTTTCCCTTACAAATTTAGATTTCGAAGCAAATGACTATTTTGAGATGATTCACTGTAACAATCCTTTGGAACCACCAGATACCATGAACCTCAGTGACGAATGCATAGCAAGTATGATCAGTAACAATTCATAATTTGAAATAGAGAAGCTCCCATGTCATTCTCAAGCAGTAGAGAGTCATATGCGATTAGTAACACAAGCATCATTGGTAACTCGTGGAGCAGAAGGCAGGAATGGATACATTCGCAGTGCAATCAAATAACGATTTGAGCTTCCAAATTTTGACACCAAAGTTAAATTTTTTGGCCCTCATGTGAAATCCAAATTGATTAAAGTAAAATGTCTTCCGGTTTCTTTTTCATTTTTAGAACTGTTTTTAAGTTAGAAAATAAAGCTATTGTAAACATTAAAATTAAACACAAGAAATTGATTTTTTAAATTTTTGAGTTAACATTCCTTTCTTTGGCCACCAGTATGGAACCTGAAGACGATGAGTGATATTGTTGAATTTTTTTACAGTGTCTTTTTAGCCAAACGGCACCATTTGTTGAGTCAGGAATTGTTAAAATTAATTTTTTTTTGCCTTTTTCACTCCACCCTACTGTGCATGCATTTTAAAATTTAACATCATTAAGATAATTAAATTTGGTTTTAACCTTATTAAAAGGCAAAATTTTGATGAAAATCGATATGGAATTTATAAAACAATCTCTAAAATATTAACTATTCAATTAAAAAATTGATACACAGATTTGTTTTCCATAGTGTTTTAAGTGATTAAAATGCAAAAATTGGGGACATATCTCGAAAATTAAGACGCATGGAGCATTTTAAATTTTCGTTTTAAAATTTTAATTTTTAAAAAAAAAAATCTTGAAATTATAATAAAATTTGAAATTCCTTTTATGGTGCTCTATATATTTATGGTGAAATGCATATTTTCACAAAATTTCAGATCTGTATGATGAAAATTAAAAAAAAACAAAATTTACATCCACGGTCCTTTTAAATTACGCCATGAAATTTCCTCTTTTGTACTACTTAATTCTACGAACAGCTAATTATTTACGGTCATAATTTGTAGCTGGTAAAAGTTTTAGGTGGCGTTCATAGAATTCAGTGTTCATCTACAGTTTAATTAAATGCGGAAAAAATATGCTAGTTCTTACAATTTTCTCTAAATTTATCTTCATGTCAGATGAGGGTGTGTAGCACGGTACAGTGTTAAATTTATTAACGGAGACATTTAATGAATATAGACAGGAACAAAACGAAGTGTAACATAAAGAGAACTATTAAACAACAGATAGTCATCGAGAAAACCACATGAACATATTAGTGTTTTAGAATACCAAAAGTTACGAATCGCATTCGCTGTCAAGAGCAAATTCTGCTTTCACTCAGGCTCAATTTGAGGCTTTAGCCTTGATAGCAGGTCTTGTTGTTTGCGAACGCGCTTGGTGCGCCGTCAAGTTCACAGCGTCAGAAACCGTATATGGGTCATTCTCACAATCTTTTGACTTTTCTGGGAAAAAAAAAATCTGACAAAATTAAACTTGCTAAAATAACATTTTAATCTGATAGATGAATGCATTAATGATTCAAAATAAAGAAAAAATGGTCAGTAGCGAATTTTTTTTTTTTATTTAACTGAGGTTTAATTTAAACTTGCGAGTTTAATTTTCCTTACCATTTTACCCCTATAACCTTTTTATTTTCTTCTAAATTTCTACTTATAATGAATTTGCATAGTACTCACAGGACATTCAAATAAGACAATAAAAATTATATATATAGTGTTACGAATATTGTAAATAAGTAGTGTTTGTGCTTAAAAATAAAGTAAATAGATCAATTAAGCTGTATTCATAAGCTAATATTAGTCTTTGTTGCATTGAAATATCTCAATTTGTTGATTTTCTGCAAGCAAGTAAATCCTATTCATTTCAATGGTAGTCTATGGAAATTTGGCGAAATACTGGAAATAGCGCCAAATTGGCTTCACGGCGGTATATCGTCATGTTGGCGACAAACTTGGCGATGTTTGGCGACAGAGCCTGGACCCCTCCCTTGGTATAGCTTCAGAAAGCACTGACCAATCAGCTGCGTTTCGCAGTATCTACGCAGATTTTCATTGGTTCATTTCCAAAGTATTACTTTTTTTTAATATATATAGAAGGAAACGAAAAGAAAAATACTAGAAAACATGAATTATACTTTTTCAGAATTTAGTGTCGCCCCCGATGAAAAAAAATATATGTATATATAAATAGTACAAAGCCTATTTAAATTTTAAGACTTAAAGCACACACTTTTATTTTATCTAAAATGACGTATTCGCTTCCGCTTAAGAATTTCACATTTACGACCCACTCATAAACATCTACAGAAAAGCATGCATAAGGATGTCACAATCGCAAAATAATACGCAAATGCAGCAAAAAGATGCCGTCATTAAAGAAACTCGACAAAAATAGCGGCTATCTAATGATTCACAGGCATTCATTTGTTTGAAACTTTAATATAGACAATTTCAGTCGTGACGTTTTGGTTGGAAACTGACTCCAAACAAACGGTTGCTATGTTGTATTTTCTATTTTCTGTGTGTTGCAGCTATATCTTATATCTACATCTCACATCTAAGTGTTTTAACACGTGATATGTAGTGGTAACATTTTCCCCAATTTATATTTTTAAAAAAAATGACGCATAGCAACCGTTTGTTTGGAGTCAGTTTCCACCCAAAACGTCATGACTGAGGTCACACTGAAAGCGTCTAGAGATACATAAAATTAAATATAATTTATAATAGCTCCATGCTTTAACGAAATTATTCGTTTATATTTTTCCAAAATAGCACGTATTTTAATTACATTTTCTTTCGGTTGTTATGAGAAAATGGCAACAAAAATATATAATTCCTAATTTTTAACTATTTTCCTTTTACTATTTTCCTTTTACTTATTAAAATATATTTGAATAAGGAAACTAATCTTTAAACATGTTTTAAAAAACATTTCCAAAAAAAAAAAAAAAAAGGCCAACTGTTAGCTAAAAAATAAATTTTTAAGCATATTCATCTCGTTATAAACTGTTTTTGTTAGTAAATGCTTAAAAGCAAGACAAAAAAATGTACTTCATTTATAATATATATATATATATGTATATTTATTAGATCTTTGTAATTAAGAAATGTCTGATGACTTTTTAAACATATATGCTACTATGTGGTTTTAATTTATATGTTAATGAAACATATGCATATTTAGTTTTTTTCATCTAATGTACAACTATCTAATGTACATCTAATAAACATTCTGTTTATTTTAAAGGAATTTTAAAGTAAGCAATGAGACTCGTTTCTTAACCTTTTTAAAAGTGTATTCCCCTTTTGGAAAAAATATCATAAAGTCTTAAATATTCTTGATATAAAAAATTGCTATTAAAGAATATTAATAGTAATTTAAAGTTTAAGAAATTGTAATCACGTTGTATTTCTAATTTACAAACATTTTATATTTCTAAATTTAAATGTTAAGTTGTTATAATACATATGTACTCGAAGTATTTTTTTCTATAAAAAATTGAATAGGGGAATAACATTTAAAGTATGTTAATCAAATACCTGTCATATAAAAAATATAGAAACCGAATTAAAAACATAATTAATAATGCATGTTTTATTAAAATATAGTTTGCGAAGGTAATTCAATTTCAAGATAAGCGCAATGTTTTAATTATGAGTACACAATATATTAACTATACTTTTAGAAATACAGGCATTGTTTGACGTATACAAATTATGTTATACTCTGTAAAAAATTACTGAGGTATCTTTATGTACGAAAACGTACAATAATCCCGAACGCAAATATTTCATAATACTTTTCGAGTCACCCAAGATTAAGAAAAGTTTTCATTATCTTTAGAAACCACAGAAAACAATTCATTTTCGAAATTTAAAGAAGAATTTACAAAAATAAATTTTTATTATCTTCCCATAAATTTCGGAAGCGTTTCATAGTAGTTTTTATAATGCATTAATCAGTTCTCTTTATCCGAAAATTCGGTTTTCCGGATTCTTTCAATTCTCAGGTAAACATTTTCAGCTGCGTAACTGATTTTGCGCATGCAATTGTAACAAAATAATGTTATTTTTCATATTAATGTTAATTCTATGAATATTGTATGTTTTTGAGTTAAACCAGTCTTCTAAATATCAAAATATTTCCCTCAGATTTAATGTCATCCGTGAAAGTGATATTCCGATTTGACAAAACTGATTATTGCACTGTAAAACCCACTCTTCGAAAATGACGAGCAGTTAATAAATTTTATTTTTATAAATTACTTTTTAAATTTCGGAAATAAACAATTATCTGAGGTTTTTAAAGGTAAAGAAACGCTTTTCAGAATATTCGATGACTTGAAATAGGTTACTGCATATTTTCGTTCCTGATTCCAGTACATTTTTGTAGATTAAGAAACATCTGTCATTTTTTACAGCGTACTAAACCCATAAATCTATGTACTTTGTAAGACAATTGCATTAATTAAAATCTAATTAAAAATTATACTAATCTCCAATAAAATCGGATGGTGTATTCTGAGCAAATGTGTATCTTTTCGGCTCTTTCCACCTGACTCACCCTTTGATAAGGACATTATGGGATCCGGCCGGAGGCATCTATCTCTAGAATTGTTATTTCCTTTTTCAGTGATAAAAAACTACTTCGTAAGATCATTATATTCATTTAAATCTAATTAGAAATTATATACCAATCTTCAATAAAATTGGATGGCGTCTTCTGAGGAAACATGTGTCTTTTCGGCTCTTTCCACCTGACTTACCCTATGATACGGACATCATGGGATCAGGCCGGAGGCATTCTATCTCTAGAATTGTTATTTCCTTTTTCAGTGATACAAAACTACTTCGTAAGATCATTATATTAATTTAAATCTAATTAGAAATTATACCAATCTCCAATAAAATCGGATGGAGTCATCTGTGGAAACGGATGTCTTTTCGGCCCTTTCCAGTTGACTCACCCTTTGAACCGGACATCATGGGATCAGGCTGGATATATTCTAACTCGAGAATTGTTATTTCTTTTATCAGTGATAGTAAAACTAATTATCAGTCATTCGAAGAGAAAAACATCATTTCTCAGAAAAATCCTGTCAGTTGCCATCACTATGATCCGTGTTGTTTGGATCATTTTGACATATCTGGTATGGAACAATGTGGTGTCTTCTCATTCTTCTGAGTGACACTAATTTCGTATCCGCCTAACCCCAAGGAAAGATCATAAATATTTCAGCAGCCTGTATTATATCAATACGTCAAAATTTCGAAAAACTGGTGACTAAGAAATGCGTTATTTTATGAGGATTAAAACATCTGATAGCAGAAAATAATTTAAAAAAAAATATATCATAACTTATAGCAAAATAAATGCGAATTTTGGGAATTAGTTTCAAAGAGCTTTATACAAATACCAAGAAATATAAATAAATGTTAGAAATTAGGCCACAAGGAGAAGAGAAAAAATTCATACTACAAATCCCTATAATACATAAAAGATTAGAAGAAAGAAAAATAATGAAATGAAAATAATACAGTGATTTTTACTTTGCAACACTATGACGTTTATTAATTTTGTCAGTAGATTTTTTTAATTTGTTCTTATTAAATATATTGCATCATTTCTATTTCTACTGACTTTGTGTCAACAAGACATAAATCCTTTAACAATCCCTAATGGCATATCTAGTATTATATGTTTATCACTGGTATTTAATAAATTAGTTTTACCATAAGTTTGTAATATTATTTTTCGTTTCATAAAGAGACAAATAGGGAATGAAGTGTATAAAAGTGTTATTTTTTATAAAATTAAAATTTACAAATAACACTAGAAGAAAGTTAAAAGTCAATAGCCTGAAATGTTGCTAAAATATTACACAGGTAGAAATAGTTAAGTTATGAGAAATATCTAAGAGTTAAATATACAACGCATACATAATATAAAAAAGCTCACTAATATCGTTATTACTAGGTTTTGTCTTCTTTTAATAAGTATGCTTCTTATTTTAATCACATATAATAAATTACACTATAACTTACTAAATACATTTTTAGCGATTTCTGCTTTCTCATGGGCTCGAAATTCTAAATTAACATTCATATGAACATATGCATAACATACATATATAAATTAATATTTATAATTCATATAAAAATAACAAAAAAAAATATTTCACGAATAACATAGATGGATAACACATTTTTTTTTTTTCGGAAAGAACGTTTGCTAATTAAATTATTATCATGAAAGAATTTCCTACAGATTTCCCACAGATAATGTTTACCGGTTCTACGCATGTTATTTTCGGTATAATTGCTTTAGTATTTGAAAGAAATTTTAAATGTAAATATTTTGGTTTGTATGCATCAAAAAATATCCATTGGGTTTATGTATGTATATATTTTTAATTTTTTGCTGTAAATCTCAATCATATGATTGCTATTACTTTATTTGTTATTAATTCAGTGAAATGTTTCGAATATACATTATCTAAGAATAATTTTTAATATAGAACTTTTAATATAATTGTTGGGAAATTTGTATCAGTCAATTTTAAAAAGCTTAATGATTTTTATGATTTGGTTTATACTAAAACGTGGTAACGGGTGGTAAAACGTGGTAACAATAACAGGTGTAACTTATATTTTTTCTCAGTAGAAGCTGAACCACAATATATATGAAAAGATAAAAACATCTAAAAGTACTAAAATTCTGTATTTTTAATTTCAGTATAAAATATTCATTTGTTGTTGGAATTTAGAACTGACATTCATATCAATGACGAAGTTTTTAAGAATTTTGTTTTCAGAACTGTTTTTCCAAATCATAAATATCTCAGAATAAAGCTCTGCTATTGAAACATAAACATTTTTACCAGTGGCGTGGCGTCCGGTCATCGCTGGATGCGGCGATGACCAAGAATATTTTAAAACTCTTAATAAGCTTTTAAAACTCTACGATCCAGTTTTAGCAGAACATTTGGAGTTCATGTATAAGTGAAGGTAAGATTTAAAGTTTCTTTTTTGAACATTCAACCATTGAATTTTAGAGTTAATAATTTTTCACCACAAACTTAAATAATTGCGATGACCACCGAAAATTTTCACGCCACGCCACTGATTTTTACCTCTTAAATATGAAATATACGTTGGTGTAGCTTTGCAAAAAACCTATGATCAAAATCAAGCCTAAATTTGGAATTTCTTTTGCGAAATCAATATAAATAGAAGTTTTTGAACAAAGAAAGTTATTTCATTGTTGTATCCGAAAAAAGTAAAGCCGGGTCTTGAAGAAATTTTGCATTTAAACGAATTTCGAGAAATACATTTCACACATTTTCTCATATAAAATATTCCTTGAAAGTATTTCTACAGTATTAGCGTTTTTTTTTTTTTTTTACATTAAAAAAAAGGATTATAAAAATATATGAATTAAGGCAGTTCTCTTACAAGGTGATTTATTTCTTTTATCTGAATATTTTTTTCAAATAATAAAGTAAACGCGCATGTTTAATATTCGGAATTAAAAGGAAAGTGCTATTTGTACTTCGAACGTACTTCGTTTTCGAAAAGCATGGTCCTTTACATACATTTTCTATGGAGTCTTGCGATCTATGCTTACTAAATCCATTTTCAACCATAGGGAAATTAATGCCTCGTGATTGCCACGTGATAAATGATGACAAGTATGATTTTGACTAATTATCCTTTGTCATGTCAAAAGTATGTTATAAAGCAGAGATAAATGAATTAAAGAGTTTTGCCTCTTTCGATGCCAGTAGTTCAGAATTTTTATAAAAACTATAATACTTTAGTTCCTTCTGTTTTAATAAGGCGGAAATTATAACTACAGATATAGAAATTCCATAGCTATTTAAAACTAAAGCTAAATTAAAAAAAAAAAATGGCTTCATTCAGTGAATCAAATATTAAGAGAGCGTTTTATTTAATAAAAGACCATTACTCGTTTCCTCAATACGTTAATAAACATGCGAACAAACTGATCTATGAACGGAAATATCTGTAGAAGTAACGCCACTTTGTGCACTAGTATAAATATATTTTTGTTCCCCGAATAAAATGGACGTTTTGTTTTAAATGTGATAAAGGTTTCGTTAATGGAAGCTTATTCTGTAGATAAATATTGACTTTGTAAAAAAATTCTCTATCACATCATTAATACTGAAAATTTTAAATTTAAATTTATGAAACATAAAAACATTTAGAAAAATTCCTTTATGGTAATATTCAAGAAAATTTCAGGGTATGATTTTAAATAAAGATATTATAATAGTTAAAAGAAATATTTTTTTAGAGAAAGAAATTAAATATATATATATATATATATATATTGCACCATAGCCATGATTTAAAAATACTGGTACTGCAGAATTAATAGTACCAGTAGGACAAGTTCTTCACTCATCAATCACACGCTAACTGTTCGAGCCCATGATAATAAGCATATATACACAAGTGTTTACTGAAGATTTTAAAGCTAAATCCTTTCGAAACGAGCCTACATCTGGAACCCCGATGCATTCTACAGCGTATAACGGGCGAACTACCCACACTTCAGTTTGTTTTGATATTATATCTTTAAACGAAATTCTTTCTAAGCTATCTAATGTTGGGGCCCAAATTGCCGTCCGCAGTGTACACCTACGAATTGTATGTGTGTTTCGTTCCCATAAAATGTTAATAATGTGAACAAAATTACGGGGCCCCGTGGGCTTCTTAGCCATACACTGTAAAAAAAAGACTAAAATACGGAAATTGTACTGCCAATTCAGACGCCAATATTATTTCGGTATTTTAACGGAAATTTTTCCCCATAAATTACAGAAACATTTCCGTTTTTCTGGAATTTACGGGGGAAATTTTCCGTTAAAATACGGAAGTAGTATTGTCATCTCGAGTGCCAGTACAATTTTCGTATTTTAGTCCGTTTTTTTCCCCAGTGTATCGTCAATACGGTGATTACAATTAGGAGGCCCTGTGTGTCTTGCGCATCATAGACCATTCAAATGGCAAACACTGTAACGGGTTCCTGTGAATTTTAAACCAACCGTTAAAACGAAAACAATTTTAACAGAAGAAATGCGTGTTTCACGCTAATCAACTGGTTATACGGCAAGCTCTATAACAAACTGTCTGCAATCGAGCCCATAAATATGACGATAGCTATTTAAATCGTAAGTCTTTGCTTCCAAAAAAATTTTTTTTTAGAAGAGTAGGAAATGTACTATTTTTTGTATAAAATTTTAAATCCGATCGCTAAAAGACAAAAGGCACAAAAATAATTTATAAATTAAGAAAAAAAATAAACGGATGTTTGTATGAAGAAATGTCTTACGAAAAGTATATTTACAACATATGAAAAATACCATTAGGTGCCTTATTCGCTTAATCTTCCATAATCTGGTTCATTGTCAAGATCGGCGACAAAATTGCTAAAATAGCTCTAACATCTCGGAAATGCGTGTTTATTTATTTATTTATTTGTAGACTTGTTATATTGAATACCACGATTCTACCTAAAAATGTTGCTGAGATATGGTGAAATGAATTAAAACCTTCGACGTCCACATTTAACTCCCTTAGCCAATCAATTTCTAAAATGTTTTTAACTATTAATTTAGTAGATATTCTATTCTGAATTTCATGCTCATATCTAAAATAGCTACTAAGGTATGGCGAAATGACATAAAATGTTCAACCCCATTTAATCCAGTTAGTAGTTGAATTTCTAAAATTGCTGAAATATATGTTTAACTCCTTTTTTAGTAGATTTGTTATTCTGAATTTCACGATCCTACCTAAAACTAAACTGCTGCTGATATATTTCAAAATGACTTAAAAATTTCCATCCCCATTTAAACCTCTTAGGGATTGGATTTTCAAAAATCCTTTATTAGTGGGTGCTTTTGTTGTGTATGGACATGTATTCCAAAATTAATTGTCATGTACTATATAATGATACCTCATTCATCGTACTACGCTATATATTCGTTGAGAAAGTGGGACGTTAGAGACAAAAATAAAATATATTATTTTAATGACGCATCGTACGGTAAACGAAGATATAATATCTCCGTAAGTATATATATATATGTATGTATATATAGTATATATATATATATATATATGTGTGTGTGTGTGTGTGTGTGTGGACGAGGGCGGGTAGGACGGTATTGGTGTGTGTGTGTGTGTATGTACTAAACTTTGTCCGCACGATAAAAGTCGCAATTATGCACGAATCGTCTTCAAACTCGCCAACAACTTTGATATGGATAATATCTCGGCGGGGATTGAAAATGGGCGAAATCGGCCAAAGGGAGTGGAAATGGGGAGAGTTCAAAATTTTCAATACCGTCTTAACATGATTCTGATAAAACCAGCTCTTACACAACAATGACAGGAAAAAATAAACATTTTTCGATATAGCAGTTGCCAACAATTAAAAAAACAATAAAATTTTCGCCACAACAATTACTTTTTTATTGCAAGACTTTCACGTGAAAAATTAAATAAATAGTTTGACAAATTGAATATTACGTATTAAATTTTCTAGAGCAAGATTTCCGCATGAAAACTCAAAATAAAATAAATAGTTTGACAAAAAAAAATATATATATATATATATATATAATATCGCGTCATATTGAAATATAATGGATCTCAGAAGTTAATATGTAACGTCATGTGAGTTTGAAGAAACGTATTAAAACACGATAAAAACCCGACTATGGAAACATTAACATATTTTAACACTTTAAGGTTCTCTGAATTTTTTGTATCCATTTTTAAACCTATTCCGTATACATGTGTGTGTGTATTCGTGTATATTATAATTTTCACAATAAGTTTAGCTCCCTACAGCTCATTCTTAGTGAAGAAACTGGGTCTAATCATGATTTAAGTTTTGCTGGTGAATTTAGTACGTAACTTTGAAATCTACCTCCGCCTGTAGGCCGAGCCGGCAGGGATTTATTTATTTATTTATTTATTATTATTATTATTTTTATTCAATATTTTTAAAGCCGATCAAATTAGCGTGCTTTTAGGATTTTGTTGTGTCTGAACGGGTGTTGGCGAGCGTAGCTCGTAGGGGGTAGACCCCCCTAGATACTTAAAAAGTAAATTGATAAAATATTTTACTTTATTAAAAATATTCGAATCATGCATTTATTTTAATTATGCTGTTGTTCGAGAGCATTCTACAGACATTACAGTATACATTTTTGATACAAAATACTTTTTTGAAATAAATTTATGAAATTGTATACTCTTTCGCTATACTAAATATTCTATATATTTCCCGTATTTCTGTTTACCACGTCTAAAATTTTCGGATCAAGAATTATTCCTTCAAGTATTTCGAAATATTCTATTTCTTTCTTTGAGAAAGGGATTTGTAAGATGAAATGTATCTAGAAGAGATTAACGTCTTCGCCACTAAGTGAAGCAGTGTTTTGGAAAAAGCTCCCCTTTCGGCTAAAATCCTTATTTTCTGGAAGATTCGACTTAGAACATGACTAAAATTGAATTATTTTTACTTTTTCGAAAGTTGTTTATACGATTATACTTATAGGGTATACACAACTTTTGAATTATTAAAATGTTAAATTCTTTATTTATTTACAAAAGATTCAAAAACGAACTAAATATTTTTTTATTTATATCTTATCATTGAACTCTATGAGACATCTTTGCATATCGTTTACATTCAAACATTTTCTTCCTCTATGTAGTGTGCCTTCATCTCTAAATATGCATAAAAGTCAGATATGTGCTAGGTCACTTGCGATTTTTGACGTTTTGTCAAATATCTAGAAAAATACATGAAGAATTAACCTGAAACTGTAGGTGTGTATATAGTGTAAGTCATATATTTCCGCGAAGAATTTTTCCCGAAACCCCATCAAAAAATTGAAAAAGAACGAATATCTTTTGAATAACCCTGTAAAAACTAATGAAGCAAAAGCGTTTAAATTCGAGATTATTAATAAGTGGCTTATTATAATATACTGTGTTTATTTTTATGAGGATAGCATGTATACTCGTAGAGAAATTAAGGTTTTAATAAAAACAGTCCCAAATTTCGCCAAGTTTTTTGCTTATAATTTGCAGAGTTCTTAATATAGAAATAAGTTCTTTTCAGAAAATATGACGAACAACATTGTTCATAATACTCTGCAGTCAGAATTAAAAAAAAAATAAAAATTGGATGAAAAATGAGCAGGTTTACTAAAAAATGTTTCAGTGCGCATGCTCGAATGCAATCAATATGTAATGGTCATAATGTGCTAGCTAAATGTATAGAGCGACTTTTGCAAAAGTCTCAAAAACATAGTTTGAAAAGTCTGATAATAATCGTTTATAGAATAAGCTCAAAATCCGTTGTTAACAAAATGAAGCAAAACCATGAGGGGTTGTATCCATTGATTAGTGCCAATTTAGCATACACAATATTGCACGTACTACTACTGTATTTGGACACAATACCTCATCTTTTTGCTTCATTTTGGGAACAACGGATTTTGAGCTTATTCTAAAAACGATTATTATCAGACTTTTCAAACTATGTTTTTGAGACTTTTACAAAAGTTGCTCTATATAATAGTCCAGGCAATAGAGACCGTATAGAGACTCTACCTAGCATAATTACTGGTAGTACTGGAAATCGGCTTTCTAGATGTTTTTTGGGTCGCTGAATCCGAATTTGTAACTTCCCACCATAATTTTCCCCGGCAACCCCCCTAAATTTTGATACCCCACCCCCCCAAAGAAAAAGGTTTTTATTAAAAATTCCAATTTTTTATTGTTTTACGGAAAAAGTAGCTAGAAATTCCGAAAGTAGACAAAATTTGCAACAAATTAGATATATGACATTATAACTTAGGATGAAAAGGAAGGGGGATCTGCCTCGGAACATGCGCCGCAGTGCTGAGTGGACTAAGTTGCGCAATTCCACTTAACCACTCACACGTTTACATTAGCCCTCCCATTCCCTCCGAACTTCCTCTATAAGGTTTACTTTAAGTTTTTTGGGTCGCTGAATCGGAATTTTTAACTTCCCCCTAAAATTTCCCCCCCCCCCCGAAAAGCCCCCTAAATAGTTGTTATTTATTTAAATGTCTTATTGTTTTAGGGGAAAAGCATTACGAAATTCAGAAACTAGACAAAAATTGCAACAAATAGGATGTATGACATTATAACGTAGGACGAAAGGGTAGGGGGTGGACTCCCTCTGAACATGCACTAAGTTAGGAAGTCCAGACAATAGGGGATTTTACCTGGCAAAATTAATACTAGTTCTGGATTTCGACTCACTTTATGTTTTTTGGGTCGCTGAATCCGAATTTTTATCTTTATCCAAAAACCCCCCACCCCGAAAACCTCGCCAAATAGTTGTTTTTTACTTAAATTTCCTATTGTTTTAGGGGAAAAGCATTACGAAATTCAGAAACTAGACAAAATTTGCAACAAATAGGATATATGATATTATGACGTAGGATAAACGGGGAGAGAGGGGGCTCTCTCTTTTCCTCGCGCTTTTCTCAAAAACCAAATTTTTTCAAAAAATCAATTTTTTGGGGGGTTGCCGGGTGAAATTTTGGTGGGAAGTTACAAATTCGGATTCAGAGACCCAAAAAACATAAAGTGAGTCGAAATCCAGAACTAGTATTAATTTTGCCAGATAAAATCCCCTATTGCCTGGACTTCATAATTTAGTGCACGAGCGCCGCAGTGCATGTTCAGAGGCAGCCCTCACCCTCCCCGTTCATCCTAATTCATAATTTCATATATCCTATTTGTTGAAAATTTTGTCTAGTTTCTGAATTTCGTAATGCTTTTCCCCTAAATCAATAAGAAATTTAAGTTAAAAGCAACTATTCGGGAGGGGGGAAATTTTGGAGGGAAAGTTAAAAATTCGATTCAGCGACCGAAAAATCTTAAAGTAGATAATCTTATAGAGAAAGTTCGGAGGGGAGATGAGAGGGCGAATGTAAACGTGTGAGTGGTTAATTGGCAACTTAGTTTACGCAGCACCGCGCGCATGTTCAGAGGCAGATCTCCCCTTCCCCTTCATCCTAAGTCATAATGTCATATATCTAATTTGTTGGAAATTTTGTCTACTTTCTGAATTTCTAGATACTTTTTTTTAATAAAAACCTTTTTTGGGGGGAGGCTTTTTACCAAAATTTGGGGGGTTGTCGGGGAAAATTTTGAAGGGAAGTTACAAATTCGGATTCAGCGACCCAAAAAACATTTAGAAAGTCGATATCCAGTACTACCATTAATTTTGCTAGGTAAAATTCCCTATTGCCTGGATTATAAATGAAGCGAGAGAAACTTAAGGATGTCCACGCAAAAAAAAAAAAAAATGCTGAAAACTGGTCAGAAATGGAGGTGCATACTTTCTATAAAAATATTATTTCTAAGGAATCAGAACTGAAGGAGATGGTCGAGGAGCATTACGGTGATATTCCAGAAGAAAAAATCAATGAGATAATCGTTTAATTTATTTTTGGATATTCTGTAAGTACATTAAAATATTTTATGTATGTATATATATATATATCTATAATATTATATGTTATATAGATTATATTATATCACATAAAAAAATATATTAATCATAAGCTAGTTATGATAAGTTTTATTTGATTGTTGATAAGTTTGCTTTTTTATAATAAACGTAATACTAAATTTTAATCATACTTATTGCTGTTATAAGAATTATTTTTGAATACAAAATATTTATCATCCGAGGACCAAAAATAGAAACCATTAATTTCTTTCAGTAAGTATGATAACCATTGTTTTTATTTATTTATTTTTTTTTTTTAAGAAATTGATATCACAACTTTTTTACTCATATGTTGGCAACAAAACTCTTCTTATCTATAGGTTGGCATAAAAACTCTTCTTATCCGAAACTTATTCAAATTACTTTATTAAACGAATTAAAGCAGATTTTCCAACTTAAGACAATGATATCACAGAGCGACTAGCTATGAGTATACAAAAAGTTGGAGGTATTCGATGCACTGGGTCGCAGTTGCATGTTTTTCGCCATTTTCATAAATTTGATTTTTTGGAAAAGGCGAGTTTTCAAACTCACGTTCTCAAATCTATCTATCTATATTATAAAGGACAAACATATCTGTGGGTAACGCATACGTCATTCTGCGAATGGCAACACTTTCAAATTTGAAATGAATTTTCGTTTTGCAATTTTCGCTACTGGAAATTTTTAAACTTCTACACATCGCAGATTTTAAATTTTTATACCACCGTATGAGGAAAAAAATGTACTTTTACATGCAATTTCTTTGAAATCTGTATCTCAATTTATTTTTGAGATATTATTTTTTTTTAATAGTTTTCTGTACCAATTTTGTAATTATGGCAACAGAAGTACTCCATTTATATTACAAAGGACTATAATCAGTGCGTAACGCTGATGTCATTTTGCAAATAGCAACGCTTCAGGATGAAATTTCGGTTTACCAATTTTCCTTTCTGCAATCTTTTAATTTTCTGAACATCGCACATTATAATTTTTTACACTGTCGTATAGGGAAAAAAAAATCTACTTTTCAATTTGTATAAAAACGGTATTCTAATAGTTTGAGATATTATGGTTTATAAAATAATTTTCAAGAGTGATTTTTTAAATTTATCTTGATCGCGCACCGGCGGGCTCCATTACGAAATATTAATAAACAATTTGCCCATAAAACAGAGTTCAGAAGTTATCTACGGCTAAGTAGAAGTTTTCTACAATGAAATTAAAGCTTCGTCAAACAATAAGTAAAAGAATAATATATAAAAAAAGCACGAATTTAACATATGTGTAATCGAACAATTTAATTTTCTAGAGCCGAATTGGGAAAAATATGGGCTTTTAAATGTAATTTGTATGAAATAGATAAGTTTTGAGATAGAGTTGCTAGGCAACTGTTAAAGTAAAAGGAAAGAATAATCTACATATTAAAAACAAATGACAGCTTTTTTACACATCTTCCCTGAACTTTCTACTGAACCAATTTTGGTAATTATTGTTTTTTAAATGAAAGCTGTTCATTTGTAGATGAACTCCCACTAGCTATTTTCTAAATATTCCCACTTTTATATTTTAAATTTAATATGAAAAGTTTTTTGAAATTTCATCAAAATAGTAGCAATCGTATTATTTCCACTGTTGCAGAAAAAAAGAAATGTTGGGGTTTATTTATCCTTATTGATGCAATTTCATCATTACAATTAAAAATAACTTTATATTTCAACAGAAAATGACGTCACGCTTTAAAAAAAGTCCTTCCGGCCACTGCCGGGAGGAAGAGGTAGATTTCAAATACCTTATTTTAAAAAAGCCAACTTATATTATTCAAACACACGAAGCTCAATTTAGTGGTAACCGAATATAGGAGATTCAATACTAATTTTTATCAATACTAAATCATTATGAATGAGAATTTTACGAAATTAGTCAGCTTTATCCAAGCTGCTTTTATTTAAAGTAACTTATATTTTGCTGAGATGTTGATGTATACTATCCACATGCTTTCTCACATGGAAATAGGCGAATACGTGTGTTATCGCGTGACAAATACAAGATCGTTTCAAATTGTTAGCCATACTAGAAATATACTAGCCATACTAGTGTTATAATTCAACTATTTTTTAAGATATAAACAAAAGAACAAATTTTCAGAAACAAAATCTGCTCCGGAATCTTTGTATCAAGGCCAAACACATAAAAAAAAATTTTCATTTTCCAATTTTTTAATACCTCATTTAAAATTTAAAATTTAATTTTTTTAAATGGCAACCCTTTTGAAACAAGATGGCGAATAAAGCTGGCCAACGAACTCGGTCGAGACATTGGTGTGTACTATGTACAGACCAAGTAACATCCAAATCGGTTCATAAATACGCTTGTTATCGCGTGACAAAAATCAGGTCGTTTTAAAATGTCAGCCACAATAGAAATTCAAAACGATATAACTCAGCCATTTTTTTAGATATAGACGAAACAAAAACTGTTCCGGGATCTTTGTATCAAGGTCAAACACATACAAAAAAATCTTTTTCGTTTTCTAATATTTTGGTATCTCATTTTAAATTTTTAATTTTTTTAATTTTTTTAAATGGCCGCCATTTTGAAACAAGATGGCGGATGAAGCTGGCCAATGAACTCTGTCGAGATATTTGTATGTACTATGTACATACCAAAGTACATCCAAATCGGTTCATAAATACGCCTGTTATCACATGACAAATATCAGGACGTTTCAAAATGTCAGCCACGCTAGAAATTCAAAATGCTATAACTCAGCCATTTTTTGAGATATAGGCGAAACAAAAACTGCTCCCGAATCTTTGTATCAAGGTCAAATACATAAAAAGAAATATTTTTTCAATTTTCAATTTTTTGGTACCATATTTCAAATTTAAATTTTTCTTAAAAATTTAAATGCCTGCCATTTTTAAACAAAATGGCGGATGAAGCTGGCCAACGAACTCGGTCGAGACATTGGTATGTACTATGTACAAACGAAGTTACATCCAACTCGGTTCATAAATACGCCTTTTATCGCGTGACAAATTTCAGGACGTTTCAAAATGTCAGCCACGCTAGCAATTCAAAATGCTATAACTCAGCCATTTTTTAAGATATAGACGAAACAAAAACTGCTCCGGAATCTTTGAATAAAGGTCAAATACATAAAAAAAAAATATTTTTCCATTTTCAATTCTTTGGTACCACATTTCAAATATAAAAGTTTTAAGAAAATTTTAAATGGCCGCCATTTTGAAACAAAATGGCGGATGAAGCTGGCCAACGAACTCGGTCGAGACATTGGTATGTACTATGTACATACCGAATTACATCCAAATCGGTTCATAAATTCGAGAGTTACAGTATGACAAATGTCAGATATATATATATATATATATATATATATATATATATATATATATATATATATATCAACTTTTGAACGGAGGGTGGTTTCGGGGTCTGGGGGTCATGATCGATGAAAATATACCAAAATTTTTTGAAATCGCTTTCCTCCGAACGGCTGCAATAGGTAGCTTTTTGTAATGAAAGCTACCTAACATGCATTTTCTCTCATAAAGCTATGTTACATTTCAATATATTTTCTTTTGGCTGATATCGAATTTGCGACACTTGGTGTAATGCTTCATTAAGTGCCATATTTAAAAGAAAACAATCCTTTTCTTAGATAAAACTATATATTTTACCACAAATACATCTAAAAGACACCAGTTTCTGGAATTTGTAGTCGGCGGTACTGAAATTAGAATCTCAAGCCAAAAGAATAAATTTACACATGCAAAGTTGTAGCTGACAAATGGGACTTCACGTTTGAAAATCTATCCATTTTATAAAGGAAAATATGTCCGTGCATAACGCTGACGTCATTTTGAGAATGGCGACGCTTGACATTTAAATTTCGGTTTTCCAATTTTTTCTACTGCAATTTTCTTTAACTTCAAACATCACACATTTTTAATTTTTACACCGTTATATGGGGAAAAAATCTACTTCCAAATGCAATTTGTTTGAAAACTTTATTTTAATTGATTTATTTATCATGGCTTTTTAAATAATTTTCAAGCATAAAGTTTTTTAATCTATCTGCATTGCGTGCAGGCTCCATTACGAAATAAATCATTTGCACGTAAAACAATATAAATAGTTCAGCATTTGTCCCTGACTGATATTTCATAGTGAAATTAAAACCTCATCAATCTATTATATTAAAAAGTGAATGTCCGTTTGTATTTCACAGCTGTCTCTCCTAGAATATGGAATGATAGCTGATCATCAAATTGACGCCAGATATCCACATGGGTCCAAGGATATCAAAATTTGTCGTATAATTTTAAAATTTGATTAGTTTTCGAGATATACATATATTAATGACATTTATGTAATGATGGGAATTAAATTCCTGCATTTTTTTTTTTAATAAAAAAGAGAAAACAGAAAATGACAAGGGTTATTAGATATCATTGTTTGACATTATTTTTAAATTGAAATTAACGTTTATTTGAATAAATAGGGAAAATAATAATGTGATTGAATAGTATTTTTCACGAAAACTTCACGAAATACAAGCTTATGTTCACATGTGTAAATATTAAACAGACATACAACAATAAATACAATAAACCCAACTGGAGTGAAAAATTAGCCAGAGCTTGGAATCAAATCCAGAACCACAGCATTCCGGTCTGTCGCTCTAACCACTGAGCTACTCCGGCCGATTCCTGAGTCTGCAATTTTTCACTAATTAGCCATGTTGGGGAAGTCACCAGCCATCTATACGACAGCCTTGGATGACCGAACAACGATGACGGGACGTACGACCCTATACGACCGGACAACGACACAGGCATCGGCCGGAGTAGATCAGTGGTTAGAGCGACAGCTTGGAATGCTGTGGTCCCGGGTTCGACTCCTTGCTCTGGCTAATTTTTCACTCCAGTTGGGTTTATTGTATTTATTGTTGTACGCCTGTTTAATATTTATATATACCGTTAACATTTGAATACAGGCGTTATTTATCTGTGTATCTGTGTTTTATTATATTAGACAAAAACATAATTTGAAGAACAAATTAAAAAAACAAAATGGAAATAAATAAGTATTGCGCTGCCGCGTAATACTTAAATATTGTAACGTGTGTGTGTGTATGTGTGTTTTATTTTATGGTCTCATATTCAAGCTTCAGGAATCCGTTTAGGTTAGAAACAAAAATTCCACTATCGACTGGAACACTGAGATCTATTGACGTCAAAAGAAAAAAAACATCGTAATCAATCATATTTAATTTTAAGTCGAAAAGTAGATTTTCAGCTATTGCCTTAAGATGGCTATTAAAACATTTCAGAAGCGGACATTAGAAACGAAATGTTTTAGTGAGAATTTTTTTTCTCTAAATATTTATTTTAATTCATAAATATAAAATCCTTCTGAATAAATTCGTCAAAACAAATTCAATTTTGTATAAGTTGACCCAAATGACAACATTTCTATCAACTCCGAAATTCGAAGCAAAATCTTGGAAGAGCGAAAATCTTTAGGCAAATAAAGTTATGGTCTATGTGCAGTTTTATTCGGAAAACTTTTGACTTAAAGTGTAAATATAACTTATTATTTGAAATATTGCATTTATAAAAATTAATAGTTTAATTGCTTTCTAAATTTACAATAAAGATAGATTTCATTTTTCGCAAAAGGATCGAATGATCTCCTGCAATTCAAAAGCAACACAACGGGTTGCTACTCAACTAGTATATATAAAAACCGTTCTCTGTGTGTATGTCCGGTATACAAATCTTCAATTTTTGACCGATTTGCACGAAACTTCACGTACATACGTTTTAGAATGTGGAAAAGATCACTGTCAACTTTAAAAAATCATAAGACCACTATTTATACATTTTTTCTACCAACTTACATAATTTAACATTATACAAATATCTCTTTTTAAAATTTCTAATTAAATCGTTTCTTTTCTGTTGCCACACCCATGACACAAAAATGTGAAAAAATTAACGATAATGCGTGTAATATTTTTTATTTGCCGATAAAAATTCAATTTTCTTGCTACATTTTTGCATTTTCGAAATTGACGTCGTTCTTAACAGGAAATGCAATTTCTTTTTATAAATAAAACAAAAACTTTAACTATAAGAGCGGTAAAATAACGTAGCACCTTAATTTAAATGTTTTTTTTAGATTAAAACATCTATTTTTAATACAGACAGTAAAATTTCATGAAAACAATTAAGGAAAAAGAAAATAAAGGTTAGATATGACGTCACATTCTATCAAGTCGTGTAGTCAAAATCACTGTAAAAATAAATGGCTCCTACATTTTGTTTACTACTTCGATTGTATACTACAGCCATATCTTATAGCTATACGTTATAGCTAACTGTTGTATTGATTTAGATTCAGTAGTTACCTTTTCTGTGATTTATAGTAAAAAGATAAATGTTAGTTCCCTTTTCAAAAAAATTCTTGGCTGACGTCACGATTTAAAATTTATGGAAAGTGACATCATTTCATCTAATCATGGTAGATCTAATTTCTATTAATGAAAAAATTAAGTTTATATTTAAGAGTGATGTTTTATTTAGAGTGGAAACCCTCTTGATCTAATACTTTAATCAAAGCTTATAATTAATGCATGTATTGTATTTTTCCCCGTATTGTGAGAAATCGTATATTTCTGTTACGTGTGACAAAGAAGGAATTATTTACAATGTTTTTGAATAATTGAGTAAATAATTTGTAATTGGGTTTCAAGCATATTTAAAAAATATTCATGCTTGAAAATTAATTTAAAATCCAAACAAAATATGTTAATCCAAAAAAAAAAAAAAAAAAAATAGATAAATGTTAGTGAAAGTACTTTTATTTTCTATAAGACAGGTGGAACAATCGAATGTGCGATGTTTAGAGGTTAAATTGCAGTAAAAAAGAAATTTATTGCTGTGTTAGGTTGTTGCCACCGAAAATATGATACCAGCGTTACTCATAGACATGTCTTTTTTTTTTATACTATTGCATTAAGAGTAAATGGGTTCATCTTTCGTAATCGGGTTGCACGCACCTTTAAAAATATCCATGCTTGAAAATTACTTTAAAATCCATTAAAATCAGAAAATTGAGATACGATTTTCAAACAAATTTTATTTGAAAGAACTTTTTGTAATTCGACTCTGTAAAAAATGAAATTGTGTTGTGTTTAGAAGCCAGTAAAGGCACAATTTATGGGTTACAATTTATGGGCACTGACATAGTGTTTTTACTTTATAATGTGTATATATATTATACAAAAGAGAATTTCACTATATGCTGCGCGATTTGGTGGATTTTTTTTTTTTTCATATTTTTCTCTTGCACCCACCAAAGGAAACGCGAATACTGTTATTAAAGCTCAGGGATTTTACTATGTTTGACAATAACATCATGTTTTCTGATTGTCTTTTTAATGATTTGTGAATGGGAATATACAAATTCCAGTTATTGTGAATGCCGTACTATTTCGTTTTAATTTATTTTACGTGGAGGGCTCCTTAAAATTGACACGGGCGAAGCCGGGTAGTTCTGATAGTATTAAATAAAAATCATGAGCAGGTCAGCAATGACTGATAATGTACAATGACAACAATGAATGATGTGGTACTCTGGGATAACTGTAACTCACTATATTTTTGTGAACTTACTCCGAATTATGTTACTATACAATTAATAAATCCTTTAAAAACAATTTAATTAATGCCTTTTATGTTTGGCAACATGGTGATTACTTTAAATTTCTATGGGAGCAGTGAACGTGTTAAATTGAGTTGTAAATTGTGTCAAAGTCTTTTGCCACATTCTGCATACTCAAAACTTTCAATTCTAATTTTTTTTTCCAAATTTATATCAATTACTTTTAAGAATAATTTTATGCGTTTCATCATAACAAAATATTGAAATTTTAAAAGAATATCTCGAAACTTTGATAGTTAAAAGAATATATCAATCAATGAATTGTAAAACATATAGAAATATTTGGCACCAAATTTTAATAGATTTTCTTTATCAAAAATACTCAAGCAGAATTAATATACAGAACTAACTGTAAAAAATACATAGTCAAACGGAAAGTTACATTATAATTAAATTATATTTTTAGTCCTACTATTTTTTTATATTTTTTTTTTCTGCAATTTTCGTATTTCATAATGAATTAGCGTTAATTTTATAAATTTCACAATAATTCTATCAACATTATTGTAGAAATAATTGATCTTTTAAAATACAGGAAATTGACAAAATAATATGAAATATAATTATAGCTTTATTTATATACAAAAAAAGAGGGTAATAAAGTAGGCATTTTTATATCTATTCTAAGAGAAAGAAAAATGTTACTTTCCGAAAATTTCACCTTTGCTAAGGAGAAAATATATAACCGAAAGAAGTTCTGAACTTTTAATACTAGTACATAAAAAGGCATGGTGATAGAAACGATCTATCTTAGTCAAGTTTTGAGATGCACTTCAGGGCATGATGTGCTTGTCGTTTTTTAGAAAAATAATATTGTATATCTGCCTACTGTATAATAAATAAATCTTAAAAAATATATATAATCGAAAGAAATTGGCTTAATATATATTGCAATTTGCAGTCTTTAGTGAGAGGGAGTGTAGTTAATATATAATATTTAATTACAGTATAAATTTGATAAAACAGCAATTTACATACAGAATAGCATTTATAGTACGATTCGTGATTTTTGCATACTGTAACTGACATTAATTGCTTCTTTACTCAATAATATAAAAAAAAAAAAAACAATAATATGTTTGCTTATTGCAGATGAAAAATTTTATGTATCTATCTATATATATTTATTTATTTAAGAGTTATGTCAATTCAAATCTAGATATCTGTTTCAAGCTCGTTGATCTTCATTTTCAAAATTTATCAGACCTTCAAACTAAGTTGGCTCTCAAAACAATTTTGATTAGAACATTTCCCCTGTATCGGGACGCCTAAAGTCATACTTTTAGTGTGCTTCCAAATGGTTGTGTGGAATGTGAGAGCAATTTTTGATTTTTCTTAGGTGTTTATGTGATTCCGGCACTTTTATTCTTCCAAATCATTATAGCGGCACTGACAGAAAGTTTTTGACAAATTTCCCAGTCTAATATAAGTAATAATGCTTTTATTTGCAAGATGCATTATTCTGCGACTGACAAATAAACAATTACGTGAAACTGTGGTTTCTTTCATTTCTATCATCATTTAAAATCGGTATTCTATTTGATGTTCCAATTAAAACTTACCTTATTTTTATTTGAATTCTGTTTGACTACATATGTTTCTAAATATATTTCTTTGTTTCCTATTATATTGCCATTTTTTAGTGTGCTTTATTTAGTATGATGTTTTGTAATTTCCAAATGTAAATATAATTTTCACAAAAGGCAAAGATGTTGGATGAATTTAATTATTTTAAGGAAAAGTCTGTAGAATTTATAATATATATATTTCATTTATTTTCTTTAATTCCCTTCTATACAAATAGGTAAATTTAGAAAAGTATTATTTTAACCTATCCATAAATTGCTTCATACGAGAATGGATGAGAAAAAGGGTTACAAGGGCAATAAAAAAATTATTTAGTAAAAACAGACAGAAAATAAAAAATGGAATTAAGATAAATACTTGCTGATCACTTTTCCGCACAATTGCTAAATCTATTTAGGAATTTATCTAAACAAAGTGCCAACTTGTCTAGCATAGTTTTGTAGAAATCATGCCCAAGGAGCCAATTCTCAGCAGCTGTTTTTACATCAGTGTTTAAAGAAAACTCTGGTCCAGATGAGATTTTCCTTTCGATTTCGGAATCAGGAAATTGTCATTAGATTTTTTGATGTAAAGAGGATGGCTCCAGACCTCCCACTTGAAATTTTGTAGCAATTCTTGAGTTTGGTGTGCCCGATGGGGCTGAAAATGTCATGCAGAAGGATGGCACCATCCCTTAACATGGCAGGGAGTTTTCGCTGGATGGCTTCAAAGTGGCACGAACGAGACCATTTTTCAAAACGTCTTGCCTTTTCAATAGTTCTGTCGCGATTCCAAACTTATACCACCTCCCGCATATCCGCTGGAAAATAACTTTCACCATATGTTTCCACTCTGAGAAAATGTATTCACTCCACAATAATTGTATTTAAAATGCTTCTGCTTGTAACTTTTTTAAATTCATCCTCATACAAATGTTATACAGGTAATTTTCTTACGCATGTATATTCTATAAAACATAATTTTAATATACAATTAGACTTCAGACATTTTAAGAAGAAAAAATCCAATCATTGTCCTTTTGCGTAACAAAGTGACATAAACGAAGCATTGTATTGTTTTAAATTCATTGCAATTCTTCAAACAAATTCCGCATATCGAAAATATTTTTTTTTTTTTAATTCGTCTTCCCAACCATAATGGGGGACTAATTAGAAGTTAGTCCATAATAATAATAATAATAAATAAAAAAATAGATGAACCCGAGGAGGTCTTTTTATAATAGTATTGATTCGTCCATCATTGCTTGTGAATATTTCATTTTAATTTTAATCTGTTTCAGAAATATTAATTTTATATTGCAAAATATGATGTTGGCATCGCATTATTAAAAATGTAATATATAAATTGCTATCCCTCTCTCTATGTATTTATGTATAATATGTGCGTGTGTGTGCTCGTTTAACTTGTAACAGAAACGGATATTAATTTCCCCCACCCCACACACACAGAAATCCTCGATTTCAAAAGAAGTAATTAATTTTGATAATTAAGTAATAAATTACGATACAAGTAAAAAAGTTAAACACATTATTTTATTAGTTTAAAATTTAGACCTTCAGAGGAGGATACGAAACTCAAAATACAATCGTAGGAATAAAAAAAAATTACGTTATTTTACAACTGTTTTCGGAATTGAAAATGTAATACCATATAAATAAATATTTATAAAAAGGGAAGGTGAAATTCTTTATATATTTATGTATATATATATATGTATATAGATAGACAGATAGGTATAGATATAGATATAGATAGATAGATAAATAGATAAACTTAAAACTCAATATATTAAATTTATTATAAGGGAACAAATAAAAGCAGTGCAATTTGAGAACTTCAAAATTACGAAAAGTAATTAGTAACCTTACATTAATTTATTGTTAATGCATTTTAAAATATTTTAATTCGCTGTAATATTCAAGATATTTTTTCATTAAAAATGTAAACATTTTTACTCGATATATTTTTTTTTTTTTCAAAAAGTAAATCCCGAAAATCATTTTATGAATGAGTTTGTCCAATTCTACTATGTCAAACGGATATCCTTATCTAAACCTAAAACGTAAATATGCAGTATAAAATCACTGAAAGCATCAGAAGATCAAATTTATGGCATTATATAAATTTCAAGTTTTAAGTCAATCGACATTATTTAAGGGATTTAGCGGAGGATTTCAGATTGTGCCCTTTAAAATAATTGATTTCGTCCTGTTTTTAATCTACTCTAAAACTGATTATTTGCGGTATTTACTGATAATGAATTTGTATTTTCAGATTCGAAATCTTCGTGATCTATTCCAAATATACTCTGCAATTTTCATTGATGTAACTACAAAATATTATTTCATTAGTGTTAATATTTCATTTGATGTAAATGAACTGGTAAATTTACTTTTATTCTGAATCTTCCTGTGTTAGGAGGCATGTTGTTAAATATAGCTTAATTTAAAAAAAAAAAAACAGAAATATAAATTAACCATAATATAAAGTATTTATGAGAAACATTTAACATATTACACATATTTTTCTGTTTCGAAATGATTTTTGAAATAATAAACATCCAATGTAAAAATCACTTGCTTAATGTCAATAGACGATTTTAAAAAAGTAATTGAAAATGCAAAAAAGCGAAAAACTCCACAATAATGCGAATTTGCACCGACCAAAATATCGGTGCTATTAAAAACTTGCTTTAATTAATTCGTATTTTTCATTAACAAAATAAGACTTTTTATAAAATCCAATATCTCATTTCGATTTCTTATTAAATTTCGTATTTGAATCATGTAGTTATATTTCATTATCCCTAGATTGTGAGCAAAATTACGCGGAGTTGAAGTTACGGAAACCTAAATCGTACTAGTGTAGAAATTATGGGTTAATATTCACGTGCGAATTCCGCGAATTTTAAACGAAGTTTTTCGCGACAATCATTTAATTGTAGTTATGGCCATAGCTCTATGGGAAAGAGGGGTGAGATTTATTTATTTTAGTAACAAAAGCATTATTCACAACATTCAAATAACATTAAGGAGCTTTTGCATATTAGCGGTGTAAAATTGGCAAAGAGAACTGCGCTGCGCCCTTTGTTTTAAACAAATCAAACTTGATGGATGTGTTGTAAAGTATGTTTATTCAAATGTGCGATGCTTAATTATAATTTAATTAATATGCATCTCAGTTAAAGTTTAATTATTTGTATTACTATTAAATAAAGTTTATTTAGTACTTCAAAAAGAAGCTATTTATCCTTCAATTTTGTGTATTTAAAATCTCTATTATCCCTTAACTACTGTTAGCGGTCTCGCAGACCACTACACTTTTCAAATTTCACAGTTAAATTTGTAATTTCAAGTTAAGCTACTAGTGATTTTTTTTATTTTATTTGGAGTCCTAGAACTATTGCTCGAGATTCTGAATAAATGAAGTTTAATTATAGTAGTCCTGTAGTACACTGTAAAAAAGGACGAGTGTTTCTACCTACAAAAATGTGATATAATCAAGAACAAAAATATACAATAACCTCTTCCGAGTCACCGAAGATTCCGGAAAGCGTTCCTTTATTTAAAAAAAAAAAAAAAAAAAAAAAAAAAAAAAAAAAACTCAGAAAACTATTTATTTTCGAAATTTAAAGAAGAATTCATAAAAATAAATTTGGATCCCTAGAACTATTGCTAGAGATTCTGAATAAGTGAAGTTTAATTATAATACTCCTCTAGTACACTGTAAAAATAAGACAATGTTTCTTAACCTACAAAAATGTGCTATAATCAAGAACAAAAATATACAATAACCTCTTCCGAGTCACCGAAGATTCCGAAAAGCGTTCCTTTATTTAAAAAAAAAAAAAACTCAGAAAACTATTTATTTTCGAAATTTAAAGGAGAATTCATAAAAATAAATTTGGAGTCCTAGAACTATTGCTAGAGATTCTGAATAAGTGAAGTTTAATTATAATAGTCCTGTAGCACACTGTAAAAAATGATGGATGTTTCTTAACCTACAAAAATTGCTATAATCAAGAAGTAAAATATACAATAACCTCTTCCAAGTCTCCGAAAATTTCGAAAAGCGTTCCTTTACTTTTGAAAAACTCAGAAAACTATTTATTTTCAAAATTTAAAGAAGAATCTATAAAAAAAAAAAAAAAAAAAAAAAATATTAGCT
Organism: Maratus speciosus; assembly: GCA_963932465.1. Taxonomy (NCBI): domain Eukaryota; kingdom Metazoa; phylum Arthropoda; class Arachnida; order Araneae; family Salticidae; genus Maratus; species Maratus speciosus. Next base: position 66,860,287 of record OZ010786.1, on the reverse strand, counting down.
GGCCGTGATTTTCGAAAACGTTTCCAAGAAGCTTTTACAGCGCAAAAATCAGTTTTCACAAATCGGAATATCACTTTTTAGGATGCTATCAATTCTCAGGTAAATATTTTGATATTCAGAAAACATGTTTAACTGACAAACAAACTAAATTAACAGCACTAATATTAATAAGAAAATTAACATTATTTCGTTACAATTGTTTGCACTCATTCAGTTATGCATCTGAAAATGTTTACTTATGAATTGATAGAATCCGAAAAACCGATTTTCCGGGTACAGAGAACTGATTAATGCACTGTAAAAGATTCTAGGAAACATTTCCGAAACTTACGGGCAGCTAATAAAAATTTATTTTTATAAATTCTTCTTAAAATTTCGAAAATAAATTGTTTTCTGAGGTTACTAAACATGAAGGAACTCCAGACTGGGAAGAGATTGCATAGAGGTTCGTGTTTATTAGCCCAAATGCTATTTCTTTCTCTCGGCTTATTTTGTCTCCAATAAATAACGTTACCTTGTGTACGCTAGCCTAGTGATGGGCGATTCTGGAAAATTCAGGAATCGATTAAAATCGACATCGTATAAAACTGAATCGATCACAATAAGAATCGATTCCCAAATTCTAGAATCGATACTTGAATCGATATTTCGATAGTCACAGACTCTCACAGGTAAGCTCAAAAATATTAATTTCAAAACTTAGCGAATCAGCAGAGCCGTAGCGACCACCTCCCGTACCTCACATTTAGAGGGTAGACAAAGTCAGGAGTCAGGGGCCCAGTCGTAAGCTATTACAGACCTTTGAGTCAAATAATAAAGTTTTTAACTTTTAAAATATTAGTTTTAAGATGTAATTTTACTAATATTGTAATTTAGATTTTATTTAAATTTATTTTTTAAGAAAGATCTCGGTTAAATGCAAGTTGGAAATTGCGCGTCAAACGTGGCAAATGTGGTGCGCTCGTACTATAACAGTGCACTTCATAAGTTCATATCAATTTCATTCTGTTCGAAAGTCCGTAACATCCTTAAAATGCACTTGAAATAATTTTTTCCATTGGCCGTAATGTAACGGAAAACTTTTGACTGTCCCTGTAATTAAATCATTGTGATTTTCTTCCAGCCTGAATTAAAATTTAAATTTTCAGGGACATATTTCACGTTGCCATAAGAACCGATTTAGTATTCTTACAATTTGAGTTTAATAATGTAACTAGCAAAGTTTATTAAAGTTCTTTTATTAAAAAAAAAAAAAAAAAAAAAAAAAAAAAAAATCATCGCTGCAAGACGTGAAAATTTAGTTTTCTCAGAAGAAATAAAAATCAATTAATTTTACTGTCTTAGAAGGATAGTGGACGCACATGTATATTGTTTGGACATCTTTAACATTATAGCTAGTAATTAGCGGGTTACCCCTAATATGAAATCTCGAAGCGAACGAACCGCGAACCGGGTTCCCGCTGCCTACAGCATCGTATAGGTGTACCCCCCCCCCCACTTTGCCCACCGGGTCGGAAAAACGCGCTCACCCCCCCCCCCAATTTTTGACATTCATCATTTAAAATTTTTTTATTATGTGTTATAAACTATCTTAAAATTTCAAACAAATCGCCCTGTTTTATTTTCTAATTTTGTTCTGCCCCTCCCCTCTATCCCCCCTCGCCGAAATGTGACGCGCCATTCTTTTTTATAATTTTTTATCATGTGTTATAAACAATCTTAAAGTTTAAAACAGATCGCATTGTTAGATTTCCTAATTTTAACAAAATCGCGTTATGTTAGTTCCAGATTCCACCACCAGGGTGCGCACTCTATTCCTAACAAAACTGCGAACGAAACTCCGTTAAACAACCTATCAGTAGATATATTACTCAAGAGTGTGGCAATCTTGATCAAAAATTTAAGCTATTTGCCGAAATTACTATTCGGAAATAGTGGTAACTAAACTTTTGACTTTTTTATATTTAATAAGTAGCATTTATCTCAGGACTCCGTCTAAAAACCCCACCTAAAACGGTAAGGAACGCTAAGGTTTAAAAAAAATTCTAGCGCCCCCCCCCCCCCCTCCTCCTCCCGAAATTTTCGCACCATTCTTTTTTAAACTTTTTCTTACGTGTTATAAACGATCTTAAAGTTTCGAACAGATCACCTTGTTAGATTTTCTACTTTACATTAAATCGCGGTCTGTTAGTTCTATATTCCACCACCAGGGAGCGCAGTCTATTCAAAACAAAAGTGTATCTAAACGAAACTCCTTTATACAACCTATCCGAAGATACATCAGTCTAGGGGGTGGTAGCCTTAAGCAAGAATTCAAGATATTTGTGAAATTACTATTCGAAAATAGTGGTATGAACATTTATAAAATTTTTTATATTGAAAAGGTAGTAATTATCTCAGCCCGCCGTCAAAAAACCGCACGCTAAACAGTAGAAAACGTTAATGCTGCTATAAAAAATCACGTGACTGCCTTTTAAAAAAAAGCATTTAATAGAAATAAACCAATTAGTGAAATAATAATTAATATCTTAGCTTGTAATTAAGATAATATTTTTTCGAATTTCTGAAAGGAGAATTTTTTTTTTTTCATCGCCCTGTCCAAGTTTCGAATTTTTACGCCCCTTACATTCTAAGATGTGGTCCCCTTTTAAAACAGTACATAATTCTCGGGAATCACTTTGTTTAAATTGTTAAATATATTATTTGAAAAAAAAAAGGTTTTAAAGCATTTTAGCACGTATTTTCATACCTACACCCTTGAAAAAAATTAATAACATACAAGAGATCCTTTAGTTTCGGAAAGCTCCGAAATTTCATAAAATTCAAAGTATCATAAATCAGTAAGTTTGGTTGTAAACGACTGGAATTTTTATAATACAACTTACACAAACACTTTGACAAACTTGTGAAATACCGCTTAACTAACGAGAACCTTGAGTCACGTGGCTTTAAACCAAGAATGATAAGTTTAAAATGGAAAAGAGACGAAATTTGTTATTACCATTCATAAATAGTGCTCACCAAGAGCTGCAGATATAATATCAGTGTTTAGTTGGTAAACAAATGACTCGGGAAGAATGTCAGAAAAGGTCCCATTGAAATTGGACCATAATTAAGAAAATTGGGATTGGGGGGGGGGGGATGTATTGGTGACGAACTGGAAAAGTACAGCTTAATAAACTAGTAACCCAAATAACTTGGCTCCTAAACTAAAAATATAACAATTTAACCTAGAAAGAAAAAGGCTCTTATGAGAAATTTGACAGCAGTTCTGCCTTTAAAACAGTAAATCCGAAAGAATAAATATATATTCCTTTGAAATTACTGTCAAAAATATCAATACAAAAGTTGGAGCACGATTGACCCTTACCAAAAAGAAGGAAGGCTAGAGACAGAAAATAAAAGATCACATTAAAAGCTTTCCAACGATATGTTATACGATATGGTTTGGAAGAAACAAAAAATATCCCCCCCCCCCTCCGAGGGAGCAGGTAAGCCCCAAACGGTCGGAGGGGCGACCTCAAAAGTATCTTTGGTCAAGGTTTCAAAATGTGGCTTTATAATAAAATAGAACAAGAATTGGACATTTTAAAAATTGCATGCAAATTTTGAACGGCCCTGTAAATTAAGATTAGCGAGGAAAAGGGGAGAGGAGGGTGGAGAGATTAGAAGGGACGAACTTGAAAAATACAATATAATAAATTAGTAACCTGAATAACTAGGCTTCTAAACAAAAGTATCACGATTTAACCTAGTGTTGAATTCAGGGGGTAGCCCGGGAGGACATCCCTCCCGTAAGTTTTGAGATTTTATGCTTTTTAATGGACAAATGTGCACCCCCCCCCCAATTACGGAACTCTGAAATACCCCCCCCCCCATCCCGACCGGAGTCGCATAAAACCCTCCCTGAGAAAAATACCTGCATTCAACACTGATTTAACCTAGAAAGTAAAAAAAGGCTCTTATACAAAATTTTACAGCAATTCTGGCACTAAAACAGCAAAATTGGAAGAATTGATTCAACCCGAATCGTGGATCGACCGCGATGCGATTTGAATTGAAGTAAATCAAAACATAACGATCCGACATTGCATCTAAAGAATTGAAGTACATCAAAATATAACGATTCGACATTGCATCTAAAGAATTGAAGTAAATCAAAAAAATAACGATTCTAAAGATCGCATCTGAAGATCGACATCGGCATCGAATCTGAACTGAATCGATTCACCGTTTCTGATCCAAGGGCAGAATCGATGCGTTCATCTTTTCTTGCTTTCTTTTGTCTTTAGAAAAATAAAGTGTTGTTTTCGTGAAAATTTTCGACTTCCGGTTTCTAAGGATTTATAGTTTTAGAACTTCTTGTCTGGAATACGATTTGACTATTTTTATAATTTTTTTGTCTATCAGTCTGTCTATTTGTTTGTCTCTGACAAAAAAATTGTGAGCGGTCTATTTCAAGAACTAATGCATGGAATCTGTTGAAACTTTAGATTCATTTAGACCTTCATATAAATTGGTGCTGATTACTTTTTGGTGAAAATCGCTCAACAGGTGGCGCTGCTATGCTGCATTTTTCATGATTTCCGCAAGATTGCTATCTCAAGAACTAATGCACGAATATTCACCAAACTTCAGATTCAGTTTGACGTTGACATAAGTTGTTGAGGATTAGGTTTTGATGTAAATCTACCGGCAGGTGGCGCTGCTATGCTGCATTTTCCCCGATTTTCGCAATAGCTCTATCTCAAGAACTAATACACGGATTTTCATAAAACCACATTCAGTTAGACGTTGGCATAAATTGCTGCTTATTAGGTTTCGGTGTAAATCGCCCAACAGGGGGCGTTGCTATGCTGATTTTATCAGCAGAGTTGAATTCAGACATTTTTCTCCGGGAGGGACAGTTCAGAGGGGGAGGAGATTGGACTTTTGTACATTTTAATGTACAAAAAGCATAAAATCTCAAACTTTCTGGGGGGCATTTGAATGTTGCGATGGGGGGGGGGGAATGTTACCCTCCCGGGCCATCCCCTGAATTCGACACGTTTTTCAGGATTTAAATAATTTTAGGGATAATATCTCAAGAACTAATGAACGAAATTTCATCAATTTTTAATGCACAAAAACGTATTGAATTCAGGGGGTGGCCCGGGGGGGGTGACATTCTCCTCCCCCCGAAACACTCAAAGGCCCCCAGAAAGTTTGAGATTTTATGCTTTGTTGCGGGGGGGAGGAATGTCACCCCCCGGGCCGCCCCCTGAATTCAACACGTTTTTTAGGATTTAAACAATTTTAGGGATAATATCTCAAGAACTAATGAACGAAATTTCATCAAACTTAATATTCTGTTAGATAATGCCATAAGTTATCCATGATTAGGTTTTTGTGTAAATGATATGACAAATTGTGCTGCCATGCTGCTTTTATCAACAGTGTTGAATTCAGACATTTTTCTCCGGGGAGGGGGGGGGGGGATTTCTATGGTTCTGGCGAGCAACATTCTAGAGTTACAAGGGGGGGGGGGATTGGACTTTCGTCCATTAAGCATAAAATCTCAAATCTCCCTAGGGGACATTTCAATGTTCCGGGGAGGGGGGTGCACCCGTACCAGCCCCTGAATTCAACACTGTTTTTCAGGGTTTACACAATGTTTGCGATAACATCTCAAGAAGTAATGAACGGAATTTCATCAAACTTAATATTCTGTTAGTCATTGACGTAAGTTGTTTCTGAGTCTTTCGTGTTAATCATGTAACAGGCTGCATTGCTATACTGCTTTTTTCATGATATTCATGATAGCCATATCTCAAAACTAATGCACGGAATTTAATCAAACTTCATATTCTGTTACACTGTCGTATAAATAGATCCTTATTAGGCTTGGGTGTATACTACCCAACATGTGTCGCTTTTATGCCCTTTGAACTGGGATTTTCCGTTGCGGACATCTAAGAGGGTGTGGGCCGAAATTCAATGATTTGTTAGGAAAATGGGATTCTTATATATATTTTTTAAATACACATATTTCAACGAACCTATACTTTTGGATCCTCATGATGGGTATAGGTTATTTAAATTTGACACTGTGATAGCGAATTTTGAAGTTTTAACATTTATGAGACAGAAGAAAGTTTTGGGATTGGACATCCAACTACTTGACCTTAAATTTTTGAAGGAAAATGAAAATGATATGACCTTTAGAGACATCGATTAAAAAATTTATAGTATCGATTAAATCGAGTTGGCCATAGTATCGATTAAATCGATTAAAAAAATCGAAATCGCCCATCACTACGCTAGCCGTAAAACAAAAGACGATGTTTCATTGTGCGATTAATCGCTCTACAGCATTTTTTAAAACTTCTAAGCATCGCACATTTTCAATATTTATACCGTCGTATTGGGGGAAAAAAGTACTTTTTAATGCAATTTGTTTGAAAACTGCATCTCCATTTGTTTTTGAAATATTATTATTATTTTTATTTGTAGTTTTTAGCGACATTTGTTTAATTTTGGCAACTCGAGTTCTCCATTTCCATAGAATGTAAAGAAACAAATGTTGAAAAATAGCAATTATATCTTTTTGTTGCCATTTTCTCATAAAAATTTAAAAAAAATTAATTAAAATAACGTGCTATTTTGAGAAAAATATAAATGAATGATTTATGATAAAACATGTAACTATTATAAACTATATTTAATTTTAAGAATCTATATTTATGCAAATGACGTCATTTTACATAAAATAAAAGCGTCTGTTTTAAGTCTTAAAATTCAAATATGTTTTGCACTACAGTAGAGTCACGATTATCCGAACCCCGCTTAACCAAGTAATTTCTTCTGATGGACTGGTGGTTTCTATTATTATGAAACAGCCATTATAAAATGAAGCGTTAGGAGAAGATGAAAGAGCAGTTGTAAAACGTTAGAACTCTGATTTTCTGGTCAGATTGGGAAGAAAAAAATAATTTTTTTTTCCAAAAAAATTATTGCCATTAAGAAAAAAAATGGCAATAATTTTTTTTGAAAAAAAAATTATGGCCTTTTTTTTTTTTTTTTTTTTTTTTTTTTTTTTTTTTTTTTTCCCATTCTGACCAGAAAATCAGAGTTTTAACTTTTTACGACTGCTCTTTCATCTTCACCTAACGCTTCATTTTATAATGTCTGTTTCATAATAATAGAAACCACTAGTCCATCCGAAGAAAATGAAGTAATGGAAATGCCGGGGCGACACTAAATTCTTAAAAAGCAGAATCCCTGTTCTCTAGTTGTACATTTTCGTAGATTAAGAAACATCCTTCTTTTTTAAAGTGTAGTTTAGTACTGTTGTTAGTGCTGCTTTTTTAAAATTTTCACTGTTTAACTTGTAATTTCCAGTTTAAATATCGACACTGTAAAATTTTGCTTCATTTGGAGTCCATGTACAATTTTTTGAAATGTTTGAAAAAGCGAAATTTTATTAGAAATAGTACTGTACAAACAGTTTAGTGCAGTAACAGTATTTTATGATTAATCGCGACTTTTATTCATCTTTCAATCGAGTGGTTGCGCAGATCGCTAACAATTATTGTGTGGCAATTTTCTGCAAGAGCAGTTAAGGGTTAAATGAAATTTTTCAGATTAATTGTCATGTGTAAAATACATTATCACATTTAGGACTATGGACATCTCATTTAGGTTTTAATTGCCGTAAATGTGAAAATCGTATATTGTGGTTTTATACTACAGATAATTATTAAATTTATACAAAACAAGTTACATTTAAACTATTGATATAGTATTCAGTAATTTGCTGCTTAATAAAATATATATTTATATAATAAAATGCCAAATATACTTATAAATGTGATAAAACTATGGGGAATTGCTTCTCATTTAGGCACAGTGACCTTACAGCGCAGAGAGCAGATGCAAAAGTGTTCTAAAATGTAAAACATTCTATTCTGTAAAAATGGGGCGACTAGCATTCACAGATTTTTTTTTTTGGAATGTAATTGCGATACATTACCATCTAAGAGAGTAGATTTATGTAATAAATTTTGAAGCATTTTCTGATAAGCTTTAAATGCTATTAAATTTACTATTAAAAATGTTACTTCGTTAATTTAATGCTTATCTATAGTTCATTTCAAAATAATATATTCAATGGCATGTAATCAAGATGATATTCAAGCCTCACTCTACTGAAACTCAAGTCTTTACAACTATAGAGTGAAAATACATCGACATTTAAGGAAATTGTCTTAATCATAGTAAATATTTTAGATTTATTAAAACTGAAAATTATTTAAAGAAATTGCATATTTCAAGCTAAACGTACATCGTTTTCTTGAAAACAAACTTGTCATAAGAATATTTCATTACCTTTGAGATGAAAATGTAAGTTGAACTGACACTTCAAGTTATGGAATTTTAAAATATGAGCTTTAATATTCCGGGAGAAAAGAAGAATTTTTACAAATAAATAAGGAAAATTTTCACAGAATAAATAATATGAACGTTGAATGAAATATTTAGAGTAAGCTTGACAATCTAATAATTACCTTTTTTAAAAAAGTAAACAATAATAAAATAATATTTTTTAGGTGATGAATATGTAAATTTAACGACTGGAAATAAATATAGAAGTATCGAAATTTAATTTTGCTAAAAAAAATGCGTTTATGTTTTTCTTCAACATAAAAAGCTATAACGCATAGTCGTAAAGGTATGTTGATTTAAAAAATCCCATTTTCAATTTTTATATTTTCGCAATGTAATACGATTGTGACAAAAGGACGTAATTTTCAATGTTTTTTTATGTCTTTGATCCTTTGATTAAGGAGCTTCTTCAGTCACGAGAAAAGACCCGTTTGTTAATGCTAATCGTATGGAAGAAATTTATAAAGATATCTCGGTCTCATTTTAATATTTTTAAATGATTTTTTTTCGTTGGATAACTGAAATTGATATGTAAAAAGATTTTTTTTCTACTTTTTCGATTTTAAAAGTAGATTCTGTTTTATGAGGATGCTTTCACTTTCGAAACTGGTTGAAGGTATCCCCATTAAAAATACATCTAAACTAAATGGAAAAAGTAAAAATGGGCTTTGTACAGATAAATCTTAGCTATCCGATGCAAAAAAAAAAAAAAAAAAAAAAAAAAAATCATTTAAAAGTATTGAAATGCAACCGAGATAACCTTATAAATGTCTTCCATATGATTAGCATTAGCGAACGGGCATGTTTGTTTGACTGTAGTAGGCTCTTAAAGCTTGGTCACTTTTTACTAAAAAGTGAATTTTTATTTACGAAGCAGAAAAATAAAGGGAAAATGTATGTTATCACACTTTCAGTGCAATTTACAATAAAAAAATAAATTGGATTTTAAAATAATCAAATTATGAACTTATAATAAAACATACATACTACAATATATATTAAAACACACATACACACATAAATAACGCCTGAATTCAACAGTTAAAGGTATCTATAAATATTATACCGACATACAAACAATAAATACAATAAACCCAACTGGAGTGAAAAATTAGCCAGGGCTAGGAATCGAACCCTGGGCCACAGTATACAAGACTGCTGCTCTAACCACTGAGCCACTCCGGCAGAAGCCTGAGTCTGCAATTTCTCACTAATAAACCATGTTGGAAAGTCACCAGCCATCTATACGACAGCCTTGGATGACCGGACAATGATGAATAGATTTTTAATATTTCACCGATCTTCGATAATTGTAATAAAACACACACGCTACAATATATATTAAAACACACATACACACATAAATAACGCCTACATTTAACAATTAAAGGTATATATAAATATTATACAGACATACAAACAATAAATACAATAAACCCAACTGGAGTGAAAAATTAGCCAGACTATTACATTTATTTATTTATTATTACTATTGCATTTATTTATTTGTGCGTGTTTTATTATACTTATCGTAGATCGATGTAATAGTAAAAATCCATTCATCGTTGTCCGGTCATCCAAGGCTGTCGTATAGTTGGCTGATGACTTTCCCAACATGGTTTATTAGTGAGAAATTGCAGGCTCAGGCATCAACCGGAGTAGCTCAGTGGTTAGAGCAGCAGTCTTGTATACTGTTGTCCGGGGTTCGATTCCTGGCTATGGCTAATTTTTCACCCCAGTTGGGTTTATTGTATTTATTGTTTGTATGTCTGTATAATATTTATATATACCTTTAACTGTTGAATGCAGGCATTAATTATGTGTGTATGTGTGTTTTAATATGTATTGTAGTATGTGTGTTTTCTTATAATTATCGTAGATCGATGTAATAGTAAAAATATGTTTATCGTTGTCCGGTCATCCAAGGCTATCGTATAGATGGCTGGTGACTTTCCCAACATGTTTTTTTAGTGAGAAATTGCAGACTCAGGCATCGTCCGGAGTAACTCAGTGGTTAGAGCAGCAGTCTTGTATACTGGGGGTTCCGGGTTCAATTCCTGGGTCTGGCTGATTTTTCACTCCAGTTGGGTTTATTGTATTTATTGTTTGTATGTCTGTATAATATTTATATGTACCTTTAACTGTTGAATGCAGGCATTATTTATGTGTGTATGTGTGTTTTAATATATATTGTAGTATGTGTGTTTTATTATAATTATCGTAGATCGATGTAATGGTAAAAATCTATGCATCGTTGTCCGATTATCCAAGGCTGTCATATAGAGGGCTGGTGACTTTTCCAACATGGTTTATGAGTGAGAAATTGCAGACTCGGGCATCGGCCGGAGTAGCTCCGTGGTTAGAGCAGCAGTCTTGTATACTGTGGTCCCGGGTTCGATTCCTGGGTCTGGCTGATTTTTCACTCCAGTTGGGTTTATTGTATTTATTGTTTGTATGTCTGTATAATATTTATATATATATATCTTTATATGTGCTTATTGTTTAAATGCCTTATGATGATTGGGAGAATTTTTATAGATAGAATGAATAGTATTATTTAGAGATAGTTAGATAGATTTATTATGGTAGAAGTTTTTGTTCAGGTCTGACATTATAGGAATCTTAATGTAGCGTGCTAGGACTTATTTCCTGTTGATATATTCATTGAAACACAGTATCTATTTAACTATATTAAAAACTCAACTAATAATATTTTTATTATGTTATATATTTATCATTATTACGTTTTAGAAGGTACTTTCATTTTGAAACCCGTAATTTCAATGGAGTTATTAGTTAAACGTTAAGGGCTGTTACAAATATTTAATACTTTTAAGATTATGTAATTAATTTAATTGAAATGAATTTTAAATTACATAGCAAAATATTGGGGATTCACTAGAGTGATAAAATTGTACAATAACAAATATATCCATTTTCGTACTCCAAAATTCTCCTTATATTTTTGTGTGATATATTTCACTTATTTCAATATAAACGTAGCCGATCTTTTTGCTGGGACATACAATTTGCATTTATAAAAAAAAAAAAAAATAATAATAAAAAAAAAAAGTTTTCTGCTAATTTTTTCCCCACATATAGTAATATAAAAGGTCACATACCAACAATTTTTGTCTCCTTATGATCAATCGCATGAATCGCGTCCAAACAATGAATATTTCGAATTCTCATTAATCAAAATATTATTTTAATCAATGTTTTCATTTTATATAAAAACTTCCCTTTATTGTTTATTTTATGAAAATAAGAGTTATATTTTTTAATTGATTCGTTTGCGTAATTGTTTTTCATTTTTCGTAGTATTTTGCGTCATCGGTGAAAATTTTGAATATTTTCTCGGAATACAGTTAGAAAATTTTTTTGTATTTATTTAATTTCAGAAATATTATTAAACAAATTCTAAAATTTAATATGCCTATATTTGAAAACAAAAAATTCAATATTAAACAATATTTCAAATTTACTTATGTTATTATTAAGAAAACATCAGTAACTAATAAATAATTTAAAATTGTATTAATTGGAATATTAATTTCTGGCCTTTTTTTTACTCTTTGAAGAAAATTTTGAATTATATATAATTTATAAAGAATTACATTTATATAATTACAGTTTTATAACTGAATATCAGGAAATTAAATAAGCCATATAATTGAAAAGTTTCTACTTTAGAATCCTTCGAATCTCCAATCATTCATTTGAGCTGTTATAATGTAGATGAAGATCTGAACGAGCTAGTTCGATTAAAGTAAATAATAGAGAAAAGCTAATAAATAATTAATAAATAATTTTATATTTCATTAATTCAAAATGCAAAAATTTTTATTGTATGTAAACGGAGAAAAAAATATTTATATACCTTTTAAAGTGTTTCTCAGTTTGCTAAACGAATTTTATTTGAATAAGAAACACTTGAAGTTTTTTTTACTACTAAGCTATGTTTTTATTATTAAAAGTAGTATATAAATTAATATTTAGTATTTTTTAGTGATTAGTCCAAATGCCAATAAAATTTTAAAATTAAACAAAAATTATAAACCCAGCCTAACGAGTGAAATAGAAGCTGTCACGGTTGACCGGGGTTCCGGTCCATCGGAACTCGGTGATTGATGTCTTAAACTAAATTTTGCTTTAAACTGATTCCGGTGGGAACTTCTGTGATAGGGTCTACTACCTTTGCTAGAAGTCTTGAAAATAACGGCCGTCTGTTCCAGTAATAGATCACATTACTTGTTGAAATATTTTATTTGAGTAATACACAATTTAACGAAATCTCTTTACAAAAAAAAACGCACAAATGGTATTTTTTCTAATGATGAAATATAAAATTTCAGTCAAAAATTATCAATAAAAAATATAAAGTGAAGGAAAAATTATCTTTTCCAATACGTCAAAAAATGTAACATAAATTTCTGATTAAATAAATTTCTATTTTAAAAGCTTGTTAAACTCAATTGAACAGAGTTCTATTTTAGATAAGTACCTCAGCGAGCAAATTCAATTTTATAAAATGATACTTACCTAAATTACAAGATATTCACTTATGACCGTTGATTCGTAGACAACACTAAGCATTTCCATTATTAGGAATATTAACTGGAATACCTTTTTTTTATTAGTACACAAAAGTCGAATACTTTACAGAACTAATGGCATTTGAACATCGCTGGAAGTGCCTGAACGGATGAAAACGCAGAGTAATGTCATTTATCAAGATGGATATTTTCGGATTTTGAAACTAATATATATATGGAATTATAAATCCTGCACTTGTTTAAATAATTTTTAGAAGCAGAATATCAGTTTATAGCTTTATTGATTTTAAACTACTATAAACTTATCCTGAACTTTTCAACATTTGTATAGTTTTTGTACTGTGGCATTTCTTTTATAAGTTAACAACATAGGATCGTTAAATTTATTGTAGAAAATATAGAGAAAAATATAAGTTAGAATGTAAGTTAATGAGAAAAAATTGTATAAATAAAATATATTTGAATAATTGATTTTGAGGGAATGAAATAATATAAATTTCGTAAATGAAAGTATTATTTATATATTATTGTAACGCGCGCTACCCGTTCCGAAAATAGATGATGTGATTAAAATGCACATCATCAAAACGATTGAATTAAAAGAAAAAAAGGGAAAATCCCAACGTTCATGGGACCTCCCAGAAGTAAAGATCATTATCGGACACATTTTACAACCGGCATTTACAAACAAGCAGAACTGTTACAAATAAATTTTACGAATGGACATTTTTACAACAACATTCGGACATTCGATTTATGATACTAGACTATAGGCCTTCCCCCCAGGACACACAGCTGGAAAATAATGAGGGGTTGGCATAGAAATAGAGGCAGGGCACATAATTTCCAAAAAGACCACTAAAATCGAAAGAACAGCAGAAGGGAAAATAATAGGCGAAGTCTTATTGGATACTGAGAAAAGAAAGTAAAAAATGGACGAATAAATTGCAAAAATCAAGTGTAAGGCTAATACAAAGAGAGAAAAAAAGAAGTCATTCTCAAAATGGTTTTCTAAGAGTGTCTCCAAAAAAAAAAAAAAAGGCTCTGTCAGTTTTTCCTATCAGCGTGCTGAAGTTCTATGTGGAATGAGATCAGAATGGAGACTTGCACCCGAAGGCTTTCAATATAAATATTTACAATATGGACCTATACTACATTCGGCTCTAGTGTCTCGACCAAGTGATGATCCTTCATATAAGAGGTACATTTTATTCATTTCCCTTCTGCCTGCTAAATTTATGAATTATACTATTTTAAATCAAATCATGCCCTTGCCTACCCAGGTCAGAAATTAATTACAGAATTTAGGATCAATCAGCAATCAATAGTTACCGATAGCAATAATTATGCAATCCAATTTACAAGTTACCAATGAATGTCATTCAAAATGTTTTATGTGTTTGTATTGTCTATTTGTGTTTTCTGTATATAAATAAATGTCATGTTTGTGTAAAAAAAAAAAAAAAAACCTGAATAAGTGTCTAAATAACTGATTCATGTGCCTGCTTGATTTTTAATTTTAAGCATTTTTTAAGCATTTTTAGTCATTGGCTTCAAAAGGAACTTGGTGTTGCGAAAACACACAGCGCAAGATGATTAAGTTTATTTTTATTAACGAAGATTATTCATTGAAATATTTAAGAGAGTAAAGGAATGTGTCATAAATAAAGGATTAATTCATATATATATTTATAGGAGGCATAGTTTCTTTAGGTATACCAGATTCTCAGAAGCAAAACGATCACTAAGAGTATAATGATTCCATTTAGCTAACTAAAAACTATGCTTAAAAGGGTATTGGAGAGATGCTTGACGAAGGGGTAACGAGAGATAATAAGACATCTGTAAAGTTTAATTTAAAATACAAATTTCTACCCATCAATAGATTTTACCGGCAATCACGTGACTAGATTGCGTGAGCTTTGCCGAATAAGAAAATGCTGTTAGTTCGTTAGAGTTCTGTTTTGAGTGGTGGTAACATGTAAAAAGTTACATTCGCACTATTGCTTTTTTGTGTATATGTGTTGTTCTATTTGTGATGTACCATCTTACTACAAAGAAATAAAAAATATATAAAAAGTTATATCCCGCGAAATTGATATCTTGAAATAATGTGAAATTTATGTGTGAGTTAATTTGAGCTAGCCGACATTATTTCAAAAAATATCATAGCAAAATATTTCTTGTTATATCATAGCATTTCAAACGCATTTTCAGAGGTTGATGGTAAATTCAACATAAATCAGCTTAAATAAAATATAAAAATATATCTACAAAAGTACATCCCATAGCACATTGAAATTAACAGATAATGAATTTCTGCAGTGCCATCGAAATGTTGAATCGTTAAAAATATAAAAAAAAAATTATAAAAATCTAAATTATAAAAATCAAATTGAAATTGTTAATCAATTTAACAAAAATATATTAGGCACATTCTCCAAAACTAGGACAATTGTTCTAACCAGAGTTCATTGCATGCAAAGATGTAATATTTTGCAATATTTGTGCAAGTAATATCATATCAGAAGTATTATTAGTATTCATTCCATGCATAAAATGATGATTATAATTTTTCATTATTTTTTTTATTTAATAACACATATGTAATATGTAAACACATATGTAATATGCCATATGTAAATATAAACTCCATTGACTGTAACCATACCTGGGTTCATAAATAAAACACATTGTTTTTAGCAGTTAGCCTTACTTTATATATGTATTTTCTTTTTACTCTGCATAGGTGCGACAGTGAACTTCTTATGAAGAGCGAAATATTTTTTGTGTCGGTTTTTTAATTGTCAAATTTATGTCTGAACATGTGTAACCAAATGTGTTGTATCAACTTCATCTCTATGTTTTAACTAACACGAAAACCTATATGTGGCATCACTGTAGATTTTATCATACTCCTATTATAAAGAGGTAAAAATTGTTTATTTGTCGGAGATAAGCTCAGGAACTACCGAACCGATTCCAAATGTAATGGTATCAAAATGATGGTGTTCGCCCAACTTAGAACATAGGCTATATCTTATGTCGGTGCCACTACCCCAAAGGGGGTGCAGGAGCAAAAAACGTTCTAAAAATGCGAGTTTTGCGTTACTGAAGGGCCTAGAAATATGAAATTTAGAATATTAGTTACTTATAAGATATAAATGGTGTATAAGAACAGTTCTTAAACAATTCGAAATTTAAAAGGGGTGAAAATGCACAAAAAGCGTTCTAAAAAACGTTCTAAATGGTAGTTTCTACATAATCTCAGGAAATACCAAACCGATTTCAAAAGTAATGGTATCAAAATGATGGTGTTAGTCCAACTTAGAACATAGGCTATATTTTATGTCGGTGCCACTACCCCAAAGGGGGTGCAGGAGCAAAAAACGTTCTAAAAATGCGATTTTTGCGTTACTGAAGGACATAGAAATATGAAATTTGAAATATTACTTACTTATAAGATATAAATGGTGTCTAAGAACAGTTCTTAAACAATTCGAAATTTAAAAGGGGTGAAAATGCACAAAAAGCGTTCTAAAAAACGTTCTAAATGGTAATTTCTATATAATCTCAGGAAATACCAAACCGATTTAAAAAATATTGGTGTCAAAATGATAGAGACAACGTTTGCTCCAAGATAGGCTATGTTTTATGTCGGTGCCACTAACACAAAGGGGATTGTAAAAAACGTTCTAAATTGCAATTTCTATGCAATCTCAGGAAATAATGAACCGATGTCAAATATAATGGCGTTAAAATGATGGTGACAGATCTTGCTCCAAGATAGGCTATATTTTATATATGTTTCCACTAATCCAGAGGAGATGCAGGAGCAAAATGAGCGAAAAGCGTTCTAAAAACGTTCTAAATGCCGATTTGGTACAAATATCTCAGGAAGAATCAAACTGATTTCAAAAGTAATGTTAAGAAATTGATGCTGACAGCCTCTGTTCTAACATAGACGCTATTTTAAGTCGGTATCACTATCACCTAGACGTTGCAGGAGCAAAAAACGTTCCAAATTTCGATTTTTGTGATCGGTAGGGGCTAGCAACTTAAAATTAGGCAAGGTAAATATGTATTACATATAAATTATCTTTAAGAACGGTTTCGAAAAAATTGGAAATTTAAAAAGGGGTGAAAATGCGCGAAAAGCGTTCTAAAAACATTCTAAATTGCGATTTCGACTCAATGTCAGGAAATTCCAAAGCTGTTTCAAAAGTAATGGTTGCAAATCAATGGTGACAGTCCCTGCTATAACATAGGTTATATTTTATGTTGCTGCCACTACCATCTAAGGGTTGCAAAAGCAAAACATGTTCTAATTTACGTTTTTTGCACAACTGAGGGGTCTAACACTTTGAAGTATGGCATGGTATTTACTTACAAGATGCAACTGCTTTCTGAAAACAGTCGAAAGAAAATTCCAAATTTAAAAAGATGAAGTGAGCGGAAAGCGTTATAAATTACAATTTTTATGCAATCTTATCAAATACCAAACCGATTAAAAAAATAGTGATGACAAATTGTTGGTGATAGAACCTGCTCAAACATAAGCTATATTTTATGTCTATGCTACTACCACCAGAGGGTTACAGGGGATAACAACTTTCTAAATTGCGATTTCTGTGATACTAAAAAGGCTAGAAACTTTAAATTTGGCATGGTAGTTACTTATAAAATATAAATGCAATCGAAGGACTGTCGAAAATAAATTCGAATTAAAAATGGGTGAAGCGCAGGGGAGATGCGAAAAGCATTCTAAAAAATTCCTAAATTAGGATTCCTATGCAATTTCAGGGAATATAAACTGATTATAAAAGTAATAGTTGTGAATCAATCGTAACAGTCTCTGATCCTACGTAGGCTATATTTTATGCCGATAATTCTACCACCTGGGGTTCACAGGAACAACAAACGTTCTAAAAAAGGCCTTTAAAAGCTTTCTAAATTACGTTTCTGTAGAGTATTAGGAAATAACAAACCGATTTCAAAATTAATGTTGTCAAATCAGTGCTGACAGTTCCTATTTCAACATAGCCCTTTTTGTTGAGAGAGGTGGTTGGACTTGGACTTCGACATGATAGTTAATTTTAAGATGTAAGAAGATGGTTTCTAAAAAATTCAAAACTTCAAATGAAAACTGAAATAAGCGTATTAATTGAGCATAAAAGTTTCAAAATATTTTCTAAATTATCATCTATTTAGTTTTATTAATTTAAGTCTCATTTCTGCCTAATGCAGCGTAATAATGATGTTTAATCAAACTGTGTTTTAAATAGTAGTTTTTGAATTATTCCTAAAAGTAGTAAGTACCTTTTAATATAAAACCTTTTAATAAAATAAAAATTTAGTTAGTACCTTTTAATAAAAATTAGTGATATAAATATCACTTGGCATATTTCAAATATTACGCGAGCAAAGCCGCGGGGTTTGCTAGTACTTTATATTTTAGAAAAGCAAATGCGAGAAAATGAACATTTCAGTTAAAATAACCGCCATTATCTGAAATTCAACTTTTTAAGCAAACTTTGATAAAAGAGTGTAATGCCGTTCCATAATATGGTGAACGTGAACATAATACGGCGACTTATTTCAGAAGCTTCTCTACGGAGAGAAAGTGTCACATTATTGCAAGTCTGTGCCTCGCATCTGCCGTCGCACAATACATAATGATAATTTTTTTCACAAATATAAACAATTAATTATTTAATATATCAATAAATATAATACAAAATCACCGAATGTAATATCTCTTTTATCGAAACAAAATCGTAAAGATCGCGTAAAATTGGAGCCAAAGAAGTCGATGCTCCCCTGAAAGAGAAAGCAATTGAACAAAATATGACATTTTAACGATAGTTTTAATTTGGTTATTTTAATGTAAATTTTAAATATTTGACTTTTTTTTACGTCGTTTTGGATTTATGAAATGATGGATTTATAAAAATCTAGATTTTTATTTATTCGTTGTTTTCAATTATTCAAAAATTTGTATGAGTAAACTTGTGCTACAATGTATTCTTAAGCTTCATGATAGTTCTGATTGTATAAAAATTATAACTTTTACCCAATGATGTAGAAAAACTATTTTTTTATGTCTAGAAAATTTTCTGAAATGAATGTCATATAAATATATAGCTTATATGTAAGAAATAATTTAGAAGCATAATAAAAATAAATAAAAACCACATCACTTTCTCTAAACGATTTGCTTGCAACCTTTTTAAAAATGTTTAGATTCCAAAATTTCCAAAATATGTAAAGAAAGAAAATTCTAATGCACTAAACTTGTGAAATATTCTTTTAATGAATAAAATTCAAACTGAAGAAAAGAAGTCAACACAATTACTCCAGCAATCAAGTTTAACAACATATTTTTTCTATACTTTCCTAATAATCATTCAGAAATGAAAAATTACAAGAATTCTTTTCTGTAAAATTCTTTCACTCCATTTTTCTTTTTGATATTAATTTCAAGACAGAAATGCTAGACCTCATCGCTACAGGACTATTTAACTTCAATCATTTTCCCCAAATAACACTGGCAAAAAATAATAACAGTCAAGTTATGTTCGTTTAACTGGAAGACAGCGAATTATTAGCTTTTCCTTTTCAAACATTCTACGACAAATCAGAAATTTCCTTCGCTGTTTTGTCCTTATTTCATGGCATGAATGATTTCATTGGCAATATAATATTTTTTTCTTACAGAAGCATGGCATATAAACGTAGATTGCTTTGTTCACTTTGGCAAAAAAAAAAAAGTTTAACACAGAGAAACTTTGTTATTTATGAACATTTAAAAATATTATTTATATATAGTAAATAATATCGTCTTCATTAAAAGTATGAACAATTTTGGCAATACATATAAAATCGAATTAAACAAATTATAGCTACACAACCTGCTATCAAACGCAAAGCCTTTAAAAATTTAGATGTTGACATCTAAGAGTGCTGTAACAAGAAGTAAGCACTGAAAAAAGTGTTTTATTTTTAAAAGTTATGTACTTTCCAGTGTTAAAAATTAACTTCTGCTTAAAAAGAAATATGTAATATTGCACATTTGCAGCTTAAGACAATCAACCGGGGCAATGTTTTGAAACTGGAATTATAAACAACTTAATGCCATAACAAATATCGGGAAAAGTAAAAAACATAGTTCACTTCCTTTTCAAAAACTCTTCAATATGATAATGGTTTGAATTTTGACGATTCTATATGTAACGTACTCAGAATCATAATTATAATGACAGTCACTTTTTTTTTTTTAATTTACAAGAAGAAATAGACTTACGATAATTATGCTAATTATATGAAAGTATCTGGATATAAATAACATTTTAAGTACTTTTTCGTACAGCCAATAAACTAATAAGTGATGTGCATAAAAATATATTTATTTCAAACAAATTTATCGATTCATAATCATAAGGACACCTATATCATTTCTGTTTTATTGATTACTCATGCATGTTATTATAGTGTTGTATGCAAAATTGAAAATTGTGGATCTAAATAGGTTGATGCAACGGCAAAATGATTTCCTCCGTCCCTATTTTAAATATGCCTCGAGCAAAATTTGAGGAAGAAGTATGTAAATTTTAAACGTTTCTGGATCTATTAAGGGATCTAATGTTGCTGTAGAAAATGCTGTCAAACAAGGTACTAGTAGCTATGTGACCCAAACAATAGCTGTTTCAAAAAGGTTTGAAAACGGACTGTAAGTATTGTGACTTTAAAGAAGAAGGCTGCTAAAAAAATAGCCCGTGTTTTAAACAAGAAAGTTTTATTTTCATCTATGACACATGTTTTGAATAACTGCAACATAACAAAGTGCGTGAGAATGGAGAAGAAGTGGCTTTTGTCAAAGGCTATCAAACCATCCAACCAAAGATCGAGAAGCCGTACACAGCTGGAGGAAAATCAATTATAATTGGCGAAATGTGATATTTTCTGATGATAAAAGATTTAATTTAGATGGATTTATATAGTTAAGAACTATTTAAATTATGTATGGAAAGTCAAAAACGTCAGGCTGAGTAGTCACTTTAAAGATAGTTCATTGATTTTTTGTGCAGCAGTTCCATACAGTGGAAAGACTGATCAAGGTCATCGTCCTAAATATGATGGACTACCATGTCTGTGTTCGGATCTTAAATAAATAGCTTCAAACATATTGATGACCTTTAGGGGGCAACAACTTCATATTTCAGAAAGATTGAGCATCCTATGACATGTCCAATCTCACACAAACATGGTTTCCGGAACGAAAAATCAATTTTTTGAAATTACCAGCAAATTCATCAGACATATACTAAATTGAGGCTGTTAGTAAAATTTTATCTATAATATTTTACGCAAATGGAAGACAGTCTACTTCGTTGACAGAACTGACAGAGTGCGTTTTCCAGGAACGAATCAATCTTGAATGGAAATATTTGAAATATCTCTTTGAAAGTATGCAAGTTCGCCAGAAAGAATGACAGAATGTCTTGCAAAGAATGGTTGCTCAACGAAGAATTATATTTGTGAATAACTTATTTTATTTTTTTTTAATATCAAGGTGTCCTTATAATTATGAATCGGTTGAAAAATTACTACGTTTAATTTAATTAAATGTGTTGCCAAGTCATGGGATATGAATGTGTATTATGAACTTTGTACTCCTAAGTCCATATTACTTAAAAGAAATATTAAACGTTTTTTTTTTTTAATTTAATTAAGAATCGTTCGTATATGAATACTCTCGCTTAACTTTATAGTCATACCTTCAATAGAGAAAAATTGTAAATCAAGATCCTCCACATATTTTTTGTTTGAAACTCAACATAGAAAGTTATACGTATACGTGGTAAAAATTGTTAGTTTATCTTTTTCACATTAAATATTTTTCGAACTAAGTAAAAAAAAAAAAAAAAAATCAGCAATTAAATTTTAACTGACACTAACCTAAATTGTAGGTCAAGAATGAATATTTACTTTTTATTTATTTATTTTTTTCATTTTTTTTTTTTTTTTTTTTTTTTTTTTTTTTAAACTCATACTATCAGAAAGAAACAAAAAGTAAAATAAAATATTTAAAAAAAAGTTTCGGAACAAAATTTGAAGTTCGAATGGTATTTTGTAATAAAAAAGAGATGTAGTGCATTTATTACATTCTTATTACGTAATTTTTGTTTTAAAATACTTCTCAAATATACCACATTTTCTGTTTATTTATGACACGATTTTCTGCGTATATAAAATCTTTAGGTAGGCTGGATTTTGTGCTAGAATAAATTAAAAGAAGATTCTTAAATAGTCAAATATTGAAAATAAATAGTTTAAAATTTAACAATTTCCATTTAATATTTCTTTTAGCTTTCCAAAATTGAAAATAATTCAGAATAATTATCATTTATTTAGAATACACTATTCACGAGAACCCTTAATGACAATTTTCAAAGCATATTATAAAGAGATATATTTCCGACAAATTTAGGATAAATTTTTCAGAAAATGAGTTGTGCCAGTTTATAAAATATAATTTGCTTTAAACTTCTTCATGAAACGAATATAACTCATATCCAATTAGTCCTTTCGTAATATAGATATTTTAGAAGGAACCGGAAGAGATGACATAGCTTTAAACTATTTTAAATGTCATTAGCTTTCAATAAATGTAATATATAAATGAAATCGTTGGATATGAGTTTTATATCGTAAATACAAGTACTAAATCATTCATATTTGGATTATCGTTGGTAGCAATACCGAAATATTTTTAAAGATGTATCTAATTACCAGATAATAATGTCTGAGGGAGAATGATGCCGTGGAATATCTGGATTAAATTTACTCATTTTAATTGTATAAAACAACATTTTACCACTTTCATTAAATAAATTGCAGGCATAAACAATTTGACTGTTTTATCAGCTTTATATTACGCAAAAACTACAACAAAACTTTGCATGGAGAACCTGTTAGGATTTAAAACATTCTAAATTCCTTACATCATGTCTGTGTCTCACAGTAAGTAATTTTAAGTTTCAAGTAGAATAATATTAATTTGGCCAAATTAGACACTTTTGCTATGATTTTAAGTTATTCTACACATATAATGCAGAATTTCCAAACAGCATAGCATGGCAAAAGTTCTGGATATAAATGCAACGACATCAGCCCCCTTTCTAAAAATAACTATGTATAAATTAGGAAAAGAAGTATCAACATAACCATATATGTAAATACGCTACATAAAATACTTCCTTATTTTAACCTACTTTTAAAATAGAGCCACGATTTCCTTGATATCACATGATATAAAATTCGTTTTGATATTAAGTGAATATATGGCACAGAACACAAGTAATGTGTTTACAGTTTTAAAACGTTTCATTAAAAAAGACTTAATAAATTATAATTACGTTTCCATAAGATAAGTATATCATTACTTTGTTATATATACAAATATTAAAACAAAAAATACGTTTAACAATAGGTTTTCTCGCAACGGTTTTTTCTTAGGAACTGGGTGCATTTTCTAGCTCCTCCTACTAATTTTATGTCGAGACTAAAATGTTTATATAATTTGTCAAAATGGGTAGTTTACTAGAATATTCATGTTTTATATAAATTGAAACTTTTAAAAATGAATTAAGTTGTACTATGCAGTTAAAATTTTGTATTAAACCCTTTTATTTACCAGACTTCGTGATTTCCAGTAACATATCTATTTGAAGCGTCGATATATTTCTCCTATATTAAATATTATTCATAATTCATTAAAATTTAAAATATTAAAAGATCTTATAAATTATTCCAAAGATGTATGTAGTTCAATTTATTTAAATATTCTCTAGTTAATTATACAAGTAAAATTTTATTTCCTAAACGAACTTCGTAGAATTAATCTGACCACATGATTAAATAACATTTCATTTCAATAGATATTCAGAATCCAATAAATTACTGGAGTTTCCAAGACAGATAAGGATTCCTACCAGTAAAGTCGATTTCATTAAATGGTGCGCCATAAATTATAAGATACGCACTTAGTTACATCACTTGTGGACATCATTAAGCTTTTCCATTTTTAAATATATTTACTGCAATACTTTTGGATTAACGATGCACAAATATCAAACACTTGGACAGTTAATAATATTCCCGACGTTCTAGAAAATTCAGTTTCGAAGGAAATAAGGTAAAATTCTATTAAGCACAATGCATATATTCTTTTCAGCATTTAAAATATTGAGAACGCTAAAAATTTCAATGTACAATAATAACGAAATAATATTTTTGTTATTACGTTATCATTAATGAAGCACAAAAGTTGCAATTTGTTTTTGTACGATTAAAAAATACACAGTTTATCACATGATAAACTAATACTTTAGATTACAATCAATATTTTTATATTTTAAAGTTTTTATGTAAATAGGCTGCTGTTTTTGGAATTACATGGTTTTATATACAGTGGTGGTCAAAATTGTGAACGTGTTTTTTTTTTTTTTTTTTTTTTTTTTTTTTTTCATGTTTGTCAGAACTTCCATCATAACTTTATGTGCTTGAAGAATATAACAGATTTCACTTAAATACAAATATTTATAAATCACACTCAAGGAAGTTTTATGTAAAATTTAGTTTAAAAAAAAACATTGAAATATCTGCATCACAAAAACAGTTACGCTTACAAAAATTAAGATCTGTCTTAGATTTCATTGTATTTTAAAGTTACACTTACACATTCAATATTTCGTAGAATAGCCCTTGTTTTTTATTACAGCTTCACAGCGTCTTTTCATTGAGAGAACTAATGTTTGGAATTCATCCTTTTTAATAACATGATGCCAAGAATCAATTATAGCTTCAATAAGTTGTCCTTTATTAAATGAACGCTTTTTTTGTACAAGGATATTCAAACGTCGTCTCAAATTTTCTATAGAATTCAGATCACGGCTGTTTTCTGGCCAGGGTAATAATTGTATGCTTTTATTTTTAAACAATTCTTTGCATATTTTTGGCGTATGGCATAGAGCGGAATCCTGCTGAAAGATAAATGGGGCTTTATTGGGAAAGTGATCCCTGATGGAAGGTATCGATTTTGGTTCCAGGACAGTTTCGATGTATTTTTTTGCATTTATCGATCTACAAAAAGATGGATGCATCGATGCATGCCATCAATCACTTGAATGCGGCCCACACCATTTGCTGACATACTGTTTCAAATCATGACATTTGTCAGGTTCTTTGTAGTTGCTTCAATGCAATCACGATGC
This sequence comes from Maratus speciosus, assembly GCA_963932465.1. Taxonomy (NCBI): domain Eukaryota; kingdom Metazoa; phylum Arthropoda; class Arachnida; order Araneae; family Salticidae; genus Maratus; species Maratus speciosus. The sequence goes on along the minus strand of OZ010786.1, from coordinate 66,835,032 downwards.
AGCATTTAGCCTACTCTACGTCTCATATATTTTCGCCCATCACTAACAAAAAGTAATATTTTACACTCATCGCTCCAGATTATTTGCTTACACTGATTGTCTGACCAGTTAATGTGTTCTTTTGCCAACTGAACTCGTTTCTTGCGTTGCTGAAGATTTAAAAATGGTTTTTGCTCGGAATTCTACCTTTCAGTCTAAAACCTGCTAAGCTTCTCCTTATTGTTCTTGAACTAAACCGAGTTCTTGAAGTAGCTTGAAATACCCATTGCATACAATTCACATCTAACAACATCTGATGAAATTCTTCTAACTTTATGGCATATCCTTTTTAATTTTCTATCAACAGAAGCTCTTGTTAATTTTTTTCGCCTTGATCTCGCCTTATACAGTGCGTCCACGTATAACCTGACCGACCTTTATTTTTGCAACCGTTGGTCCTAGATGCATACTTCCAATTACAAAAATAATTTAAATAAGGTAATGAATTATTTTTAAAGGAATTTGGGCGAAGAAAAACATTGATTAAAAAATTACAAAATTTAAATTTTTATACGCTCTCCCGGTCCTATAAGTGATATTTAGTAAAAATTCACTGTGACACTAACAGGTAAGACAAAAATAGTCCCATTCAACTATCATTAAAATTGACTGAGTTATGAAACTTTAAAATGCATGACTTATAACACTTTTTTGCATATCAAAACAGATGATTTCAACGATGCTTTCAGGTGTCATATATAAATTACTTAAACTTATTTTAAGGTATCTGCGCTTTGAAAGAAATCGTACAACTATTACAATTGAGTAAATTTTATTAGTTAAGTTTCAGATTAGTCAAAACAACTGTATTTTAACTTATGTTTTAGTTTGTAAGGATTTGAAGCTATGATTTCTTTTAACTAAAATTGTGTTATTTTCATAAGGTTTTATTAAACTTGCAACGATGGTCTTTCTAGTTTAAAATTTATACTCGAACTTTAACGCACTTTAAAATGTCCGATTGAAGTTAAATTTTACATACTGACTTAAATCCGATGATAATGAAATATTATTATTATTTTCTACGCTTACCATCTTATATATACTTATACTAGAGGATAACACAAAAAAAATCGGATGGTTTATCGGCATCAAATTCAGGAAAGAGCTTTCGATTAGATAACATAATACTGCGATGGTTGTGTTTTTTAACTTTTACAATTACGTTTTATGTATATCTTAACGCTGAATAAAAGAATTACCTTCCGTAATGTCAGGATGTTTCGCAAATCGCAAATTTCAAGGTTAAAAATTAGCGAAAAATCTGATACTATAAAATAGATGTACGATTTTTTTATTCAGTTTAACTTATTTAATTCAATAATTTATTCAGTTTGTTAGCTTTTATTGGGTTTCTTACAGGTAAACAGCTTAGGGATCTGATGAGTTTAGGAGGGGGATGGGGAAGAATTTTAATTTTGAACTTTTTAACTTGAAAATTTGCAATTTGAGAAAAAGGCCTGACTTGATGGTTTAAAAAAGGGTCATTTTCGGGTTCTGCGCTAAAAAATACATAGCAATAAATTTTCAAAAGCTAAAAAACATGGCACAACCCAAAATTTGAAAGACAGTGTAATCTATCAGTATTTTAAAATACGTATCATTCTGTAAAGAATTGAAGCTGTTATTTTTTATCCTTTTACTTAACAAAATTTGTGTTATTTTTATCCTCTTATATGTTCAGCACAAATTATATATTTTTCAGTAATATGTCAGAATGATTAAATATTTCAATTTGTATTGCAATGCTAATTTTACTCTCAACGATTTTTTTAATATATCTGACGAAATGATATTTCTACAAAATTTGTGAATGACCCCTAATGTGCAGCAAAAATTATGCTCCAACTTTTAAACAGCAATTACTCTGTCAATTTTAATCGTAGATTAACCGGACTTTTTTGGCCTTACTTGTCAGTGTAACAGAAAAATTTTACTAAACATAACTTATAGGACCGGGAGACCGTATAAAAATTTAGATTCTGTAATTCTTAACTAAATTATTTCTTTTTTTTGCTTCAAACTTTTTTTTATCTTAATTCTACGCGTAATTTTGACCACTTTTGTAATTGGAAGTATGCAGCTAGGACCAACGGTTACGAAAATAAAGGTCGGTCAGGTTATACGTGGACGCACTGTATAACACTGATTTAGTTTCTTCATAACGGAAGCACAACTTCCGTATGTCAGATAAAGTGACTGATCCACCAACATGTCTTGTAATTTCAGCATAAGAGAGATCATTTCCTCTCAATATGATAATTCTGCTTCTTTTTATAGGTATCCAATCAGTTGTTGTTGATGATGACTTTGTTTTACATTATTTGCATTAAGAAAAAACAGAAATATGTTTTTAAAAACATTATTCTATTTAGTTATACTAGTATTCACCCTTCTTCAAAATCCATTCCAGCAAAATTCCGCCTGTACAAATCAAAACATACTACAGTTTAGTTACAGACATTTGATTGGTACTCAGAACAGTCATTTTGATTGAGTAGGAAGCTTTTATTATAATACACTTCAGCTTTCATGAATAATTGTGTTTGTATTTTAGACTAAAGTAAGTGTAACTTTTTTTGTAATGCATAAGTTGTGAAAGTAAAACCCTGTAACAAAAGAACCACTGATCCAAATGACCTGAAATTTCATCAGTATGCTCCGAAAGCAATGGTAATTTTTATCGCGGTTAAAAAGAACTTAAAACTGCACCGACAGATGGCGCTGTATATGCAGTAATGTCCGGAGACTAGCTTATGCACAGCACACGCACAGTGGCGATAAAACCGCGAAGCATGCACACCTCGTGTTCATTATTCTACGGATATCCCTGCGATTTCTGGCTCTGGGTGTACCTAAAGAATACTGTGTATTGTGATGATCTTACTAACTTAGCTGCCCTGAAGGCACGCATTGTGCACCAGATCCACAGTACCCAGCGCGATATTCTTCGCTGTGTTGTGGGACATGCGGTTTACGTTTCCCTTCGTAGCTGAAAACGGTTGACAGCAAATTGAAAAAGGTCTTGCGTCAGTTGCGCAGTTCTGTACGAATGCTTTACTCCATATTTTTTATTTTTTCGGTTTCTGTGAATGTGTTCGCAATTCCTGTTCTCCATTACTGAATTTTGTATGTTTTTGATATGCGTAATAAAGTTTTTTTTCTGAATGTACCGTCCATTGTTTTTCTCCCACTGACGATATTCTTTGTTTCTTTTAACTTACAGCGCCATCTGTCTGTGCGATTTTAAGTTTTTTTTTAATATTCCTGAAAAATTCCCATTGCTTTGGGAGCATACTGATGAAATTTCAGGTCATTTGGATCAGTGGGTCTTTTGTTATGGGGTTTTATTTTCCCAACTTAAAAAAAAAATCAACCTGTATTATAATTCTCTTTTTTTTTATTAAATTCTACATTAAATTTCCTTGAATTTGATACCTAAAAATTTGTATTTAAATGAAAATTAATATATTCTATAGGCGCACAAAGTTGTAAAACATGAAAATGAAAAAAAAATTGCCCACAATTTTTTCTACCAGTGTACATAAAACAAAATGTAATTGAATATCGTATCCTGAAATAAAAAGTATAAGAACAGCAGTGGCACTAAGTTTCAGAATACACTTTATTCGCTACATCAATAAACTTTTTCCTAATATTCTATTTTCACAATTACAATAACGCAATACTAATTATATGTTAAACAATTTCAACGAAAGTGTATCATGCAAGTTTTATCACATTTCAAAATTATTTTGTTTGGGTGACAATAGATATCGGAATGTGACTTCTACGAATTAGCAGAATTCCTCGAATTATTATTTACTTATTTAGCAGATTTCTGCAAAATCATTTCGTTAATCGGTCATGAAAAGAAATCGGCAATTTCCTCGATCGCTCATGAACTTATTAAAAACCATCCTGGAGAAATCAGGCCAATTTCGTCTATCGCTAGCCAATAAAACTATGAATTCCATCAATAGTTCACGAAATAAAACTGCAAATTTTGTCTATCTGTCGTGAAATAAACCGTGATTTTCGTCAATCGGTCGATAGAAAAAAAACACAATTTTTGTCAATCGAGAGATAGAAAAAAAACGCGAATTTTGTCAATCGACCAAAAAAAAAATAAAAAGAGACAAATACTATCGCTCAGTTTAAAAAAAAAACTGTGAATATCGAATGAATTGAATTTCGTCAACCGGTTGGAGGAACAACGGGAATATCACCAATTTTTCTCGTGATAATTTGACGAAATTTGTGAGAGGATTTTTACGATTCTTCGACAAAATTCATGTATTTTCTGAAAATTTTGACAAAATTCGAGTTGTTTTTGCGATCCTTTTACAAAATTAGCATTTTGTTCGCGGCCCTTTTATGAAATAAGTGTTTGTTTGCTTTTGTGATCATTTGACGAATTTTGCGTTTTTTATTTCGGGTTTATTTAATGAAATTAGCATTTATACGGGATCCTCTGACGAAATTCTGGTTTTTCACGATTCTTTGAAAAAAATGCGTTTTTTTCTCGATCCTTTGATGAAATTGGCGATTTTTTCTGCGAACGATTGACGAAATTGATTTCTTTCGGCGACCATTTATCGGAATTCGGGATATTTTTTATGTCCAAATTTTCGGTACCGAATGCCTTAAATTTTCAGAAAATTCGGAACAGAATCACCCCTTGTAATAGTCTGTGATACGATTTTTTTAAGATATTTTTTTGTATGTTCTTCAAAACAAGTGTTTGAATTGTATTTTGATTTTTATATATACTCTTCCAGAACAAAACGAAAACAGGAAATGTTGTTTTCCTAATATTCTCCAGTATCGTGATTGCTTAACTTATTCATATTTTTTTAACATGTATATTGCCCAACTTTATATTCTGAACTGTATGCATAGTTTAAATTTTATATTGCACTTAATTGATATTAAAATTAAAAGAAATTTGTGATAAAATTAAATGTACACATTTAATATACCTTACCCGTGGTCCTAAATCTTTGCGCACCAGTCTAAAACGGAAATTTTTCAAAGAAAGAAAATGCAAACTTAATTTTGTCTAAATAAATAATCAAATTCTTGAAATGTCAATCGTCTAAACTGAATTGTATTGAATAAAAAATTAAAAGAAGTCGCACACTTAGATTTGTTTATGTAAAACCTTCTGCATTTGAAAAATAGATAGCCCTAATGTTTTGCGCATGTGCATTTAAAGAAAGATTTTTACCATTATGATTGGCTGGTTGTTTCCAACTATGCCAATTATCGTATCCGGAACAGATGGCATGTGCTGTTTAAAAGAAAAGCGATTTAAAACTAATTAATAAGAAGAAAATCTGTGATAAAAGATTGACGGTAAAATTGCGTAAAAAGATAATCGAAAAACGAAATAATGGATGTCTAATGAGGCAAATAGGCAGGGATTTAATTATTTATGAATCAAAAGTGCGTAATGTTTTGAAAACTTTCGTTGCAACCAGAGAAATACAGCCAGGAAACAGTACTAGTCGCCTACCAACAACAACGGCCCGAGAAGATCGAATGTTCCGTCGAGTGATAATGAAGATAAGATCAAAAACAATGGCAAAAGCCGCATCCCTATGGCAAGACAGTATAGGACGATCAATGACTCGTAAAATGGCTACAAAAATATCGCATAAAATGGGCATAAAATCATATAAAAGCAAACGTAAGCCAATATTAACTCCTGCTCAGAAAAGGAAACATTTTCTGTGGGCTGTGGACCACTTAAAATAAAAATACTTGCAATGGTAAAGTGTTATATGATCGAACAAATCCTCTTTTCCAGTTCTGTAAGGAAATATCGGTTGTCTGGTCGTACGCAAGCAAATAAAGCTTTAAACCCAAACAAGAGAGCAACAAACGTCAAACAAGAGTGCAAATTCCTGCATATGTTCAAATTTGTGGGTGTTTTGATTATTCTGGTATCGACCAAATGCTGCCATATGATGGGGCTATCAATGCATAATATTATCGGGGTATTTTGCCGAATCAGTTGTCGCCTTGAATTCAACAACTTGGCCTTCAATCGTGTAATCTTTATCAACAAGACTTAGCCAAACCGCACACAGCTAGGACAACAAAATCCTGTCTTCAATAAAATGGTACCATGTACTAGATTGCGTTCCGAATTACCCAAACATCAATTCTATCGAGGATTTGGGGCGATACTTAAAGAAGGAAGTTCAAAAAAGGACACCACAGCTACAGCGACAATCAGCAGCTAAAAAGAATTCTTCTTAAAAAATGGCAAAAAGATTCAATTTCTGAGTGGCAACGTTTGATTCAACTATGCCGAGAAGAGTGACAGATGTTTACGCTGCCAAAGAAGGACCAACTAAGTGGTAAGACTTACTAATTTCGTCTAATTTAACATGCGCAAAACATTAGGGACATAAAAAACTTCGGAGGAAATGGATTTCATTGTCCACAAAGTTTTTTTCATGTATTATCTTTTGTTAAATATCGTTATGTAATAGTGGAATGTATCATTTTTCATAAAAAATAATTTGCATAAAATATTTTAAATTATTCTTTACTTTTATTGTCAAAAAAGCATCCATAAACTAATGCGCGAAAAATTAGGGCAACGGGTAAGGAATTTAGTCTATGTTTTGTTGTACATGTGTATACATTAAACAAATTATTTTTTAGTTTGAATTCCTGAGTTTTTTTCCATATAAACGTTATTGCTTTTATGCAATTTTTTTCATAATGTGGCGACTGGATTTTTAGGGATTAAGAGCTACTGGCTTCTTAAAAATTTTGGAAATCTGCACGTATAAAAGAAATCCTGAGCTATTTATATTAATTTAAACGCACAGTAGACGTTGATACCAACATTCAGTGGCTGCAAGAAGGGAGGCTGTAAGATGAGAGGGGGTTACTGCTCTATTCCTTCGTACACATAACCGCAAATATCGGTCATCTGTGCTTGTCGTAGCTGTTACTCGTCCTTGGCTGGAACTACTCGTGGCCAAACCAGTGGTTTGAAATTGTTTCCAAAGCCCATGAACAACAGAAGGACTCAGACTTAGCCATCTGGCCACCTATTTCTGACTTTGGCTACCTCCAATCTTCCAATAGCTCTATATCGCAGTTACGCGGACAAATGATACCTCGAGATAATATTAAGGAATTGGCTACCCCAGTTTTCTTATCTCATAATCACAGCGACACCAGCAGCCGTACTCCCTAGTATGCATTTTTATGTTTCTCATATATGACACAATCCGATTGCAGTGCCTCTAATTTGCATTTTGTAATTTTATTCAGCATCTTTTAGATAGCAACATATGCAAATTTCATACGGATCATAATTTTTTAACAAGTTATAACTCTTTTAGTGATTTTTCATTAATTTTTGGAAACCAGTGAAAATTAATAACGATAAAATGTATTATTATTATAAAGAATGATAAGTTAATATTAATTTTTTATAATAAAAAAATCTGAACTATAAAAAAAAAAAAAAAATCCAGAATTTGTTTTACTGATATCTGTTCGTGTTTGTTTGGTAAACAAATTCTTTAACGAAAACATATTAGCTTGAAATGTTATATCAAGTGCACATTTATCTAGAAAAAAAAAAAAAGAAAACATAAGTAGCTTTAATGCGATTCAATTCATGAATAAATGTATTTGTGCTTAACTAAAAAGAATTTAGTTTCCTGTCACCTAGGAAATATAAACTTTTTAAAAGTAAGTTTCTGACTTTTCGCTTCTTCCACTATTCCCTAAATGCTACTTTGGGGATTTATAAGCACAGGTAATAAATAATTTATTTCTGCCATGTTTTGTGTGTACTTATGAAGTACTCCATGTTAGTTTAGAAATTTTTTATTCTGAATTTTCGTTTGTAAAATAACTGTTTTTAATGCTTTCATACAGTTATTTAAAAAAAAATTTCCTTTGATTACTCAAATACTGCGAAAATAATGTTGAAATTTTTAGAGATAATAATAAGCATTTAATACTCGTTAAACATATACTCAAGTATAAATTATTTAAAATAATTGTTTTAAACTTTATAATTAGTTTTATTCGATAATAACATTTTAATACTGATATTTTTTCAGTGGGCTCATTACCATTTAAAATATTTTTTTCAGTGTTTTATAATATATTTTTGAGATTATACTAAAATGTTTTATGATGTAAAATGATTTAATCAGGAAAATATTTGATTATTTTATTAAAGTTTAATTTTCATTTTATGTATAATTTTATGGTGGGATAAGAATTTTACTTCTATTAATTTTAATGCTCTTTGTAGATGCTTTTGTTAAAAGTGTGTTCTTCAACGATGGGAATCATATTTCCAAAAAGTTAACAGTATATAAGAAAAAACAATTAAAATATCATGCCGTAGCTAAAAATACACTACAAAATATTATTAACTTAACTTTTTTATTTCAAAAAATAATCTATTTATAATATGCAAAGTTCAATCCCTAAATTTATCAAATGAACCTAACACAGTCCATAGAAGAGGAAATCATCTATAAAATCTATGTCAAAAATTTAGTATAGGCTAGTTCCATGAGTACTTGTAGTGTAAGTCACATGCTACGATGTTTGGCTATCAGATGTACGGCTAAGTTAGATCCGAAAATTGCGACTTATTTTATCGGAGATATCTCATTAATTGAATAAGACGAAGCAAACTTTTCGAAAATAACGGTGGCCAACAAGGATAGCAGTTATCAGCTATGTGTCTTACACTAAAAAAAACCCCATGGAATTAGTCTGTACAGGGTTGCCACAAACGACTATTTCTCTATTCTGTTCGCACCAGTTTTGAAACTGTTTTCAGAATAATCTATGTATTTGTATGTGTTAATTAATAAACTATTTTATATGTCAAATTTAATGTAAATCATAAAAGCATATATTAATATCCATTAACAAAAATTAAAGTAGGTTTCGAATAGGTTCTCATTCGAATAGAGAGATAAGTATTTTAAAATATGTCCTATAAATACTACAACGTATTCTTAGTTTTTAATTTTCCGCAATATTCCAAAAATATTTGTAAAATGTTAAAAAATAAAATGTAGGCGATTTGTCTGGTTGAGAAATTAGTGTGGTGTAAATGTTATATTTCTTTCAGGTTCAAAATTTCTTTTATGCAATATTCATCATTTAAGCTTTTTGTATTAAGATATTACTTTCTTGAAATTACATTATAGTGTTCATGCAATATATTTACATGATGACACGTTATTGCAAAGAAAATATTTGATCGATTTCCTTTTTTCATATTTTATGTGATATTTGCGATGTAAATATTAAAAGAATATAATGCCTTCATCGAAAAAAAAATAGGTTCTTGTTTTCTTATGTTTGTATAAACGTTCTTATGATATACACCCATTAATGATTAATCTTTTTGTGAATATAATATTCTTGTTTGTAAACTTTTTTTATTTTAATGGAGAGAACTGAAAGCGTTGAGCAATAACTGTTCTCCAAATGAAATGAAATTAGTTATTTCATATTCAGTTTTTTATGATTCTGCTGTTCGAATCTAGTTTTAGATTTTCTCTGACATATCTAGTTTCTGCGATATATGCAAATTTAAGCTTTTCTGTGCCATTTTAGACACATTTTAGATACAATAAATGTCAGGCTGATTGTTTTAATTTATGTTATGACTTCTTCAGCATTTTCTTCAAATAAATGTCGTAGTATGCATATTCTTAACATTGTTCTTTCAGTTATTAAGCCTAACTTGCACATTTTTCAATGGCATGACGTTTACATTACTTTCAGCCTTAAAGTAGTTGTCACACAATTCTCAAAATGTTTTTCTACACTAGATTTTCAAGCTGATTTGGAATCTAAAATTGTTTTCTTCTATCACATGTAGATTTGAGTAAAATGATGTTCTAATCTTGTATGGTATTGGCTCAAGTTTGATATAAAATGGTTTTTTGAAATATGAACCTCATTATCAAAAACTAGACGTGATAGAAGAAAACGGATACCTCATTTGAAATCAACGTAAAAACTTGGTTTAGAAGCATATTAACGTACGCGTTTGAACTTTACTTCTTTTGCCAAGCCCATTTTTTCCATCTCGCCAAAGGCCCTATTAGCAATATTGGAAAATTATAAAACTTTGCACCACTAATATATAATTAAGAAATGTAGAGCAATATATTATATGCTAAAACTGTCTTTGAAAAATTACCAAGCTAACAATGCAGATCCCACAAAAAAACACTTTATTATAACTTTTAAAAAGGGTAAATTTTTGATAATATGTGTCATCAGATTACATAATTCTCCCCATAGCTCTATAGATGAGCAAGGATATGTTAGATACTTAAACCCTTCCAGTAAAATATCTGATTAAGGGGGTCCGGGGCTAAAAATTCTAAAAAATATGCAATTTTTCTATTGGCTTAAAAAAAGGTACTGAGATTTAGCGTTAAATACCGCAAAGCATGCTTTTATCTTCCTTAGATCCAGAGTTGTATCACTTTTTGCATTGAGAAGCGTTGCAAAATTTAAAAAATATCAATGCACATTTTTATTTTTATCGTTGTATGAAATTACTTCTTCTACAAAATGTACTTTTTACGAAAATGAAATAAAACTCATTCCTAAAAACAATCCATTTTTTTACTTAAAAACAAAAAATCATAATCAATATTTTAAGAAATCTTGAAATGACAAATTTTCTGTACTCAAAAGTGTAAAAAAATTGTAAACCGAGTAAGTACTTCCAGAGTTATACCAAAAAATAAATATGTTTGAAATTTTAAATTTAAATAATTTTTTTTTCAGATTTTTTTCATGCAAACATTCAGGAAAAACTTTCGTAACAAAATATCTATAAAATGTAAAAAAAATAAATAATATTTTGAGCCCCGAACCCCCTTAAAATTGCAAGGTCTATCGAAAAGTATTCGGCAGAATCTTTTCAAAAGATTATTTTTCATAATCTAGTTCATCTCATTAAAGAACTTTAAACTACAATTCGATACCTAAGCAAAGTAGAATGATATGTTATATACTAAAGCCTTCCCAGAAAAATTACCTATCTAACAGTGCAAGTTCAGCAGAATTCCATTTATAAGCAGTCGGAAAGAAATTTCCATTTGTATTACATGTATATGTATATAGATATATATAATTAAGATTACTCCAAAAAAACTGCTGTCCGCTTGAAAAATTACCAATATTGCAAACGTCGCTCAACCCAATGCCACGCTTATCCTTTTTTTGCTTAAAATGAAATTGTTTGGCGATAAAATGAAAATCGTAAATAAACATACAACATGTAGCACAAGTACCATCATTTTTTATAATTACATCTGCTCGGTTTTATCTGCAAGCCTCGTGATAGGTGCGTTAGAAAAAAAAAGTAATTAAAAAAACAAAATTGTCACTAAAATAATTATCTTACCAAATTTTCCTCATTTTTCTTGACCTGACGCGATAGATTAATCGCCAAATGTTGTTTAAAACTGCAATCCTTCATACTGAATAAATGTTTACGCATTACGAACATTTCCTTTCTTGTTTAAATTAAATATTTTCGTTTTATAATATTGCCGCTCGTCAAAACTGTTATTTTTCTCTTTTTTTATTTTAAATAAAATTAGTAAAAGGCTCTTTTTTTTCGATATGTATAGTCTTTTCAATTCATGTATCAATGAAAATGATCGCCCTAAAAATAATGGAAACCTTTTCGCCCAAAATAACAGAACTTTCTGTCATAATTCTATAACTAATCTACTAGAACGATGTGTTATATGCTAAAACCTTCCTGAAATAAATTCTCTGTAATAGTGCAAGTTCCATCAAAATCCATGCAGTAGAACTCGAATCATAGAAAGCAGGAACGCTACGAAATTTCCGTTTGTATTTTATATATACGAGGTGAACCCATCGAATTTCGATGAAATAAAATACTTGAAAAGGGACTGTCATTGATTTTATAATAAACCTATACAAAGTTATTTACAATAAATAATGCGTATTATATTGGTTAATTTTCTGGAAAAATACTTCCTATACGAGCATGCACACCGTATGTCACTGCTCTTCTATAAAGATGGGCTAAATGTTTGTGAAACATTGCGTTGTGTGATTTCATTACATTGTTTGAAAAAGCGAAACATTTCCACCCGTGAAGAATTTCAAAGTCGCTGGACTGAAAATGACGAACTTTTACAAAACGTGTTTCAGTTTTAAAAATTTAAATACACACTTTTTTTTAAAATTATTATTATAAAAAATGATGTCATTTGCATCCGCTAAAGCATTCAAATTTTACGATCTAGTCTTAAACAACATGTATAGAAAAGTATACATATGATGTCACTATCACAGAATAATATAGAATACCAACAAAAAACGATATCGTCATTTCAGAAACTCGTCAAAACAAATCGATTATCAAATGATTCACAAGGCTTCATTTTATGTTTATAACAGCTCCATGTCTTATCAGAATTCAATAATTCACATTTTTTACAAAATTCGGGAATTATTATATTACACGGATTAATAAAATAGCACTCTTTCAGCTTTTTGAAACGAATTAAGTAAATGCTGAGAAAATAAGTCACGCAAATATTCTTTAAAATACTTTTTTTGTAAAAAGAATTTGATTTATCTTTTGTAATGTAAATTTGCAATAAACTAAAAATCATTTAATTGATATATATCTAATAATAAAAATTTTCGCCTCTTTTTCTTAGTAAAACTATTTCAAATTCTTAATATTTTTCCTTTTTCCGGTTGTCTAATTAAGCAGCGTCGCTTGGAGTGAACGTTCGAATGTGTAGATCCTATTCTTATAACATCTAAAGTCTTCTGAAGTGATGATCGATTTTTGTGAGTGGATGGAGCGACTACTGGAAGTGTTTACTATGTTTTGTCAATAAAACCAGTTTAAAAAAGTGACGATGCCTCTCTGTATTAATTACGAAACTGAAATTATCAATGTGTTTCGAGCCTGTCTTTTCTCGCCACTGCAATCCGACTGCAATCCGATATTTTCAATATAACGGATGGATGGTTTTGATTGCTCTACTACAATTTATGTCGAGGTATACTGGTGTCGCCTCAATATCTGAAAGTCGGTAGCAAAATGCTACATATATATAAACAAAATAAAAATAAAATTCACCGGGTTTTATAGCCGATAATATTCTTGATGTAGCAGATATTTTAATTACAATCTTTTTAAGTTGTTATGAGAAAATTACAACAAAAATTCACAGTAATTTGCTATTTTCCTCTGCTGTCCACAGAAATAAAGTACTCAAGATGTCAGCATTAGAGAAATAGAATTAAAAACTAAAAAAATATTAATATCTTAGAAATAAATTGAGATAGAGTTTTCAAATGAATTGCATTTACAAGTAAATTTTCCCCCCTATTTGACGGTGTAGAGATTGAAAATGTGCGATGTCTAGAAGAGTAAAAATTTGCAGAAGCGAAAATTACAAAACTAAAATTTCATGTGAAAGTGTTGCCATTCACAAAAAGACGTCAGCGTTACGGACAGACTTGTTTGTCGTTTATAATATAGATAGATATGTAGATAACAATAGATTAGTTTTAACACATTTATTCAAATAGGAAAATAATTCATATGAGTTTTAATTTTCCAACTGTGTGAAAAATGTGCGGCCAGGATTCAAACTAGGGATGTTTTGTTTGAAGCTGAAAATGTTCTGCCAAATGGCTATCCCGGACGAATCTGAAAGACCTAATTGGCACAGATAACATTAGTGGTCATAGCATCTGGTCTGAAATATGAATCATCTCAACAGAATAAATCGCAGGTTAAATAAGAATAAATCCATTAAACGCTGGATACGTAATTTCGGTAGATTAATTTTAACGCAATTATTCAAATTGGTAAATAATTCACATAAGTTGGGACAGGATTCGAATAAGATATTTCTTGGTCTATGATCAATAAGGTTAGCTGTGTAAATTATGTCTTCCAGATTCTCCCAGATAGCTCATTTTGTAGAGAACTAGCAGCTTTAGCCAAAACATCCTTGGTTCGAATCATGGCTCGCACTTTTTTAAACCCGTTGTAAGATTACAACCAATAATAAATAATCAGTTTGCACTATTATTATTAAAGAACTATTTCTTACACAAACAGAATTGTTTTATCTGGTTTTATGTATCATATAAGATAATGTCTGTTTATTTTTTTAGGAATGTACTTTTACTTATTTAAATACGCAATGACAGATTGCTGGAAAGCACTAAAATGCTTTTGGAGGTTTTAAAGTTTGATTTATAACGGGATTAATCTGAAAATTTTAATCTAAGAAATCATTTCGAACAGGGCAACACTGATAGTTTTTTATAAGAAATCAATAAAACAACAATTGGGATACATTCTATACGGAACATAATGCTTTTAGAAAGCATAGAATTGTTTTTCGATTTCCTTTCATTTAAAAAAACAGATATCGCTACTTTAACAAATAATAATAGTTATTATTATCTATCTATCTATATATATATATAACTGGTTATGAATTTTAGCTTATTTGAAGGTTTAGCAGACATTTATTATGCAAAATAAAAGTGATATTTTAATTATACTTATAAATCTTATTTATATTTATACTCTAATTACCTTTACAGATCTATATAAATATTATAAAGATGAACGTTTTGTTTGTTAGTTAGTTTGATTAAATTGTGTCGGTAACACTACATGCTGAAATGATAGGAAGAGGTTTTAAATAAGTTCTAAATTACGATTTCTTGTGAATCTGTAGTATAGTATTTTAAAAGTGTGCAGGAGCAAAAACTTTTTTTATGATACTGTCGGTGCTAGAAACTTATAATGTGGCATGGTGGATACTTTTAAGTTGTAAATGCTCGCGAACCATAGTTTAATTTTTTTAAATTAGCTGAAAATGAATTTAAGAGGTTGAAATTAGTGGAAAATGAATTTGAAAGTTTAAAATTAGCAGAAAATTGTTCTGAAAACGATCTAAATTATTATATTATACATAGTTATAAAATATATATAACAGTATGATGCCACATGTAACAGGCATCGCACCTGTCTTCGAATTCAAAGATATAAAAAAAAATCATGGACACTGAGCGGCGTGTTCTAACCTGTGACACAAACTTCATCTTCATTATTTTAAATGTAAAATGAAACAGTCATCTTCTTAAATTATAGGAAACTAGTATAAAACACCCTCAAAAATGGCGCATTGTTGATTGGCGCATCACTTTCACAAGACTTCATATAAACAGAATGAGGATTTTATTATTGAAGGGTTTGTATTGTAGAAAAGTACATTTTAAAAAAGACAAACGGTTTTTATAAAATGCAAAAAATGAGAATATTTTTTTACACATAATTAAATTTCTAAAATATTTCAGCTATTCGACAAAACAAACGGTAGTATTTATTGAAACAATAATATTATTTTTCAAATTGAAGCACAATTTCTGAACATTTCATAACCATTAAAATCAAATATTCAATGCGTTAAAGTTCTTTTTTTTAATATATTATTTTATAAAATTGAATGAATCTCAATAATGAATGGCTCAACAGACCGGTTCCTAATAGGTTTGGATCAACAGAACTGTGTCGGATCAAGGCAGGTGTTTTACTCATCTATAGAGTTTTAAGTATTGTTTCTAAATATGGATTTGGCGCCATCTACCGTTAATTATTTGAATAGAAGGAACTTTTCGTTAAAATTGTGGTTTTTTTAAATAGCAAATATGCAAGACGCATTAATTTAATTCAAGATAAATTTTCAAAAGCTTCGCTATATATCTTTAAATTTTCATTCGATAAATAAAATCAAGAGTTATCATTATTTCTATCGAAAAGAAAAATTATTTGATTTTAACCATTTTTAAGAGCTTAGTTTATAACCACTTCAGATTGGCTTGCATTTAAATAAAAATTATATTTCTTATTAAATGTAATTAAAATGTAAGGAATATACAATACCATGTTCTACATTTATTAATTAAATAAATGCAGATAAAATTTTGATTTTTAACATAACTTTTAAACATAAGTGAGTGAAAAAAAATAACGTAAAAATGTTAATCTTATAAAAATTAATTAAATTAAATTAAAGTTCTATCAAAGAAATCAAAAGAATAATATTAATTATATATATATTGAATGAAATTTTATAATTATGTAAATGAAGCACTTAAAAAGTCATCTCGAATTGCATTGTTCTGTATTTGTGTTTTATATGAAACTGTAACCTCAATCAAAAGTTATTGATTTATATTGATTGCCGATTGATGGCGCCAAAACAATGTTTAAAAATAAAGTGTAATCTGCATAACGAACAATCTTATTAATTAACAGTTAACTCAATTTTTCACAAAAACATGAGTCTGTTGTATGAAAAATTAAACAACACATTTCAAAAAGTTTAAAGTCTTTAATATACTTTTACAAATAATTTAAGATAAGAATGGGATATTAATCTGTATTTTGTTTTATAAAACGCTGCAAATGCTGTCGTTCATTTGTTTGTCGATTTGGAATTTGTAGTTCTAAATGACAACAGACTTATTTTGTTTATATCCGGTTATCCGTTGTTTATAATATCTGGTTATCCGATATTTTTTATTTAGAATTTAAAACATTAGGGGAGAGTAGCCGAATTTGGACCACTTCACTTATTTTCAAGTGTAGCTCACTTAATTTTTGGATATCTGTAAAAGATAATTACACATGGTCGATCTATCCATCTACTAAATAAATAAATAAATATTTAGATCAAATTATTTTTGAAAATCTTAAATTTTATTTTAATTTGAAAAGATTGTCAAAAGTTGTCCAAATTCAGCAACTGGCCGCCTAAGTTTGACCCCCAGTCTCCTAAATTGGACCAAATAATATCAGGTTATTTTAATGCCTAGGGAATATAACTAATTTTATTAAAAGCAATGTTTGCGATTAATGAAACAATCAAACAAAATAACAGCAATGAAATATAATGAAATCAAATATCTGAAAATAAGAGTAATTGTTTTAAATCAAAATGTATTTAAAATATAAAGCAAAGTTATCAGTAATTAAAAATAGAAATTATGGAACTAATTGTCAGTTAGTTGAATATCATATAACGAGTGATGCAAAGCTTATACACGAATTTTGTTTATTGTTTTTGTTTTCCAGCGCACACAACATGGAACTGTATATGACAATCTGAACACTGAATCATTTCTGCTATTTTATTTTTCTTACAAATTAGGCAAAATCAATCATCACTGTCTAGATTTTTCTTTTTAGATTCTGAATTATCAGACCTTTTTTTTTTTTTTTTTCAAACAGAAGTTTTCTTTACATTACGATAGTTCTTCTCTTCCATCATTTTCTTGCTAATTGCATTAAGCCTATTTTTTAAAACTGGATGTTCCAATTGTTTTTGTGCTGTGAAAGTTTCCCTTTTTTTTTTCATTTCAAGGTTTAGTTTATATGGCGAAGGTGTTAAGATGGTGTTAAGATGTTAGATGGTGTTTTTTGGCTCCCTCTGTACTTTGATTTAACTGAATTTAGAAAGGGAAATAACATTTCTAATGATTTTTTTGCTTTTGGGGAGGATTTGTAGCTTCAGACTTGTCGCAGGTTAATTTCATCACAACTTACTGTCTGCTTTTTGTTTCCTATATATTTAACAGCTTTTGCTGTCACAGGTGTTTTACTTCCAGACAGTTTTTCTATGTCTGTTTCAACATCTTCATCAAGATTTGAGATTTTATGCGTTTTAATGCAAAAAAGTGTAATTTCACCCTCCAGAATTGTAAAAAGTCTTCCATCACTAATATCCTGCACGAGGAAAATGTTTGAATCCAACTCTGTAAATCAAATATGCCGTAGGAATACATAATTCAAAGAAAATAAGTGCAATTACATACAAGATAAAAGACAGTGCAAACAAAATTTATTGCATAGACATGTAAAAATATTTTTATGTTTATATAGGCCTAAACTGTAGAAAAAAATAATCAAGATATAGAAAGAAAAACTTGCATGTACATAGTAATTATAAAATATATAAAAATAGTCTACAAAGCGTACCGTCCTCGAAATTCATTACTTAATTTTCAAATTTATGATCGCATACCTGGTCCAATTTAAAGCAACATTTTTTTTTTTTTTTTTTTTTTTTTTTTTTTTTTTTTTTTTTTTTTCAATTAAGCCATTTTTTAAAACAGTTAATTTCAAGACTGAGAACAAAAACGAAATCAAGTAAATCAGCGGGAAAAATATGCGCAATAAACAGATGAATTCATATATGTATATGAAAACATAACAACTTACCTTAGTTTTAAAATATTCACTTACATTTAGTTGCAAAAAATTAGATCAAAACAGCTAACTTTAGGGTTTTTCTAAAATTGTCTGAAAATAGCACTTGGTAGGCGGCTGCTTCTTCTAATCATTAGGGACGTCATTCTGATGAGTAGGATTTCAGCGGTAGATGGAGTCTCTTCCTGTAATTAACGGCAGAATGGCAACGGTACAATTAAAGCGGCGGTCCAAATATGGCTACTCTCCACTATAACTGGATAGTTTTTGAAAGTTTTATAGAAAAGAAAGAAGATTAGGTGTGATACAAAGCAGATTATGTGTATATTTCTATAATTGGAACAGTTGGCATTTGACTACTTACGCCTAACATGATCGCGATAATTTGATTTTCTTGAGGATGAGTAAGAGCCGGAATCGTCACCTCAGCGTATTACATAAATAGATACCATATGATGATTTCTAAGCAATAACATGTTTCACATGTATTAACTATAACATACTAATTTTGCATACACTCATAGACTTTAATTTTTTTTTTTTAATTAAGCATATGTCAGCACACGTTTTATTTTTTGGCCTAGATTGCCTTTTCTACAATCTATTCCAGCAGACGTTTTTGAAACGTTGCAGCTGTCTACATCTATATTCGTTTAACATCTATGTTTTGTGATGTATATAAATAAGCTACCAGATAGTTTTTATCTCTATTGTTCTTTGACATAGAGTACATCGTTGAAAACATTGACCAACAACTACAAAGTACAAGATACTTAACTTGTTTATTTTGACTTTTAAACCTGCTGTTCTGTTTGAATTTACGCCCCACCAGTGGCTGAAAGGTTCTGCTCTCGAGACTGGTAGACGGGAAGTGCTGGGTTCGATCCCAATCGCGCCCGTCGGCCTAATCGTTCGGCGTTTTCGTGGTTTTCTTCGAACCATGGATTTCCATGCGTTAATACGGATTAGGTTCCCTTAGAAAGACCACCACGAAGGGCACTCCCCCTCGGGCCTATATCCCTAGTGTAGATAATCGGCCGTCACAAAATCAAACAACCAACCAACCTGTTTGAATTTACTATACATATCTAGTGTTCGGGTCAATATGACCCGAATCAGAAATTAATGTTTCTAGCATAAAACGAATGGTTCAATTTCAGTCATGGTTAAATAATGTTGTTTAAATATTAGCAGTTTATAATACATAGTAGTTTATAATACATAACAAATAATATAAAGCATGTAAAAAAATAAAACAAAAAAAATGAAATTGAAATTTACCTATGATGTGAACTTTACAAAATTCACTGTCTTACTTAAAAGACAACTAAAATAATGAAAAAATATATTACAAATAAAATATATATTTTATTTAATACTTCTTACTACTTTCAAGCTTTCGAAGCTCACCAACAAAGAATATTTTAATAACTAAATATTCTCTGATGATGATCTTGGAAAGCTTGAAAGTACTAAGAAGTTTTAAATAAAATGTATTTTTTTTTAATTTGTAACATCTTTTTCAATATTTCAGTCGTTTTTTAAGTAAGACAGTAAACTCTTATTGTTCACATTATATATTTTATGTTTTAAGCAAGGTGAAAAATTGCGTTTCGTCTTACGATTTTATTTGAAATTTACCTTTCCTTGGATTTTGAACGATAATACAGAGTTATTACAAATGAATTATCGGGATGTGATACGTTACTACCTGTGAACTAGGAAACATATATATTTTCCATGAAAACTCAAACGAGAGGGCGTTATCTACAGTTTCGTGCTACGTATGTGTCATACGCGCGCGGTTGTCATGGTTGCTGCGCGAACGTCATATTCAAAATTACGGCTGGACAACAGAAAGCGTTTCGTGTTCTAGAATTTTCAAAGTGTGACTCGCTTATAACTGTTCTGAGAGCATTCCGGAAGGCATACAAATGCAAACCACCAACCCAACAAAGCATTTTGCGCTGATATCGACAGTTCAAAGAAATCGGTTGCTTATGTTCAATCAAAGTACAGAAAAAAAAATCAGCCAACAGAACTTTCCAATCCACAGCCAACTGTGTAGAAAATTTCTGCTGTCCAGCCGCCATTTTGAATATGAAGTTCGCGCAGCAATAATTACAACTGCACGCGCATGACGCATACGTAGCGCGACTGTAATTATCGCCCTCTCTTTTGAGTTGCAATGCAAACATATACGTTTCTTACTTCGCACATAGTAACGTATCGAAACCCGATGATTCATTTGTAATAACCCTGTATATTACATGCGATTTAAAAATGTGTTTCTCGCAAATGTAGTGTAAATCTTAGTTTTGTTGTCGTTGATTGATTGACAGTACTTTAAAGTTGCGCGTTTGATACAAAAGGAAGTAATCAAAGCAGACCTCGAATGCGCTTTTTGATTGTTACTCTGAATTCTTTTCTGTACTTTGATTGAATCCCACACTACTTTTTAGATGCTATCTTGCTTCAATGCTCAGAAAAATGAGTGTTTTCCGCAATTCTTCTAAAAGTTTCTTACGTTTGATCAGTTTTATTTCATTCCATTTTCTAAAAATTGAAGTCAATAGCATTGTAATCAGAAGTGTCAAGCATATTATAGATTAACTAGGGGGCTCTGCCCCCTGCAAGCTACGCTCGCCAACCCCCGTTCAGACACCGCAGAATCTGAACATCTAAAAATCTAATGGGTTTTTTAAATATTAGAGAAGATTAAATTATACTGAAAAAGTTGTGCAGATCTCCCTGTAAACGGGTTTCCATTCAAATCCCTTTGATTGCAAAAACTTAACGGAGAATCAGTTGCTGTTAAGACATCCAATGGTTGTTTTCGTTTTTGATTAAAGAGGATCAGTTAAACATTTGAAAAGAAGCTAAAATAAAATGAATTAAGTATTCAGAGTCTTTGTCAACCGATATTTTAAAACAATCTCTATAACAATAGCCTAAATCATGTGACTATCATCAACAGTTCCGGGCGGAACACTTTGCTTTTTATACTCTAGGTGCGATTTTGATACTTTAATGTTATCCAAGCACAGGTGATAAGTCGCCAAACATTATTCTATCCCCATCATTTCATCTATATTATAATAGTTCAAGTCATCAAATGCCATAAACAAATACGATCTGATCCCTTCGCTTTCATATGAAGGTTTGGAACAAATGTCATATCATATTGGCGCGATTTTTTTCCAACGCCAATTTGGGGAACGCATCAACAGCATAAACAACAACATCCGGCTTACCATATCAAGCAAAATAACGATACTTTGGCGCCAGTTAAGTACCCGTTGCGTATATGACATTGGCGTCAGAAAAAAATCGCGCCAATATGGGGCCGTATATGATATCTGTGCCGAAAGAAAAAAAAGCCGGGTGCAAATCTCGTCAATATCTTTTCTTCAACTCGCCAGTTAGCATTTTTTTTATTGTTCGAGTGGTAAATTAAAACATTGATTTGAAGTTGAAATTAAATGTCATGGTTTGTTACATAATTTAATATTTCGCCAGATGTGATATAGCATGTTTGACCTTTTTTTTTTTTTACGAAAATTTGCCGAAAACCTCGTTTTCGAATACCAGTTACATATGTATTTTTGGTACTACTTAGTTATCCCGTCGACAAAAAATCTATCGCGAGCTATATGATTAAATGTCAATAATGCTTGATCGTAAATGTCACATTCACTTGACTTTTAGCAAGTTACACGTGTTTACGTCATCAAATGATTTTTATTTCGACGTTTTATTTTTATATTTATTAATGTTATACTGATTTATTTGTTCTTTCGTTATTTAAAATAAAAATTTTGTCAATCTGTACAATTTGGCGAGTGGTTTGGCGATTTATATAATTTGCGAAATTGGGTGACGAATAACTACTACATTGTACCGTATTTTTTAAATTATTTTCTATTATTTTCAAAAGGAAATAGCAAAACAAATAATTAATTACTATAGAAGAAAATAATTTATATAAATTTTAAAAAGAAATAAAAGTAAATATACATTTATTATTAAATAAACAACAAGCCGGGTTACCATGCCTATCAAAATAATGCCATCTGTGCGCCAATTAGGTACCCCGTTGCGTATATGACATCTGTGCCTAATATTTTTCTTTTCTTTTTTTTTTATTAAGAAGTGAAAGCCATCAATTTAAATGTTTCATTTTTAAATGAAAGTTTTGTATTTAATAAAATGATAACGAAATACAAAAAAGGGATTGTTCTTAGCATAGATTTAAAGGAGGCCAAACTGTCGCCAAATTAATTTAAAATAGTAACCTTTTCTGAATTATGAAAAAAAAAATTCTGTTATGATTAAAATTTGAGTTGCCATCATTAGAAAAAATGTATTTAAAATTAGAAAAAAAAATAATATTTCGAAAACTAATTCGAATTTAAATATTCTATTTTTGGTGTTAATTTCATCGCAAAGTATTCCATATTTTAGGCGAAATCGCCGTGAAACAAAATCAGTTGTTTAATCTGTCGATTCAAAGAATCGATACATTTCAGGCGTTTCATATAGGGATGCACCGGATATTGATTTTGCCGGATATCGGATACCGGATATCCGAAGCTCCTTTTTCTGCCGGATTCGGATATCCGGCACCAGATATGTTTTTAGTTATATGGTGAATTATTTCTTTATATAACGCCATCTCAGAACAATAAATTACAAACATGTTTCATACATCATTAAAACATTTTAAATGTATTGAAATATAATTTACAAAAACTACATCTCTTTGAACATCAGGGCTTGAAATTCAAGTTTTTCCCAGAAGGGGAGTTTCCCAGCCAACATTTAAAAATACAGGGGAGTTGAACTGTTAGAAAGGAAAAAAAAATATCTTTAAACCCCGTTATTTTTTATGTGCCACTTAAAGAATTACATTTATACAGACATAACAAAATACCTTTGAAATAATTTAAATTAACAACTGAAGATAATTTATTATCAAAAATGTTTATTTTTATTAAAACAAAGGAACAGAATCAAGCTTTATATATACCTTGTCTATTTTTCAACTTTCACCTAATGTTATGGGCAATTAACAATTGGGTTGCTAAATTTCTTAATTTAGAATTTATTCCATTTTGCATGTTTTAGCCTCTTTCACAAGTTACACTTTTGACAAACAGCACAGACCAACTTTTATAACTTCAGAAATTATCGGAAACGCATGGTTATGCACTGTTAAAAAATTTTAGAAAACTTTGCAAAATTTGATGTGCATTATTTTTTAACTTACTTGCATGAATAATGCATATCGGTGATTCTATTGTCAATATCCTACGGTGATTGTATGTCACTTCTGAACAAACTTGTTTTATTATATCCTTAATGGAATTATAGTCAAAACTGTAATCACTGGTATTTTCGTTAAAATTGAACTATGGAATTTGCTACTAACTATTGAACTATGGAATAAATTAAATGAACTAATTGAACTATGGAATAAATTAAATGCATTCAACATGTCCAAAAACACTTCAGTGTATATATTGTCATCATACATGTCTGTTCACAATTCCAATGACATCAGTTTCTGCCTACTGCAACTGTGTTTCAAAGACTAGCAACTGAACCTTAGGCCATAACTTATGTAAAAATGTTACTAACATTTTAATTTTTATTCACTTTCATTCACTCCCATCAAGAATCTAACCAGTAGTCAACTTTCTTCATATCCACAAGTTTTAAATTTTCAACAACTTCTGCTCCATCAGTCAGTCCTTCAATCAAAAACTGTATCAACCTTTTCCTGTAATGTCTCTTAATTTTCTCAAGGAGCCGTTCTCTGCTCCAGAAGCTATTGTGTAGCTTGGCAATATTTCACTATTCAAATCTGTTTCATTGCAATTATAGATTGGGGGGGGGGGGAGGAGGGGAGAAGGCTGAGTAGTGGCATCTGGCAGGGTAAATAAGAAAGCTTCCCATTTATCTGAAAATTCTTATGGAACCCCAGTCAACAAAAATGTTTTGGTCCCTTGCTTTTCAGATAACCGGAGTTTTACTGTACTTGAAAGATTAATGAATAAATGTTATGCTTATATTGAAATTTTTTCAATCTATTGAGTATGAATTAGTAATATTAAATAAACTCCTTGTGAATCCTTCCTATTTATTTATTTTTGTTAAGAAATACTTTATTTTTGTAAGATTTTAAAAAACATTTATTTCCTCAAAGTAATTTCTTTTGTTAAGGGGACATTCCAGTGGAACTGGTTTTCCCTTCTCAAATCATGAAATTCTATATTAACCAATGGAAATTTTAGCAAGCACAAAAAATCATACATTAGTCATACATTATAAAACACTTTCTAACACTATCATAATATTGATACCAAATTTAATTTTTTTTTTCATTCACATCGCACAGTTAAACACTTAAGGGGACCCTTCACTAATTTGAAAATGGCCATTCCGTAATGTTAAACCAATGGGCAGGGTTTTTTTTAATTGTTTAAATTTGAAAAGTTTTAAAAGATTCTTTTTGCATAAGATAGCTGAGCTCGATCTTTCATATGGCTGTTTTTTACTTTTTCGATTTCGGTTGCAGATTTTTTTGCATGGAATTGCAAATGCATTGGAATTTTAAATCCATATCCAAAGTTTGAAAAGGAAATAGTCAATTGATTTCTTCTATTACACGATAAAAGGTTGATTTTAAAAGTCATGTCCTAATTTCTGTGAATTGCAAAAATCAACTAGTTTGTTATTTCTAAACATGTTTTTTTAAGTTCACCAATTTTTTTTTTCTTCATGTGTGCCACAAGTGTCATCTCATTTTGTTTAGTGCTGATTATTGGCCAATTTGGCAGGGCTCAGTCTCCGGTGGCCATTACTGCCCTTTTAGTTATTTCCTATTAGGCACAGGGAAAAAACAAAATACATAAATCGGTCATAAAAAAAATATCGCCGATTTCGTCAATTATGGTGAAAATAAATAACAAAATTTGCCGACCGGTTGCAAGCAGAAAACTGAAGTTCATGGGGAAATCGGCAGCGGGAAAATATCACAAAATTCGTCAATTGATCATGGAAAAATATCGTGAAATTTACCGGTCCGTCACGAGTAAATATTGTGAAATTCCTCAGCCGGTCGCAGAGAAATGACGTGAAATTTTTCAATCGGATGCAAAAAAAAAAACAATCGTTATTTTCATCAGTATGTCGCAAGAACAAACAGGGAAATTTGCCAATCGGTCACAGAATAAAATTGCTATATTTGTCAATTGATCTCAAGAAAAAAAAAATTATGAAATTCACCGATCGGTCTCTAGAAAAAATCGTGGAATTTGTCAGTCGGTCGTGAAGAAAAAGCACAAAATTTTTCAGTGAGATGCAGAAAAACAACTATGAATTTTGTCAATCTGTCGTAAGAAGAATCTGTGAAATCTGCTAATTGATAGTAGAAAATATCACGAAATTTGTCGGTCGGTCCTGAGACTTGATCGTTGTTTTACAAAGAAACATTTTCGGAAAATGATTTTTTGGAAACAGGAGCCGCCCGCCCACAAGAGGACATAATAAATAGGACACAATAATAATCTTTAGGGCACGAATCCTGCCATCCTGTCTCGAAATTCAAGCCCTGTATCTGCCATTCAAGCCCTGTAATGTATATTAATAATATTGCATAAAAAATGTAATTTAAACATTAAAATATTCTGTTTATTTGTACAATGAAATACTGATAATTGCTACTGGATTTGGATATGGGATTGACTATATTGATAATTGCTAATAATTAATTAATTTGTACAATGAAAAGCTGATAATTTGTATAGTAAATTTTAACCAATTAATATGCATATAATTGTAGGGTATTTTCACAAAGAAACACTACATACTTTCTTTTTATAATTTAAGCATAAAATATCTACTAATATACCCATGATTAAAGAGTTATTTTCTCCAAACATAGGTTTAATTGATGCCCTTTTTCTGTTTTAATTATTTAATATTGTTTTTGCTCTAAGTCACGTTTAGTTTTATTTTAAGTTAAATTATTTTGATATTTATAAGTAAAAAGAAAATTACTTTTAATTTTAAATATTTATAAGGAAGATACAAAAATAACTAGTTGGATTTGCCAATCCCAAAACTTTCTTCTATCTCATACATCTTAATATTTCAAAAAGTAGTAGTTCCAAATGTTACCGTACTTTAATATTATTAGTTCAATATTATACCAACTTTGATTTTGATCTAAAATTTCTGCTCCAGTCAATTAATCCGAATAAGTTAATCTCGATCATGATATTTATTAACACGTTCACGCCGTCGCGGTGGGTCACACACGACTGACTCAGAGCTGGCAACTCTCCGGCTTTTTGGATACCAGTATTTTAATATAGAAAATGTTTTATTTAATTAGAACAATTGAGTGATTTAAAGGAACAACATTTTTTTCTAAAATAACAGTGGTGTGCAAAAAGCCGGAGACTTGACAACTCTGAGACAGTCGAGTGTGACCCACCGCGCCGGCGTGAACGTGTTAAAATCAATAATTTTTTCGTTATTCTGTTGTATATCAGCTGTTTGTGAATAGCCAGCTTAGCAGGCTGCGAAGTTCCCTTCGCTTCATGAGCCGCCAATATACAGCACGAAAAATTGAGAAAATTTTACAAAAATCTCTGTTACATTGCCACCTTCTGGCGGAATATTTCCAAATGCAAGGGGAAACTGCTGGCCATAGCCAAAAATATACACACAAAATTGTTTCAATTCTATGCTTAGCTTCATACACTTTTCAATGGTAAAATAATGAAAATAACACAAAAATCTGTATTATAGCGCCCCCTTCCAGCAGAATATTTTCAAATTGAAGGAGGACCTGCTGGCCATAGCCAAAAACATACCCCCCAAAATTGGTTCAATTCTATGCATAACTTCATACACTTTTCGATGGTACAAGAATGAAAGTGGCACAAAAATCGCTATTATGGCACCCCATTTTGGCGGAATATTTCCAATTTAAAGGAGAACCTGCTGGACATAGCCAAAAACAAATACAAAAAATTTTGTTCAATTATATGGATAACTTCATACACTTTTCGGTGGTCCTAATGAAAATGGCACAAAAATCGCGATTACATGGCCCCCTTCTTCCAGTGGAATGTTTCCATATTGAAGGAGGCTGAACTCTAAAACATCTAAATCCGTCGAAAACCGGAAATCGAAAAAATTTCTATTAAAATACTTTCTTCTAAAAATTGGCCTGTTTAATTGTTAAACTTAAAAAAAAAAAAAAGGAAAATTAATAAAGTCATACTTTAATAAACAACTTCAAATTTTATTTTGCATTCTGAAAGTAAAGGTACAATTTTCTGAGAGAAGTAAACATAAATTCTTAAATTTATTATAAAGAGTTCAAATATCAATGTTAGGAAAGCTGGCAATTCTTTAAACTTTTGAGAATTACCTTTTACTCATGTATAGTGAACTTACTTTCATATTTTGCATTATAAACAAAATTGTTCGGCATTGTTTGGGGGTCAAACTATTTCTGTTATCCTTATATATTCACTTCGCTGCGCTTTGCCGGATATCCGGCAGAGAAGTCGGATATCCGGTGATTGTGATCCGGATATCCGATGGTATTTCGGATATTGAAAAATCAGCCGGATATGCCGGATATCGGATATTTGCCGGATATCCGTTGCATCCCTAGTTTCATATATTCGTTTCATAAATTCGTTTCATTAGGATTTTATATATATAGGGTAGATATAATGAGCCAGAGATTTGTGTTTCTTTTACAAGTGTATAAATTCAAAAGTTAGTCAAAAGTACACACAGCCCATTTAGTTGCATTATGATCTAATATCATTTGTTGTTTTTCGTCAGGTCTTTTTCTATTAATTTGGCATGATGCAAAGTGCTAAACAGAATAACATTCTTGTTCTTTTTTGGGATGTAGTTTACAACTGGTGTGTCCTCTGTGAAATAAATTGATGATTTCAGCATTTTTTCAGAAAGGGCTGGCTTATGATTTCTGATGGTGCCAAGCATAGTCATTTTCTGTTTTAGGAGTAGTCTAACCAAGCAGCAGGATGGGAAATTTTTCTCACTTATAACGTTGTGTCCCGAATACTCTTTCGCACTGCCACTCTCTATTCGCATACCATGATTTTTCTCTGGATCCTCGTTGTTTTACAGTATAAATTTGCTTTTACTTTCACAAATTTTTAAGTTTTACTGTCACATAATTTCCAAATTTTATCTTATACTTAGATGGTCTACTTGGCATATACTGTTTGAATAAGCATCGGCCACAAAACCCTACTTATTATTCGTGTACAGTAACATTTTCATTCGTTTAATATAATTTTGTTAGAATTTCTACCCTCTTTTCCCAGATATCGCACACAGCAGATATTTTATCTTCAGACCTTCTTTCTTGACGAGTGGATTTGTTATCGGAACGAATATCATTCGATATGCTGCAAAGCGTTCCGAGGGACATAGTAGCTCGAAATATGTATCTGCCAGTTTCTTTATTCTGCATTTGACTTGTAAACGTGCTAACAATAATAATAATCCAACATTTTGCTTGAAAAGATTTACTTTTGATATTTTTCGACTCATTTCCATACAATTTCCCCCCTTCAATATTTGTCATTTTATGATTTCTTTTTCAGTTGTCGAATTGAATACTGTCTCAAATGCACTCTTTTCGTCTGTTAACATTTTTGTTCAAATTTTGTGACACCTGGAGTAGTTTTTAGGTGCGTTCGTAATTATAAAAATACGTAGCACCTATAGTCGTTATTCAGTCCGTCCGCCTGTCTGTCTGTCCGTCCGCATGTAACAGAGCAAAAACTACCCAACCGAATGGTCTGAAATTTTAAATATATGATTGTTGCAAAATTTTGTCGAGCCATTTCAAATTTTATGAAAATCGGATGTATAGTTTAATTACAGGGACAGTCAAATTTTTTCTTTACATTACGGCCAATGGGAAAAATTATTACAAGTGCATTTTCATGATGTTACAGCCTTTCGAATGGTCTGAAATTTTAAATATATAACTGTTGCAAAGTTTTGACGAGCCATTTAAAATTTTATGAAAATCGGATGCATAGTTTAATTACAGGGACAGTCAAAATTTTTTCTTTACATTACGGCCAATGGGAAAAATTGTTGCAAGTGCATTTTAATGATGTTACAACCTTCCGAATGATCTGAAATTTTAAATATATAACTGTTGCAAAATTTTGTCGAGCCATTTAAAATTTTATGAAAATCGGATGTATATTTTAATTACAGGGACAGTCAAAAGTGTTCCGTTACATTACGGGGAATTGAAAAAAAATATTGGAAGTGCATTTTAATGATGTTACAGATTATGCACCTTATGAAGTGCAAAAAAAAATATACATTCAGTACAACATGGGGTGCAAATAATTATACAACTAGTTATAGTACGAACGCACCTCATTTGCCACGTTTGACGAGCAATTTCCAGCTTGTTATAATATTAGCAGACGTTAATCGAGGAGAATGCGCAAAAGGGTCAAATTTCCATTTTATTTAAGATTCTGGGACTGAATATCAATATGGACTTAATTCTTATTGACACTATGACTATCACATTCCAACATTTTCCTAGTTTTAGTATTCAGCGATACATCAGGTGAATACGTATTGGACAAAGTAACATTGTTAATTGTATTTAAATAATATGAACTGATAATAATACTGATTGTTACAAGAGTAATCGACCTATTTATTTCTAATTCAAAATTAGTATTATAATTGATAAATCAAAAATGTTTTATGAGTTGTAACTTTTCAAATGGGCTAAAAATGCCCAGGCCAGGTTTCGAACCATGGATCTCTTGGCTTAAGTTGAAAATGCTCTGCCAACTGAGTTATCCTGGACGAATCTGGAGATCTGATCTGATATATGAGTGAGGTCAACAGAACAAATCGCATGTAGAAGAACTCAAGTAAACGCTGGATACGCAATTACACTAGATTAATTTTAACACTCTTATTCTAACTATCTATATTATAAAGGACAAACATATCTGTGCGTAACGCATACGTCATTTTGCGAATGGCAACACTTTGAAATTTGAAATAAAATTTTGTTTTTGTAATTTTCTCTACTGCAAATTTTTATACTTCTAAACATCGCACATTTTAAATTTTTACACCGCCGTATAACGAAAAAAATTCTCTTTTAAATGCAATTTGTTTGAAAGCTGTATCTCATTTTAATTTTAAGATATTAATTTTTTTGTAGTTTGTATTACTTTTTTTGTAATCGTGGCAGCTGAAGTACTACATTTCTGTTGAAACTAAAGAGGGAAAAAATGAAAATAGTAGACTGCTGTATCTTTTTGATGTCATTTTCTCATAAAACCCCCCCAAAAATGAAATTAAAATAGTGCTATGTCAAGAATATCGTCTGTTATAAAACCCAGTGAGTTTTGGCTTTATTTCGTTGTTATTTATCAATTAAATGATTTTGCCGTGCCGGCTCCATTGAGAAATATTAATACACAATTTGCACGTAAAAAAAAGTTCAGAATTTCTCTCCAGCTAATTTTCTACAAAGAAATTAAAGCTTCATCAATAAATAAATAAAAGAATAATATATAAAAAAGCACGATTTTAACATATATGTAGTCGAACAATTTAAATTTTTCGAGCCGAATTGGGAAAAATATGTGCTTTTAAATGTAATTTGTATGAAATAGAGTTGCTAGGCAACTGTTAAAGTAAAAGAGAAAAAATAATCTATATATTGAAAACACAAGATAGCTTTTTTAGACATCTTCCTTGAACTTTCTACTGTACCAATTTTGCTAATAATTCTTTTCTTAAATGAAAGCTGTTCATTTGTAGATGTCCTCGCACTGGGTATTTTTCTAAATATTTTCACTTTTATATTTTTAATTTAATTTGAAAAGATTTTTTGAAATTTCATCAAAATGGTAGCAATCGTATTATTTTCACTGTTGCAGAAAAAAAGAAATATTGGGGTTTATTTATCCTTATTGATACCATTTACTCATTACAATTAAAAATAACTTTATTTTAAGTCTGAATAGAAAATGACGTCACTATTTAAAAAACATTTTCGCTCATAAAGCTAATGTTACAATATATTTTCATTCGGCTGATACCGAAATTGAGACACTTGGCGTAATGCTTCAGTAAGTGCCATATTTAAAAGAAAACAATCCTTTTCTTTGATAAAACTATATATTTTTACACGAATACATCTAAAAGACATCAGTTTCTGGAATTTGTACTTCGCGTAACTGAAATTAGACCTTCAAGCCAAAAGAATACATTTTCACATGCAAAGTTTTAGCTGACAAACGGAACTTCACGTTTGAAAATCTATCTAAAGGGAAAATATGTCCGTGCGTACGGCTGGCGTCATTTTGAGAATGGCAACGCTTGACGATTAAATGTCGGATTTGCAATCTTTGCGACTGCAATTTTTTGAATTTCTAAACATCGAGCATCTTCAATTTTTACACCCATTATATAGGGAAAAAAATCTACTTTCTAATGCAATTTTCTTGAAAATTTTATCTTAATTGATTTATTTATTATGTCTTTTTAAATAATTTTCAAGAATAATGTTTTTTAATCTATATCCACTGCGTACAGGCTCCATTACGGAATAAGCCATTTGCACTTAAAATAATATAAATAATTCAGCATTTGTCCCTGACTAATTTTTTATAGCGAAATTAAAACTTCATGAATCTATTATATTAAAAAGTGACTGCCCATTTGTATTTCACAGCTGTTCCTCCTAGAATATGCGGAATGTTGGGTGATCAAATTAACTCCAGTTATCCGCATGGGTCCGAGGATGTTAAACGTGGTCGTAGAATTTTAAAATTTGTTTAGTTTTCGAGATATAAATTTTTACGTTATTTTGATGACATTTCTCTATTGATGGAAACTAAAATTGCTCCATTTTTGTGAATAAAAGAGAGAAAAGGGAAAATTACAAGCATTATTAAGTATCATTGTTTGAAATCATTTTTTAAATTGAAATTAACGTATATTTGAATAAGTAGTGAAAAAATGATTGTAGTTTTCAAGAAAATTTCACGAAATACGAACTCACACATATTCAAGCTTCAGGAATCCGTTTATTTTAGAAACACAAATTCGACTCTCGACTGGAACATTGAGATAAATACTGTTGACGTCAAAAGAAAAAAAAAACATCGTACGTTATTTTCATTTAATTTAAAGTCGTAAAGTAGATTTTCAACCTTTGCCTTAAGATGGATAATAAAACATTTCAGAAGCGGACATTAAAAATGCGAAATAGCGAGAAAAAAAAAAGAGAAAAGTTTTAGCGAGAAAAAAAATAATTGTTTAAATATTTATTTTAATTCATAAATATAAAATGCTTCTGAATAAATTCGTCCAAACAAATCCATTTTTGTATAAGTTGACCCAAATGACATCATTTCTACGAACTCCGAAATTCGAAGCAAAATCTTGATCGAGCGAAAAGCTCTAGGCAAATAAAGTTATGGAATATGTGTATTTTTATTGGGAAAGTTTTGACTTAAATTGTAAATATAACTTATTATTTGAAATAATGCATTTAATAAAATTAATATTGCAATGGCTTTCTAAATTTACAATAAAGTTCAAATTTCATTTTTCGCAAAAAGATCAGTTGTCTCATGCAATTCAAAAGCAACACAACGGGTTGCTACGCAACTAGTATATATAAAAGCCGTTCTCTGTGTGTATGTCCTTTATACAAATCTTTAATTTTTGTCCGATTTGCACGAAACTTGCTGTACATAGGCTTTAAAACGTGGAATAGATCCCTGTCACCTTTAAAAAATCATCAGACCAATATTTATCCCCTTTTTCTATCATCTTTCATAATTTAACAATATAGAAATATCTCATTTTAAATTTTCAAATTCAATAGCTTCTTTCATGTTGCCACGCATCTAAAAGACTGCTCAATAATTAAAAAAAAATTATAACTCGAGTACTTTGTTTTATTAGCCAATAAAAATTCAGACTCGACTGCTATATTTTTACATTTTTGAAATCGACGTCATTCTAATCAGAAAATCCACATTTTTCATATATTTATGTAAAAACTTTAACTAAGCATGTTTTAATATGATCTTAGAAGTACTTTAGTTGAATGTTAAAAAATCTATTTTAATGAAGTCATTTCAATATCAAGAATCAAATAAGGGAAATGATAATAGCAAAAAAAAAAAAAAAAAATCGTTTGCTAGATATGACGTCAATGTCATCAATATAATTTCAAATTGACTCTAAAAACTGGATGCTACAATTTATTCCCTATTTCTTATTATATCATTTAGATAAATGTTTTAATACCTGAAATGCAGTGATAACATTCTACGATTTGTATCGAATACGGTGATATAAAATACGATTTTTGTACTATTTATATTAAATAGAAATTATAGCTACTATTTTTTAGGGTAAGCTTTTTTTCTTTTCAAAATTTCATGACTGACAGACTTTTCTGTTAGACGTTGAAATAATAGGATGCATGATGTTTAGAGATCAAATTGCAGTAAAAGCGTAATTTATGATACGTTTAGGTTGTTTCCACCAACAATATGGTGCTAGGCGTTACTCATACATATGACTTTTCTTCATAATATTGCATTAATAGCAAACGGATATATCTTTCTGAATTGGGTTACAGGTATATTTAAAAATATATCCGTGATTGAAAATTAATTTAAAATGGATAAACAATCCGTAAATTGAGATAAGCTTAAAAAAAAAAAAAAATACTGAAAGTACTTTTTGTATTCTATTAGATTTTGGAATAATCAAATCTGCGATGTTTAAAGGTCAAATTGCAGTAAAAGTTAAATTAATGGTTGGGTTAGGTTATTGCCACCAACAATATGATGCTAGAGTTACTCATAGTTCATGAATGTCTTTACTTTATAATATTGCATGAAGAGCAAACAGGTATATCTTTCATAATTGGGCTGCATGTAGGGATGGGATTTCCACGTTTTTGCACACAGGGATATTCTTAAAGAAAATGTTGTTTTGTTAAATCAAGAGAGTGTCCCGATTAAATAAAATATCATTTACTCTAACAAAATACTGGTGTGAAAAAATGCGGAAATCTTATCCCTGGCTGCATGCAAATCAAAAATATCCATGATTGAAAATTACTTTAAAATCCATTCACATGAAAAAATTGAGATACAATTTTCAAATAAATTTTATTTGACAGAAGCTTTTTCTATTCGACAGTGTGAAAAACGAAATTGTATGGTGATAAGTTTAAAAAATTTTAGAAAAGGCAAAATTTATGGGTTAGGTCATTGCTATCATCAGTATAATGTCACAATTGGCATTGTGTTTGTAGTTTTTTTTTATATATATATATATTCTGAAGATGACTCAATGAAAGAGTCGAAACATGTAAATTTTTAATATTTTTAATGTTTTTTATTATTTAAATGACGCTTTTTAAGCAAATTATTGTACTTTAATATATGTTATGGCATTTCTTTGGAATATACATTATTATGGTATAGTTAATAGTATGGTATATTTAAAACTATTTTACTTACATTTCTTATCGGTCTTTTAACGATTCGTGGACGGTAATGCACCAATCTCAATTATTGTCACTGACGTATTATTTCATTTTAATGTATTTTACCCGGGTGGACCATTATTATTGACACGAGCGAAGCCGGGTTGATCTGCTAGTAAACTATTTAAGGCAAAAATACCTATATTTATTTACTTTTCGACATTTTTGATTGCATCTGACGGCAAGATTCTCAGGAAAATAAAATGATAAAAGTTTTGTGATTTTTGCATTTGTTTACTATTTTTTCAATTTGATTTTTTTTTTCCGAAAATATTTTTATTATTACATTTTCTTGAGAATGTTGGCATCGGATGCAACGAAACATGTGGAAATGTAAATAAATAAAGGTATTTTTGCCTTTTAAAATTTATTTTTATCACTTATAGCAATTGTTGAGTAGGGGTAACCGGGGCTAGTAGTGACATTTTCGACATTTTTATATTAGCTGTAAGATTTGAACTAAAGCAAAACATTTAGTGCATCATATCATTAGAGTAAATCTTGCTTAACATATTTATAAAACTACTATTAACATTATTAACGATTTTCATAATTTCACGAAATTTGTCACTACTGAACCCCGCAACGGGGAAAGTTGTGACATGCTTGGGGCACATTGTGACACATGAATGACACATACAATTACAGTGTAACATATACTGGGTGTCCTAAAAAGGACTGACTGATTTTAAAATTCAATAACTTGCAAACGGTGACAGATATTTTAAAAAATCTTGCAGGAGGGTTATGCATGAAGTCAAAAGTTTTTTTACACTGATTTTCGATTTTAGTTCGCATTACAAACAATAGATGGCGCTGCGATCAATAGACGGCAAATTCAGGCTCGATTTTCGGTATTTCAGGACCTACTCAATACATTTTATTCTCCTTTTTCCGCATGGAAGAAGAGAAAGGAAAAAAAATCGAGCATGTATTTAGCGCTTATTGCTTACATCGCTATCTATTGTTTGTAATTCGAACAGAAATCGAAAATCACTGCAAAAAAACATTTGACCTCATGCATAACCCTCCTGCAAGAATTCTTTAAATATCTGTCACCGTTCACAAGTTATTGAATTTTAAAATCAGTCAGTCCTTTTTAGGACACCTGGTACAAATTATGTAAGAAAGGCGATTAAATGGGATATGTTAAATCAAGAATGTGAAATTTATTCATTTATCACATTCTTAACACAATAAAACACTTTCATGTTTTAATAATATTGTAAATCAAATAAAAATAAAAAGTTAAATTGTTAACACTTCTAAACTCTTAGTCGTTTATAGACTTTTATAGTACTTTTAGAGAAACTTACCAATAAAAAGAAAAAAAAACTGTCCTAATCAGGAAAGAAATAAAAAGTTATCCAACACTAATCTTTGGCTATATTGATCTTTGAATCGGTAGCCTACTACAACGTGTTGGCCTATATCCTATATTTTTAATAACTCATTGTCATCGCTTGTTTCAGCGTCTGATTTGCAGTTAATACATATATAATAAGGTTCATTTCTGGTACATTTGACATGCGCCCATCTTTTACATGTCATGCATTGCACACAGTCTTCTCCGGGACTAGAAATTTTTTATTGCTCCGAGCAAACTAGACATAAGCAATTTTCGTCATCTTCAGAGCTATCCAATACTTACTTCTCCCTTGTTTTCAATAACTTAGGTGTATTTTTTATGCACTGCTTCTCCTTTCCATACAGTTTCTTTTTTTTTTTTTTTTTTCTTCTTCTATTTGTTTTCTGTGTTCTTTTGCTTTTTGTTCTGCTCGAATTTTCTCTTTTATAGGTGTGCTTGTTAGAATGGCAAATTTCAAACATTTACGAATAGATCGCTTGCCATTCAGAGGTCCTGATTTAGGGAATGGTCTTATTTCTGTAAGCCTTACCACAGGCACATTGCTATTATCAATTGTCATAGAATCATCTCATTCAATGAGATTTCCTACTTCTGAAGACGGTCCTGCAATCTCACCATCATTAATTAAAGTTTTTGCTCAAGTGCTTGGTTTATTAAGAGTATCATATTTACTATTTTTTTTTCATTGTCATCCTGGCCGTTAACGCTCTCATCTCTGATGGATAACGGTCGATCAAGTACTGAGGAACATAAGAAGTTAAAATTATGAGGAAAAATTATGCTGGGGTAAGTAGTGACACTGTCACAACGTGCCTCTTAGACTTTGTCACAACTAGCCCCGCGTTACACCATTTTGAACTTTATTCATTAGTTTCCGAAATTTTGGCATGATTAACAAATGAAATACATAGAATAACAGCTCAAAATATAAGCATTTAAATAATGTTAGGGAAGTTTACATACCACAGTATCGTTAGTGGTAATGACGATTCCAACGTAGGTCGCAAAATTTACTTTTACGATAGAAAACAAGACAAATATTTTTATCTCGAAAACAACGCAGCGCTGTGCTTCAAAACATACGCAGCACACTGAGACAATCAACCTCTTCACTCACATGACGCGACAGGTGTTGCAACCTATTGGCTCAGTCAGGAAGCTCGATGGCACAACTTGCCCCTGGCACAACTAACCCCGGTCTCCCCTACTTTCACAATTATTTTGATTTGCAAATAAATCATATAAGTTGTAATTTTCCAACTGAGGTAAAAAGTCTAGACCAGGATTCGAACGAGGGATCTCTTGGCTTGTTTTAACTCATATGAATTAATTACCAATTATTATAATTGGTTAAAATTGATATAGTATAATGACGTATCCAGCGTTTACTGGAGTCCCATTACCTGTGATTTAATCTGTCAGTTGATTCATATATCAAACCAGATTAATAAGGTTAGCTGTTTCAAGTAGGTACACCAAATCCCTCCTTGATTGCTCAGTTGACAGATCATTGGGAACTTCATCAAAGAGATCCATGATACAAGTCCTGTCTTGAACATTTTTCGCCCATTTGAAAATTATAACTCATATGATTTATTTACCAATTAGAATAATTGTGTTAAAATTAATTTAGTGCGAAAAAAAATTGTATATTGTCAATATACATATTTTCGTAAATATTATAACATAGTTAGATACAATAAATTTTAGAAACACTGTCGCTGCTATTTCAGAATTCGTACATAAAAGTATTACTTGATCATTTTCAAAATCTGCCCATGTTTTGGAATATCAAAATCAAATTTTTGGAAATAATCAGAAAGTTTTAATATTTTGTAAATAAATACCTTACTCCATAAGCATTAATATACAAGCATCAGCAAAGACCAAATTACTAATTTAGCATTTTAAATCTAATTTTTAAATTCTAATGAACTTGGTAATTGACATAAGTGAACACGGTAATGAAAAATTAAGCAATTTTTTTTCTCCATTTTATAAAACATATTTACCATTCATGACACCATTCAAAAAGGTTTTGGCAAGTTTGTTTGCAAAAAAATATACATTTAAAAAAAAGATGCATTACGTAATATGTCATCGGTGTACATTTCCCACATATGAGAGATGAAACTATTAGTGCTCTTCAGTATCTATGTGCAAAAGTATCTTGAACTGAAAACTGACGAAAGTGCCTTTATGAAATATGGTTTCTTCAATGTATTTAGGACTTAGAATTGAAGAGTTCGAATAAATAATGTTTTTACTGCTTACTCTTGCAATTCTTTTAGTATACAAAAACAGACACAAAAGTACATTTTACATACACAATACTCCAAATACATGCACAATAACTCAAAAAAAAAAAAAAAAAAGGTAACATCGAAGAAGATTTTCGTATAATCGTATAATAAATTATTAATATATTTTAAATCATGAAATATGCAATGAATACGTTGATCGATATTGATATGAAATAGGTATTATGTTATTGTATTACATAAAATTACGTTGTGTATTATTGTTTGATCTTTCTTACACATTTGCGCTTTCAAGTTTTCTCACTACTGTATTGAATACTAGTACTAGAGGTCCAGAAGTACGGTAATTTTTGTTTAATTATTCTTCACAATAAAAATTACAAATTTAAAAAAAAAGGCTTGTGTGAAGTATTTAAAGGTAAAACTACAACTTATTTCACATCAGTAAATTTCTTAAGGAAAAGGCTAAAGACCTTCGTGACCTAATTTTATTTAAGCAGCTGTAAATTATATATATGTCTACTAGGGGGCTCAGCTACCTGCAAACTATGCCCGGCAACCTACTTTCAGGTTTCGTATCCTCTAAAAACATTGTTTAAAAATATTTCCAATTGAATGATATTACCACTATAACTGCGGCTATTTTCTGTAATCATGTTGCTATGCTTTTCCGTTTGAATGGTGCCAAGTTTACGCGCTACTTCCGCTACACCTTCTCTATCAAATTTTAAATTATCCCACCGATTGGCATTACTAATCGCCTCATCCATCATTATTGCAACAACTGAAGGCTATTTTCGGGATTGATAAGTAAGATCAATTGTACATTTGAAAATCTGCTTGTATAAAATGATTAGGTTTAAAATGTCGCGATTTATCTGAATTTTATAACGACGCTATGGGCAAAATTCTTCATCTGAAACATAGTTATTCACGCGTAATAATTTAATTATTGTAGGAAATTTAAATATGGCGATATTTAAATTTTTTTGGACATTTTACGTATGATGCAATTATCACCTTTAAATGTGTTT
Organism: Maratus speciosus; assembly: GCA_963932465.1. NCBI lineage: Eukaryota > Metazoa > Arthropoda > Arachnida > Araneae > Salticidae > Maratus > Maratus speciosus. Next base: position 66,795,356 of record OZ010786.1, on the reverse strand, counting down.
CACGTGTAATAATCTTATTATTTGAAAGTTTCCGTATATTTTGGCACAATTTCCCATTCCTTTTTAGCACGTGATCGTTTAATTCTTATTTCAAAATTTTCTTTCCGTTTTTAAAAATATTACTTGAAAATGACGAGGGAAAAAAAAAAAAATAATCCCTTTCTTTTTCGCTTTTCTTTCTTCCACCCCCCACAAAGATGGAATTTTTTTTATGTCTATAGAATCTATATCAAAATTAAAGAGTAGAGACAATTTTTGATTTCTAAAATAAACTGATGCCTGACAATCGAAATGTGATTTTTTTTTCCTGAAAAAAATAATTTTTTCACAGTATTGTCTCCATTATCGATTGAAATAAAAGATAATTTCAAATTCAATTTAAAAATGACAAAAAAAAAAAAAAAAAAAGAAGAAAACTAATTATCTCTGTTTTTATCACTAAAAACAATTTATTTGGCATCATTGCAGAAATGTCATTAAAATTAGAATAAAGTATTATCTCGAAAAGTAATTGAAATTTTAAAATATTTATATCACAAATAATGCAGTTTACTGTTACAGTTATCTTACAGGTCTTTGCATCACGGGCGATTATCTACACGAGGGACATAGCAGTAAGAGAATGCACTAGAAGGGGCTCTTTCTTATGGATCCGAGCCTGTATTTACGTAATCAAATCGAGTTTCAAAGAAACCCATTGAAAACTCTGACGATAAGACCGGACGGGTATAACATGGGTTAAAATCCAGCAGCTCCCGTCTACTCGTTATGAGAGGAGAAAGCCAATGGTGAGGCTTTGCTAAAGTACGAAATTTAACGAGGTCTTACATGTACATATCACTAATTCGCAAGATAAGTGACACATCTCGGCAAAAGTAAATTTCACAGGAGAGGCAAAATAAAATTTGCATAATTTTAATATAAGATGAAATTGAAGCACTTATCGCTGCATGCAGGATTAAAAACGTACATAAAAGAATAAAAACCTTAAGAAAAAAGGCTTAGAATGAGGTTTGGAAGGTTGGATAATTTTACCTCTTCATATAATCCACCCCTCTTCTGCGGTCACTAATAGACATATAGCGTAATAAAGGTTTTTTTCCGTATAAATACACAAATGAAACTGTTTGTCTAGCAGGACGCACCTATTAGTGGAAACAGACCTAATAGTGGAATAAAACGCAAAATGAATTTTTGCGAGATGTGTCACTTTTCTTGTGGGTGAGCGATATTTATGTTACTAACCACTGGTGTATTGTGCGATTTATATGAAGAAATCACCAAGAAATATTTAGTAATCAAACATATTTTAAGATTTTAACAATTTTTATTAAAGTATTATTTGCTGCGAAATACGACAAAGCTTTTCATTTTTCCCTATCCTAACTAGATTTGAAGTTTTCTGTGCACATTTTATGGGCTATTCTTCAGAAAATCATCATTTTGTGTCGGGAGGGGGGGGGGTGAGAATCAAATTTATAATGTGTTTAATTTAAGGGTATGATTGCAAAAATTGATATTTTTATATTCTATAGAAAAACACTAAAAAAAAGGCATTGTAAATTACTGTTTACAAACTAAGTTAAGTACCATTATTGTCTTTGTAAAGTCACAATGTTGCGTCAGTTACACGTGCAAATGCCATTTATTTCTTTTTTGTTATTCAGAAATTAATTAAAAAAGTTACTGTTACAATTTGGCATTACTTAGTGTTGTTGAGGAGAGTAAATCACTTTTTTTAACTGGATAGTTTTGATATTTTTTACACTTCAATGAAAGCAGAAAAAATGCTTGTCTATTTTATGTTACGTCAGTTGCAGCATTTTGAATTGCAATTTTTGTGACTCAAAGAGAGATTGAAATAATCTGCAGGTATTTGGGTATTAAGACCTTAGTAAGAAATATTTTAAATTGTAAAAATTTGTTCTGGCTTTATTAGTAAATTTTCTACATAGATTTGAAAACAAATTTCAATGATAAAAGGTTGCATCAGTTACGATGGAATTGCCTTGAGAGTGATTTTAAAGTGATGTAACATATTGTAATATATTTTATGCTTGTAAACAGCTTATATTTTACTAATTATTTTAAATGTTGATTATAAAAATAAACGAAAAAGTGATATAAAACACTGGTATAAAATTAAAGTTTAAATAAATATATATCTACGAATGTGGCTTAACATACACTTTATAAATACAACGTGGTTGATTGGTTTATTATTTAAAACTTTTAAGTATTTAATGCAATTTGGCCTATAGATGTCATTTAAAAAAACGATAATTCAAAAGTGAGATTTAACATAAAAAATTAAAAACGTATTTTGAGAAAAATAATGACAGAAAAATGTAGATGTAAAAATATACGTAACATATGTATGAAATCGGCTATTGTTTTTCATTTACATAAGAAAAACTATTAGTACTCCCCTCTATACGTAAAAATAACTTCAGCGAAAACGTGACAAAAGTGCCTTTACAAAAGATGGATTCTTCAATGCTTTTAGGACTTCAAATTGAAGAGGCTGAATAAATAATGCTTTTCTTGCTTACTATGACAATTTTTAGAATATACAGAAAAAGAGACAAATTTACTTTTCAGTATACACAATCCGTATGCTCGAAAAAAAAAATTCTTGGAAGAAGATATTCTTAGATCTATCCTGTAAATTATTAATACTTTTGACATAGTAAGATATGCTATGAATACGTAGATAGATATAGACAAAAAATAGCGATTATTGTTTAAGATGTAACAGAAGAAACTACATTGTGAGTTATTGCTTGATCTTTCTTAGTTATCTGTGCTTTGAAGTTTTGTCAAAACTAAATGGAATACAATTATTAGAGGTGCAGAAGAAAGAAGTGTATTTTTTTTTTTTTACAGTTGTTCACAAGTATACTTAAAATAAACAAATGGCTTACAGGAACTACTTTTATTTAGGAATGTAATAAATTATTAATTGGTTTGATATCATAAGTTATTCAATGAATAAGTAGATAGATATCGATAAAAAATAATTTTATTGTCTAAGTTGTAAGTGACAAAAATACATTGTGAGTTATGTTTCATCTTTTTTAGTCATTTGTGCTAGTATTATCGTAGCTACATGGAATACAAATACTAGAAGTACAGAGGGAGTGCATTTTTTGTTAGATTATTCACAAGTATAATTAAAATGCTTGCATGATGTACTTTTATGTAAGAATCTATAAATTATTTCGCACAGTAAGCTTCATAGAAAAAAAATAAAGACTTTCATAATCTAACATACATTTAAAACTCGCCTTATAGAAAAAAAAAAAAAAACAACAACAAAAAGTCTTTTCTCTAGCAATCTATTCTACTGGTAAACTTGCATATAATAAAACACTACAATCTGAAAAAAATCTAGTATTATCGTGTATTTCTGGCATTATAATATGTAGGTTTACTATGAAAACCAATGGACGTAGATGAGGTTTTTTGCGATTTTACAAAATTTGATCATTTGGATTAGATGAGTTTTAAAACTTAAGTCTCATATATATATATATATATATATATATATATATATATCAGTACTTATTAAGTTTATTCCTATTTTCTCATTCTACTTTAAATTAAATTAATTTCATTTCTTATTTATGGGTACAGATACACTAAACAATTTTGTTAAAAAACCTAATTACAATATAGTTTTCCTTTTTCACACTTGTTGTCAGCAACGTTCTAGATTTCAGCAACTGGTGAAACTGCCCACATGCTCTAAATACTCTGTTGGCATCCTCACATGCTTTAATATAGAGGCAAATTTCTGATGTTTTGGATCATAGAATGTAACTGAAGTATTGTGCTCTAATAATTTTTAATGTCCTGTGTGAAGTGAATCTTTCTTTAGATCTCTTGGATTTTTATCATTTATTTTCCTTTATGATGGGCTATTACGTGATAAATTTTGTGATTTTAGATTTATGCCGACAAAATTGGTGAAATAACGCATCTTCACTATGAATTAACCAACAAGCACCTCTGATGATTCCTTGGGTTTTCATAGTTTCCTATTTTACATACTGGTTTCTTATGTTCATATCTTGTTTATCTTTAGAATTTTACCATTTGTTCATGTATTTGTGATTTCATCTTTAGTATATACATATATGTATATTCGTATATGAAGCTTAACACTTTGTTCTGGAAAAGTGATGTATTTGTATGTTTTAATATAAACTTTATGAAAAGGTTTCTCTGTTACCTGTAAATATTTGTGTCATCTGAGAAGGAAGATTTTAATTTTGAAAGGTCTTTTATCTTTTGATTGATGGTTCAAAAATAAATTTTAATTTAGTATAAAATTAATAAGCATTTGCTTTATGCTTTTTCATATGTTTTAAAATGATTTATAAAGAAATTCCACATTAATGAACTCTTAATTAGTTTAAGTTTTTAAAGAAGTCAGCTTTTAAAAATATTTTAGACACGGAGTCAGTTTAATTTGTATATATTTCTGTTAAAAACTTGCATTCAAGGATTAGATTTTGACTGCGCATGAGAGTTGAATCTAAGAATTTTAAAATGCGTTATTTTGTCTAATTTTAGGCAAAAAAGCCACTAGTTCAAACTCAGTATTTGTTTCAGAATAACTTCATTAAGTGTATTATATATGAAGACACAATAAACTCATTTGCATCATTAGCGCATTTATGCGTCCATATGAGGGATTTCTTTTTCATTCTGAAATTCCGAATTCAGACCGAAAATTCCTAAAGAAAAAGCTTTACTTTCTGTAATCACGAAACGTCTGTCATTAAATACAGAAAATATTACTAATCAGATTTTCTGGTATGATATCCTAATTTCTTAATAAACAATAACTTTAAATGTACGCTTCTGATTTAATTGGATTAAACATAATTCATATTAGTAAAACATCATTAAATGTGGTTAACATCATGCAGAAATATATGTACACTGATATGATTTCTGAAAACAATATTATAACTTTTTTCCCCTAGTTAAATATTAGAGTAAAGGTTTAAATGTACATACTTTTACTTACCGTATTTTCCAGTGTGTAAATAAGCATTTTTAAATCACATAAAAAACACAAAAAAAATTCCATGTTCGACACTAGTGTCTCTAAGTATTGCATACTTCAATAATCATTGTTTTCTAAACACATTTTTGTTGGAAAACGTTCGAAATACACATACATAATAAGAAAATGTTAACCTTCAGACTACCAAAAAAAAGTATATGCAAGAACTACCATTCGGGTCCATTGGACCCATATGTAAAATATATAGGATTTCAAAATATACAAAACACCCATTTATCTACAATGAATATATTTGTTATTAATGCACCTTATACAATATATAAAAGTGATATATATAGTAATAGAGTAAGAAAGTAACACATACAGTAAGAAAGTAATATATATAGTATATTATAATGACTACAAAACGTTTTTCATCATAATAAAATTATTCTGTACATGAAGTACAAATAACGACTGAATGTTCTCCGCAAACATTTTTCGTACACTTCTTGCATAATGTTCGTGTTTTTCGATCTTTTTTAGAGGGACAAATATGACGTCTTGATTTTTTTCGTGGCGGTTCAAAACTATTTGCGTAAAGTTGTTCTGAAGTAGATGTTGAGACGGCGATACCTCCTTCACCTACTAATTCTTCTGCAAGTTGAATAATGAAATTCCGCCTTTTTTTCATTTTCGGATCACATTCAGCATTCAGTGACAACCATATTATGTATGCATTCATCGCACTTATATCGATCATATTATAAAATACAATCAAAGGCCACCGACGTGTCATGCGTTTCACACTATATGCTCTTACCATTTTGTCCATCGTATCTACTCCGCCTTTGGTTTTATTATAATCTAGGATTATTTGTGGCTTTTTTTCTAAGCTGTTGTCAATATCATAAGTGTTATGCATTGTGCTTAGCAAAGTAACAATTCTACCTTTTCTGGGACAGTAAGAGATGATGGTCGCCTTCTCTTGAAACCCAAATAAAGTAGAATATACAGAACGATGTTTTGGATTTGTGAACACAGCGGGTAATTCAGGTTTATTTTTTCGAATTGTTCCAATAAGAGATAATTTTTTTGAAGTAAGATGTGTTGCTAATGCATATGACGTAAAAAAGTTATCACATGTAATATTACGACCAGAATTTTCAATTTCCTTCGTCAATCTTTTAACTACATTTTCTCCCTGATGAGATTCTCTTACTTCATTTTTGCCTGTATATAGTTCCAGTTTCCAAGCATACGATGTTACGCTGTCACAAATAACCCAGAACTTCAATCCATACTTTCCAGGTTTAGATGGCATATACTGACGGAAAGGACATTTTCCACGAAAAGAAACTAATTGCTCATCGACAGTCATAGACCAATTAGGAATATAAGGGTCTTGTAAATAGATATTCCACAATTCAAAGCATTCTCTTATTGGCTCTAATTTATCAGTTGATCTTCTTTTACGCCTCTCAGCAGCATCATCAAATCTTATGACACGTAATATACTTGTGAATCTATTGCGACTCATAATGTCCCGAAATATTTGTCTTCCATTTTTTATGCTCCAAAGTTCGCTTACTGTTTCATTTTTCGATTTATATACTCCAATAAGTAATAAAAGTCCGATGAATTTTTTAAGTTCTATAATATCTATAGGTTTCCACTCTTTATCGAATACTCTATTGCCTTCCGCGTTTGTCCATTTTACTATAATTTCCAAAAGTCTTTTTCGGAAATAGATAAGAAATGAGGATGATATGGAATCCACTTCACGATTTGCAAATCTTGAAGGTCCAGATTTTTCACGTAAAATATTGATTTCAGTACGTCTTCCTTGTGGTCTGGCAACTTCATTCTTATACCAGATCTGTGAATTATTTTTGGAAACAAAAGTAGAATTTGAAGTACTTGTGGTTGCTACATTTACTTCATTGGAATCATTATCAGATTCTGAGTAGGAATCAGAAATTTCATTATGTATTTCAACATAATCTACTTCACCTTCATCAGACGACAGATTTTCATCATCGGTGTCGAATTCTATATCGTCCGGATTTTCCATAATTTTTTGAATTTCCTCTTGAGTCAATACTTTTTTTCTGTCCATCTTCAATTCAGTTTTTAACAAAAAATAAGTTAGGAAATAAGAAAATGATGAATATTTGTAAAATAACAAAGCACGTACAAACTACACTTATTACTTGTCTTCAAATATCAAGTCCTATTTTCAATGAAAAGACTCAAAAACATCAATAGACACCATTCGCTCACTAACTGTGTCTGTTGATAAATGACTCTCTGAACCAGAAGTAACCTTTTATATATAGAGCACGAAGTTTACTAGATCAGTCTAGAATGTTCTCAAAACTTCATTATAAAGTCGCCAAATTTGGCGAGATTGGCGCTAAAAATCCATCGCCAAATGGGCGATAAACAGCCAATTATGGTAACCCTGTTCCTCCTCATGATTTATGGCAACCCTAGAAAAAGAAAGCAACAGTATATTACGTTTGTTTTAATGTTGGGTCCAATGGACCCGCGTGGTAAACAATGAAACAAATTAAAAATAGGTAAAAAATTTCGAACAAAATTTTAATCGCAATTGCATATACATAGAGGAGACAATTGCAGGAAAAGTCATGTAATCGAGAAACTTTGAATGCTATTTTTCATGAGAAAAATTTACATTAAATATTGCTGTCGGGTCCAATGGACCCGTCTGGTAGACGGAAGGTTAATCAAACTAGGGATAATTTAGATTTTTTTTAAACCAATCAAATAGGCAGTTTCAGGGGATTGGACGACAAAAGCATGAATTTCAAGGTATTTGGATTGTGGATGACTCTTTTAATTTGTTGTTAATTCTAGTTTTGTTTATGATAATTTTTGTTGATAATAAGATAATCACATACCAGAAGGATAATGCGTGGTCACGTTATCATCTATCACGGTATGATGGATTCTTGCCATTGCCAGGACTATGTCGCCACAGCTGTTGGTCTTCTATGATGTGCAGGAAAGCATAATTTGAAAGGAAAAAAAATACTCATTAAATTGAAACATTTGGGTTGGCAACAGTCGTAACGCATTAAGCAATTGAAATGGTACTATTGGCAAAAACTAATACATTAATAGAAGTGACATAGTCACTGCGTAGCGTTTCAACAATAGAGTACGGAACTTCAATTTAGGTATAGCCCGTAAAATAAGCTCGTTTTAAAATAATTAATTTTTGGCAACTAATTGTACGAATTTTATGAAAATTCGGATTTAGGCTAATTGAAGAATGTAGAATTTATTTATGGTGTCAAACTTGGGTATTGAATCTAAAATTTTTAAAAAGCGTTATTTTGTTGAATTAACGGCAAAAAAGTCACTAGTACAAACTCAGTATTTGTATTAGAATAACTTCATTAAGTGTATTATATATGAGGTCTGCATTAACACATTTGCATCAATTGCGCATATATGTGACCATATAAGAGATTTTATTTTTCATTCCGAAATTCCGAATCCATACCGGAAATTCCTAAAGAAAAAGCTTTACTTTCTGTAATCACGAAACATCTGTCATTAAACACAGAAAATATTGCTAATCTGAATTTCTGATATGAAACAATGAATTTGTGAATAAACAAAAACTTTAAATGTACGCTTCTGATTTAAATGGGTTAAACATAATTCATATTAGTAGAATATCATTAAATGTGATTTACATCATGCAGAATTGTCTACGCACTGAAATGATTTCTGAAAACTATATTATAACTATTTTTCCTTAGTTAAATCATAGAGTAAAGATTTAAAGGCTTATATTTTAACTTACCGTATTTTTCAGTGTATAAGTGGGCATTTTTAAATCGCGAAAACACAATAAAAATTCCAGGTGAAACACTAATGTCTTAAATTATTGCATATTTCAATTAATCATTGTTTTCTAAAAACAAATTTCTTGAAAAACGTTCGAAATACATATACATAATAAGAAAATGGTACGAAAACTAGAGATAATTAAGATTTTTTTAAATCAATCAGATTTAATCAATCAGTTTTATTGGGCGACAAAAGCGTGAATTGCAATATATTTAGTTTGTGAGAATGGTTGACTCTTTTAATTTGTTGCTATTTCTAGTCGTGATTATGGTAATTTTTATTGATAATAATATAATAACATAACAAAAGGATAATGCATGGTCACGTTGTCATCCATTGCTATATGATGGATTTTGCCTTGTCTCAGAGCGTCGCCAAAGCTGTTGGTATCGACTGATGTACGTTTTCGCAACTATGGTAAGGGTACATTTCTACCGGAAATGCTAGTAAGGCTAATGTCAGACGAACGTCTTTTTGCACGCTTTTTTCCATACATATCATCCCTACACAATGTTAGCGGCATTGCATCATACATCCGATGAATACAATTTGTACCCATAGTTACGAAATATGTATAGTTTTTCTTATATATATAAATTTATTCCCTTAAACTTGTACTTTACTATCACTATCGGGATATACACTAACGGGAAACGTTAAATGATCATGTATAAAAATCATAAAAGTAAAACTAGCAAAAATAAAACAATTTTTTATAAGCATTCAAAGTTTCACATGAAATTTCCGCTAATTTTAAGGTACAATTCATGATTAAAAAAAAAAAAATTACAATATATTAGTTTTGCGTGGGCATTGAAATCGATTATGAAAAAAATGCTTTTTTTTTTGTACATATGGTAGAAAGCGCAAGCTAATGAATTTCTTACAGACTATATAATTTCTGCTCTGTTTCTTTCTAAAAATATGGTGAGCGGGACATAAAAAGGATTATTTAAACTGTACAGGGTGTTTCACAACCAGACCGACAAACTTTGTGGGGTAATAGTAGACATGAAGACAAACATTATTAAATAGGAAACCATGGGGCGCAAACGTCTTTTTTGGAGCTGGGGACGATTAAAGTTTAAGGTCCAAAACTTCAAACGATGATAAAAAAACAGAAAAAAAGGTAGATTCGTTTGCGGTTTTCGTTAAAATCATTCTTTATATCACGAGTTTCTTAAAATAAAATTTTAAAGGTTACGTGCAAAAATTATCGATAGAGGGCGCTTTAGAATTTAGAGTAACAAACAACTACTTTTTACCGTTATTTTTTGTATTGGGTTAAAATTGTTCTAAAGTTTAGACTTTAACTTAAATTTTAAGCCCAAAATCGAAGACATTGGGATAGGTTAACTAGCGAAAATTGAACTGTAAACAGAGGAGGGGATTTTAAACGTTCATAAATATTGAACAAACCAATGGATTTTGTTGCGGTTTGCGTGTAAGTCATTGCCTTGGTAATTAATTTATTCAAAATTACGTACAGTTTTGGTGTCCTCATTTTTTGATAGAGGATGCTTTCGACCACTTCTCCGGCATTTTAATGACATTACTCCTGGATGTTTTACTACCAGACTAATCTACTTCCAGGAAGTGTTAGGGATGCAAGGACGACTCGGAATCACATAGGAATATAACGTTGAAAATGTTTTTTTGCGAGTTATGGTTAAAAGAAGCAGAGGAAAAAGTAACAGAAAGAAGCAGAGAAACAGCAACAGGCTAATGTGACAGAAAACAGTTTATTTAAAGGTTTTAATACAAAAAGTGTTCGATATTACGATCAAAAGTTGTCCAGCAAACTTGACAGCGGCGTCATATGGAATTCCTCACGCTCTGGGAGATTCCTGGCACCTCTGATAGCTTTCTGGCAGCTACAGAAATACAAGACGCGAGGTCTTCGCAGTGCCATCTACCGAGGAGGACACCATAAAAAGCTGAATATTAACCTGAAAATAAAAATCACAAATTTACTAAATGGTGTGTATATATATTGTTGTAAATTCAAAAACTAAACAAACATTAAATGAAGTAACAATAATCAACGTTTCGGTCATCTTCTATGACCATCTTAAGGGAGAATGTTGTTACATTTATTTTAAAGAAAGAAGCTTAGCTGCCTTGAATTTCAAAAATTCGTCACGTTTCCAACGGATTATCACTTCAACCAATCGTAAGAAAGAGATTATGCAGTGACGCCATCTAACAAACAAAAGCAGAAAAAAAGTTAAAACGATTAAACTATGGAACATGCAATGGAGTCATCTGTCAAGTGAAAACAGAATAAATGAAAAAGCGAATAAACAATGTGACATGCAGGGGCGGCATCCAGTATAAAATGAAGAAAATAAAAGCAGAACAGAAAAAATAAAATAATATGATTTAAACTTTGTTAGAAGCATAAATAGCAGAGCATTGCCTAAAGTTCAAAACATATGATGGGTATAAAATTAGTTGCATATGGTTATTTTAAGATGCAAATCCAAATTTTAGGGATAATAAATGAGATGTTATCATTACATACTTCATTTCTTCGAATTTGTTGTTATTGGAAAAGTATTTGTGAACATAATTTTTATTATTCTAGAATACGAAGAAATGAATGAATAACAATTTAAAAATCCCATCTGCACACATAAAAACAAATTTGATTTAATTAAAAGAGCGTAAAACATTATTTAACTTCAATGTTCTGAAAGCTAAAATCATGGAACTTGCACTTTGAACTTTTATTTTAGCCATGTCTGATATATCTTTAAAATGCAAGAAATACCATTCATACAAAATGAATAAATAAATAAGAAATTAGGAAATGTGACAAAACGGCTGTAGGAAAATGCTCGTGGTACTCTTTAAAACTTCTTAGTTTTACCTAAAATGAAAAAAAAAAAAAAAAAAAAAAACGTTTATAGTGTGTTTATATAACCTGACCAAAATGAAATATTTGCAGCTTTAGAAGCTTACCGTTCATCTCCTAGTCTCCAATAAAATGCCATTTTTCTAAATCCTTGAAATTCTTTTTTAACGATGTGTTCAATCTTGCAAGAGCGAAAATTTTATACAATTTGCTTATTTTTTTCTTGGGAAGTTAAATATCGTGGACTATGTCATAAGATTGAATTTGAACTACCAACCCGCTAAATTTTATTGAACTCAAGAGAATTTAAATTAAGTATACCTTTTTAGTTGTATGGAAGGGTATATCTAAATTCATAGAAATGGAGTCTAATTTTGTTGTGAGCGTGTTATCCGAAACGTAACACTTTTGCTTGGAAGTGAGCTCTATCTGTTTTTTTCTTACTTTTACAAGTATGATTGAGCCTCTCTTCAGGGTTATTTTTGCGCAGTAATTTGTTAATTAACTTACTGTGGTCGCCTGGTGGAATATAAATGCGGGAGTGAATATTGAAACGAGTGGATTAGCCGTGTCGCATCCCTGTAGTATCAAAATGGAGCTTTCCAGAGTAGTCGCAAGCCTCTTGCTACTTTGCTGAGACGACCTAAGTTTAGTTATACGAAAATATTTGGTACCGTAGACTAGCAGATTTTTTTTTTTTGTAAGAAATTGTTGTTCCTACATCGGAAAAAAAGTACCTTTTGAAGTTCACGCGACTCACGCCATTTTATGACGTTTGCATTGTTTTATAAATGAATACCGTTTAAGTTTTTTCAGAAATAGATCAATTCAGCAGTTTTCTGAAGACACGCTTGTAGTTGCAATTTGCCCCATCTAATGTGAGGCTTAACTCAGTAATGTGTATATAGTTGATTTCAGAGTTAGCAGAGTCTAAATTTGACCATTAGACATGATTTTGCTTGTTCAAAGGGAACTGTTTCTTCCAATTGAATTTAATTAATAGTTATCATTCTTATTCATAGTGTGATGGCAATGACGTTTTTAATGACGTGTGAATCACCATTTGTACCTTCTTTATTATTTGTTTGCCAATATAATATTTGCTTTTCTGCTGATGATTTTTATCACGTGGCTTTTCTCGTTTGCTTTATTTACTCAAGCAGAAGTACTATTTCTTTCGTGATATCAGGAGCGAATTTAGGAGTTGACTTATACGGAATAAAATAAGTTACTCAATTTCAGGGGAAAATAATGTGGCGATTCAGACTCTTGTACAGATTCAGCAGTAATCATTTTATAGATTTAATCCTTAAGTAGGAAAATATGTTCCACTAGTAATACAAGACGGAATTGTTGGCAGAAAATCAAATTATTTCTGAGGCTTATAACTTTAAAAGAAATCTTGAACAAGGAAAAAGATTCTTCAAGATGAAAAGCAGAAAAAGAATAAGTACACGAAGTGTATGTGTGCCACAGAAATTAAAAAAAGAATAATTTAAAATATTGTAAGACTATCTACGTGTACAATGTTCACTTCAATACACATACTAAACATCAAATACGATATCTACATCTATAACATATTTGACATACAGTTACCATGAAGTAATTTAAAAAAAAAACGTACAAAAATAATCAACAATATCAGTTTCATTATATTGAAATTTTTAACATTAAAAACACTTAAATATTCCATTGACTGTAATATATTGGAATACATTCGATTGTACCCTTGATCGAAATACTTTTGCCTCTCCCTGTAAACAAACTATAAATGCGACTCATCTAATTTTATAATTCAAATTATTAACATTAATTAATAATAATAATTGGGATCGTTCTATAGTAAAGGTCAATAACATATAAAAACTACAGGTTAATCCGAGTGTATGGAGCATGGACAGAAGTTATAAACCCTTTCCTAGTATGTTGGAAAGTGTTAAAAACAGAAGAAAATGTTAATTTTTATAGTACCTTACAGGATTTTTTTTTTTTGAGAAAATATAAAGATCTACTATTTATAAAAGCATATTATCGAAGTGATTTTCATTTTGTTATTTTTAATTCTGTTTTAAATTGCTATCCGCATAAACCGGAATAAAATACAAATATATATATATATATATATATATATATCCAAAAACCAAACCAAAAATTTCGAAATCACGGAACTGATCCGAAGATAAAGATATTAAACCAAATGACAACGACAAAATAACTAAAAACAACTAACTTCAAAAACAACATACTTTAAAAACGGCAAACTTTAAAATTATTCAAAATAAAACCAGAAGAAATTGAATCAATGGAGACAGGCGGCAAGCACTTGCGACTTGCTCTGCGGGGTTAAAACCAGTTTTATGTGCACAACGCTCCCCCAAAAACCTGTCAAGACCCAATGGAAAAAACTAGCAAATCGAATGAGCTGCCAAGAACCCTTCAAAAACCAACAACTAGACGTGAAACTTCAAACAAACGTTCACGCAAATTTCTAAACGGTCAAAATTACAGTTACTCCTCTCTTCATCCACATTACCTCTAAATCTCTGCGATAAGTCTTACACTTTACGAAATTTTGCAGCAGACTCTTCAAAAATTTCTCAGGATAGCCATGGTGCAATGCCAGAATATACCATTTGTAAAGTTCTCCATTTTTTCCCCCAGTTTTTGATGTCAGTCCATCTATACGGTTTAACCCGTTAACAAAAATATTTCTAAATATTGGGATATGCACATTTGATCCAACATTCAACATTTTTATAGTTTCAAAGTTACAGATTTTTCGTTTGTCATATATATAGGTTTTTATCTCACCCTTTTTTATCTCGATATTAATGTCTAAATAATTGACCATATTTTTGCTTTTTGACTCAATTTCAAATTTAAACCTTTAGGATAGCAATCAAATTTTTCTTTTTTCACATCATTGCATCTGACTATTAAAACGTCATCAGTGTAACGAAAGCACCTCATATCCTCATTTATATCAATTCGTTCCTCGTACATATATAAGTAAATATTGGCTAAAATCGAACTACAACTTCCCCCATTTGATGGTTGTGGTTGGTTGCTTGTGTTTATGACGGCCAATTATCAACACGAGGGATATAAGCCCAAAGGGGGGGAGTGCCCTTCGTGGGGGTCTTTCTAACGAACCTCACCCGTATTAACGCTTGGAAATCCAAGGTTCGAAGAAAACCACGAAAACTCCGAACGATTAGGCCGACAGGCGCGATTGGGTTCGAACCCAGCACTTCCCGTCTACCAGTTTCGAGAGCAGAACCTCTCGGCCACTGTTGGGGCCCCTTCCCCCATTTGAATACCTCTAACTTGTTTGCAAACAATTTTCCCGTCATATAAGTAGTTCTCACTCACTACAAAATAAAACAAATTAGTAAACCATTCCTATCCAATAGTTGAGAAATTATATTTATTGAAAAACTCCATAATTTTTATTTTAAGGTTATCCAAATCTATACTATTATACAAATCTTCAAAACGCTGTTAACCCCTTAATTCTCGCTCCCGTCATATTCTCGGGCTGTGTCTTTTACTCAAATTGTTTGATTCCCACCAGTTTTATAAAATAGTGAAATTGGCTATATTTTAGTATCATTTTCCTGTCATTAAATAAGGTGAATATTTCTTTTTTATAAACATGGTGCAAATAAGCAATTTGAATTTTTCAACCGTAATTTAATTCCAGCGTTAAAGGGTTAAACTTGAAATGTTTTTCATTAGATTTAAAGGTTTAATTAACTCAAAGCTGTTTTTTATTATACAAGCCGGAGTATCTTTCAATACTTCATCAAAAATATCTTTTATTAATTTCAACAATTTTTTATTACAATTTTCTAAATGTGAACCGAAACCACATGTTGTAGCTCTAAATACAACCGGATCTTTATGAAACTTTGGTACCATTACCAAATATGGAAAACTCGTACTATTTTACCTTATTTTGATTTTTTTTATAATATGCTTTCACTCTATTACTAATAACTTGTTTACTTGATTTAAGAGTTTCATAATTTGTTTCATTACCATAAGCCTCCCTGAGTAATTTATCATATAATGTTTTACAAAAATATATATATATATATATGTGTGTGTGTGTGTGTGTTATATAAAAAATTTTACTTTTACTATTCATTTAAATTATTCTAAATTACCGGCATATTCATTATTTCCTTTTTTTAATACGCTCTATTATTTATTTCTATTTAAATTCCTATAAATTTAAAACGCGTATCTTAATAATAGATTTATTCCAAAACGTAATCTGAACTTTTAATCCATTCATTAATTTTTTTATTCTACCAAACTCTAAAGTTCTGAACGCAGTTACTTATTTTTCGAATGTTTAACAAAGCCATTTTTACATTTTTATTCTATTTCATCTCATTTTCCCGCTCGCTAGGCGACAGCCTTTTCACATCGAAATCCTTCCATTAGCGGCGCCGTGATTATTTTCTGTGACGTTTCTCGGTCGCTCTCCATTGGCTGAGTGACGGATCGCAGTTTCACTTCGAGTCTCGTTCGTAATTTGGTTTGGCTAGCCTGAAGTTTTCATTTCAATCGGAATTCCTCCGCACATTTTAATAAATAGCTAGAGCATGAGCTCAGTAGGAGATTTTTTGTGCTGTTGGATTGTTTACTTAATTTGTTACCCGGTGTCCTAAGCCATGTAGAATATTCATTTCGTGAGTTAACATCTATTCCGCATGAGTAACTTGTTCATGCTCGAGTGGAATGCTCTGATTTCTCATCCTGTGGGAATTGTTTAATGTTGGTATGTTCTGGTGGAATAAACAGTTTCCTATGACTATGTTTCCATGTTTTTAATTAGGTAAACCCCAGATTTCTTCATACGCCTTTTTTCACCACTCACGCAGCCTAATCTGTCTTGTCTTCTTCATGAATAAATAAGAGTTTGATTGGACTCTACCAATATTATCATAGCTCTACAGCTGCCAAATTTTCACAGAGTTGATACCTCCACTAGTGATGCTTGTGCTAAGTGGTATGATTGCTATACAACATCACCAGCGGCTGATTAATATGTGGTACTAATCGAGTAATATGAAATAAAAAACACGACGTGATTGTTCGACTTAACCCATTAAATTGTTTCGTAATAAAAAGCCGACAAAGGATTATGCTTACCTGCTCTACACCACCTTATGAGACCTTCAATAAAAAGTGTTCCTGGGATTGTGGAACCAATAAAAACCTTCGATGACACCTGGTAACCACGATTTGATATTCTACGTTTACCCTAAATGTGCGTCTATATAGGTGAAAGTCATTTTGTTTTCTTTTAATAAAAAGTTATAGGAAAGAAAGAAAACTATGATGTCTGTAAAAAAAGGGTCGTAAGTTTTGAAACATTTATTATTTATTTATTTGTTTATTTTATATTTCACCATATTTCCTTATTTACATTTGTTGTATTAGAAAAGAAAATATTTACATTTGTTGTTTTATTTAAAGTTTATTTACATTATTTATTATGATTATACAATGAATCCATGTATAAATGAGTTGTCCCTCTTTTATGTTAATGCGATCGGGATTTGTTCACAAATCTGTACCTAAGGAAGACCTAAGTTGTCAATGGTGATTATACTAGAGAGGAGTGTAAGTCCGCGACAATAAATAGTTCTGTACGGAATATGAAAGAAATGGCATATTAAATCTCTTTTTTTTCTTCATTTTCACAGGAAAAATGACTGACTCATTAATCGAAATCGATTGAGCTTAGCATATATTCATTTTTATGATAAATATCTAATAATAATCAAGGGAATGTATTTATTCGCAAGGAAGTTTTTGGCGAGTACTTGGCGCGGTGCTCGCAAATAACTAGCAACCTTAGACCCCCAACAGAGCTGTGCGGGGTGATGGTCAATAGATATTGCCTCTTTTTATTATCAGAGATTGTAGATTTTTGATGTCCAATCAAAAGTTTCTTTTTTTAAGCTATTACATATAGAGAAAAAATTTCGCTGGATTCGAATTTTTCGGAAAATGTCACCCCAAGTACATACCCAACATATGGACGAAACATTTATAATAACAAAGAAAATTTTCTTTTGCAAATTAAAACGAATAAAAGAAGCTCTTTATTGTAAGGCTGTTCTCAAAAAAATTATCTTTCCCCACTCAAGAACTGAAAACTTTATATTTTAAGGCTCTTTTTTAAATGTAAAAACAGGATACTTGCAGGCATGATGTTTGAAGGGATTTGAAATCGAACAGTTTTTCTTAGTTTTCGGTAAATTAATTACAAGCAATTGTTGTCTAAGAATGTCTAAGAGTCTTATTTATTTATCTAATTTACTGGACAATCGCGTTGGACAGAAAATTTTGGTGGATTAGACAATTTCACCTCAAATAAATATGAAGCATATGGAAAGAATATGTAAAAAAACAAGAATTTTCCTTTTGTGTGAATTAAAACAAACCTCTTTTTTTTTTTTTTTTTTTTTAATGCGGCTTTTCTTAAGTACATTCACGATATAATTTCCATCCCTCCGCATACAGAAGTTTAAACTATTCTTATTTTACTTAGAAAGAGTTGGTCAGAAGTTAAATTAATTTGTCTTTTAAACAATGATATAAATTCAATATTTTAACAGTATTTTAGACACAAAAACAAGAAAAAATTCACCAGTTATTCATAATGCATACTATATTTTTGTACATAAATGTAAGTTAATTCGATTCGATAAGTTAAATTATAATTTAATTTGACATAAATCAATTAACTGGAAACGAAATTGCAAAAAATCTAAATATATTGGATTAGTTTAAAACAACTTCTTCAATGCTACTAAAAATGTGCATTTGTTTGTAAACATTGTGAGAAAAAAAATTGTGAGTAAAGTGTTGTACGAACATTGTGAGAGGGTGTGTATGTGTGTTTACGTCTATTTTAATAGATAAGTTTGAAAAAAGTGATATTATAATAATTTTTAGGATGAAATTTATATTGAATATGAAATTGGAATAAAATTTGTAAGGATATAATTAGATTATTTTCAAATTTTTCTTTTGTTTTAAACATAAAAATTGAATGCTAAATAATAAGAATTTTATCTTTATTTAAAATGTTAACATATATATCAATAACATTTTTATTCGGCTTCATAATAAAACACTGCACAGCTTTTGAATTTTAGCATTCATTACTATGAGTTTATTACACCGGTAGATTTATTTATTGTTATTATTGTAATGAAAGCTTTCAAATCTAGGACTAAATAATAATTGATTTAGAAAAGAAAAGCTAAAAATATTAATTCCCGTTTTCTTTTATGATTTTCCGAAGAAGATTTCTATTACAAACAAATCGGCGAAGACCATTTATTTTTATTATAAAAATAAGGGGGAAAACAATTTTTATTTTATACACGTTTCATGTTATTTACAATAAATTCTATATTGAATGTATTAAAAGAACTGTTTAATTTAATATGATATAGCTTCTTGCTAGCTAATTTTATATGATATGATTTTTGTTCGCGCACTTTTAAAATAAAATTACCTGTCCTTTTTTTTTCTGGTTGGGTGGGAGGGTGTTTGAACTAAAACACAATTTTTTTCTTATAAATTAGTTCTTTCTGAATATTTTTGTACATTAAATCATCGTTAAATTTATATCTTCGCGAAAAAACGCTGAAAATAGCATTATAAATGACTAAAACTTCAAAAATTGCAGGATAAAAAAAATTTCTATATTGGAAAAAAATAGGATTCCAGGGATCGATGCAGGTTTTTATTCTTGGGGCCCATTTTGTGAAAAGTAAAAGTTATTTTTGTGAATTTTATAATATTTTTGTGAAAAATACCATTTTATAATGAAAGTTGAAATCCAGTTACTCAAATTCGAACCAAGAATTTATTAACAAAAACGTCTTTAAATCCCCTTGCTAAAGTTTTTGCTTTTCGTGACCTGGTTTTATTTACAAATTACATATTTTAAAACAGTTTTTATGAAAAAGATTGTTACGAAAGGGGCCTGGCCTATTTCATTAAAAGGAATTTTGTGAAGGGGCCTGTTTTATTAAATTCATTTTTGTGAAGAGGCCTCTTTTATTAAGTTCATTTTTGTGAAGAGGCCCAGTTTATTAAATTTATTTTTGTGAAGGGGCCCTTATTAAATTTATTTTTGTGAAGGGGCCCATTTTATTCAATAGATTTTTGTGAAAGGGCCCTAAATTGGCCCCAAATTTTGCCTGGATCGAACCCTAGATTCAATTCGCGAATGTTGAGAAATCGTCGCGCAAACCCCAAAAAAACCCCCACAAAAATTGCTGTACGCGAATTCCAAATAAACTTCATTGAAAAAAGGATAAAATTTATTGTATTTGACTAAAAGTTAATAATTGGATGTATTTTTAATAATGTAGAAAATCGCCACGAAAAACAAAAATAAAAAAGAAACATTAAATCGCATAAGAATCGCTAAAAATTCAAAAATCACAGATGACGAAATTTAGTACATTAGGCTAAAACAATGGAACCGAAATTATTTTAGGAATACGGAACAATCTGCGTGGAACATGAAAAAATAAAAGAATTGGTAACATGAACTCGCTCAAATTTATTCCCCCAAATAACGATAAACAGCCAAATCCGGCGACCCTACAACCACAAAGTTAGTAAAAAGGCTGGCGTAGCATAGTACCCATTGACTAGTTAAACGTGCCCCAACTATAGTGAGAAAATGAGTGAAAGTGAAGTAAATATCATCTCATTTGACCCAGGATCAGAGATGAATATACAATCCTGGATGAAACATTTTGATCAAGCATGCATTTCTGATAAAAAATATGAAAACTGGAAAATGCAAAATATCTCTAAATTTTTGAAGGGAGAAGCTTTAAATGTGTTCATTAATGAGTGCCTAGAGTGTACTTCTTTCAGTAAGATAGTTGAAATTCTTTCTGAAAAATTTATAAAAGTACAAGTTCCTAGATTTTCTGATTTTGCTTCTATGAAGGTAAATGATCTTAATGAATTAGAGAGTTATTTCAGAAAAAAGATTGAGATTGGTAGACAACTTCGTTTATGTGAAACCATCATAGTCCAAGGTTTGATGGATGGTTTGAAGCCAGAATATCAGAATTATATGATTATTAACCCTCCAGAGAGCACCATAGATTGATGCAGAATGGTTAAAAAACTAGTAGTCATTCCCACCTCTCATGTAAACAACCATAATTTTAGGAATAATTCTCAAAGTCATGGATGTTTCCAGTTTAATAACCAAGCTCCTAGACATTGGGTTCGCCAAAACCAGAATTTTCAAAGAACTAATTCTAATTTTCGGCCACAAAATCCCTCTTAATGCTCAAAATTCTAGATTTGTTAGCCCTAGATTGCCTACTACCCATTTTCAAAATAAGTATATCAGTCGACCATGTCGAATGTGTATGAATAGGGGTATACAGGATGCTCTCCACTGGAAGAGGACTTGTATTTTTAATGTTGAACCTATGCAAACTTATGTTCCTCCACCTAGTCAACAACAACAATCTTGTCATAATATATGACATTTCATTGTTAATGGATTGAGTGCTTATTTTAAATTGTGTAAATTTCATTTATTGTTCAAAGCTGTATATTTTAAAGATAAATTAACAAATTATGGTTTGTTTGATAGAATTTCTGGTTGCAGTTAATGTTAATTCCCAGTTTCTTATAATTTACATAATTCAGTAAGAAAAGATGGAATTAGCGAGACTTGTGCTAGTGTTTTCTCAGATAAATTATAATTTAAAACTTCATTAAATTTCGTAAATTAAATTAAGATAGCATACAATTTAAATTTTTTGAATATATTTATCAATTATAAAAGAATTGATTGAATTTTAAAAAATATAACTGTAATATACTTAAGTTTCTATATTTTTTATTGAGTAGAATTTCTGTTTAAGATTAGTTTTCCCCAATTTCTTATAATTTAACTAAATTCAGTGGGAAAAATGGGATTGAGCGAATCTTTTACTGGGATTTCGACAAAAAGAAAGTATATAATTTTAATTATTCTTAAGGACCAGTGAAAACTTGTTTTCCTATTCAAATTCTTAACAAATTATCTCCTGTAAAAGTTGGAATTGATAGGCAAAGTCAAAATAGAAATACGGAAGTTGTCCATGTACCTAACTTGCGCCCGTACTTTTCACCAGATCAATTAAAATTATCCCATGCTAATGCACAGCAAACTAATGTTAAAGCCCTGACTTAATATTAAATTTAGTATAGTCATAAAATTAATTAAAAAGTAGCTAAATAAATTAATTAATCAATCAATGCTCTTCTATATAACAGTGTGTTCTCGAAGGCCACGAGAACATTACTGCCGAAATTTTTCTTGAATTAGTTGTTTACGCGGGCGTAAATGGGTTGATTTGAGTTGAAAATTCCTTATATTGAATTGAATTAGATTAGAATATTAAATAAATTTAAAATTTATATGTAAACTATGAATATATGTTAACTGGATTAAAATAACTTAAAAAATATCAATTATTGAACTATAATTATTAATACTAAAACATTATAGAATTTATGCGAATAATTGTTGATTATGCAAGTGTCCTGGATTTCAAACCCATCTTGTTTTTCTCTTGCTTACTTATTTATTTATTTTTTACTGATTGCGTAACCATGTAGGAAATAAACGAAAAATTTCGACACTAATCGAAAAACACGTGTTAAGATTTTGTTTCAATGATATTGATGGAGAATTTAAGAATTTTTTTTTTTTTATATTTTCATTTTGTCTTGGTATAATTTCATTTTTTATTGAATCTAGTATTGATAGGAGGTTACTTTTTATGCTATGTAACTTTTATCCAGCCAATATCATTGAGTGTAATAATCTATTATTATTATTTATTGAAGTGATGAATTAAAATATGACTTTGAAATTATTGATGAGAAATTTGAGTTATAGTTATTATAGAATTAAATTTACTATTGCTAGATCTTGTATGATAGAAAGTATAGATAATTTATTATTGAATATTGAGATAAAAGAGAGGTAATAAAGAAAAATAAGTGTTATGAATTAATGAAGTTAATATATGAGATATCTGATAATACTCATAAATTAAATATTGTGATAACATCTGAACATAATGAAAGTAAAATACTTACTAGAGAATTTATAGAAAAGTGGTAATAGTATGGTACCGCTATTATCATAACAATACAATACTATAGAGTGCATATGGCACTAGCTTTTTTGACAGTTTTTTTTTGTGTCAAAAATGAGCAATAAGTGAATTTCAATGGACTATAGCATAGTATCAGGATAATGTATCATCCCAGTTAAAATACTGCAGGACATTGATACTCAGTTGAAATTTTTGTACATAAATTTTAAAATTATTATATTTATGTTTTACCTTTTATTTATATAACTTGTGAATTGTACAGAAAATTTCTACGTTATGGAATTTAAGTTATAGGGGTTAAACTAATGTTTAATCGTGATGTGGAAAGTGTGTAAATTCCTTAGAAAACTGCTAGACAATTCTAATATTGTCAATATCTGTTAATATTGTAAGTAATAAGTTTATTTAGAATATTTAGAATAAAGAAGAGAAAATAAGAAGAGATTATTTAGAATATAATTTACTCCATGTTGGAGAAATATTTATATTATCTTTGTAATTTTAAAAAACAATTCCCACAGTTTCGCGTTTAAGCAGTAACTTATTGATTTGGGTTTGACAGAATTGGAGAAAAATTTCAGACTACCGGGTAACACTATTGTAATCCGAGTTCATGCTTTTCCCTAATGAACTTGTGAGTCACGGAGCCACCAGTTCACCGGTTTTAGGGAGGGGGGATATTGTTATATAAAAAATTTTACTTTTACTATTAATTTAAATTATTCTAAATTGCCGGCATATTCATTATTTCCTTTTTTTTTAATACGCTCTAATATTTATTTCTAGTTAAATTCCTATAAATTAAAAACGCGTATCTTAATAATAGATTTATTCCAAAACGTAATCTAAACTTTTAATACCTTCATTAATTTTTATCGTCTACCAAACTGTAAAGTTTTGAACGCAGTTACTTATTTTTCGAATGTTTATCAAAGCCATTTTTACATTTTTATTCTATTTCATATAATTTTCCCGCCCGCTAGGCGACAGCCTTTTCACATCGAAATCCTTCCATTAGCGGCGTCGTGATTATTTTCTGTGACGTTTCTCGGTCGCTCTCCATTGGCTGAGTGACGGATAGCAGTTTCACTTCGAGTCTCGTTCATGATTTTGTTTGGCTAGCCTGAAGTTTTCATTTCAATTGGAATTCCTCCGCGCATTCTAATAAATAGCTAGAGCATGAGCTCAGTAGGAGATTTTTTGTGCTGTTGGATTGTTCACTTAATTTGTTACCCGGTGTCCTAAGCCATGTAGAATATTCATTTCGTGAATTAACATCTATTCCGCATGAGTAACTTGTTCATGCTCGAGTGGAATGCTCTGATTTCTCATCCTGTGGGAATTGTTTAATGTTGGTATGTTCTGATGGAATAAACAGTTTCCTATGACTACGTTTCCATGTTTTTAATTAGGAAAACCCCAGATTTCTTCATACGCCTTTTTTTACCACTCACTAACACCTAACTTTCATAAGATACCAATTAAGTACAGATTTATTTGTAGTAATTTAAACAGCATTGGAAACGGATTTAATCGCAAATTTGAGGAAATGTTAAAAAAGATTTTGAATATCCTAAAATTTATGTATAAAGATAGTAATATGTATTGAATTAATTTGAACAGTTATGAGATCAGGAATGAATTAATTAAAGATGATATACGAAGTGTCCAGACATATGATATTGAGAATCTTTTCACAAATATTCCTATTTCAGGGTTAAATGATGTCCTTTTAAATGTAGTCGATTTAATTACAGCTGACACCGATTTACATTTTAATTAATTTAAATTATTATGCTATTTTTGTTTATATAACAACTATGTTTATACAGGTTCAAATATTTATTTACAGAATAATGGAATAGGAATGGGAACAAGTTATTCTTCAACGGCAACTAACTTATTTTTATTTTATTATGAATTTCAATTTTGTAGTGTCAATAACGATGTTAATTTACTGGCTTTCAGATATATCGATGATTTGATAATTTTGAACTGTGATCGCGATTTTTTGGGGATATCATGTAACATTTATCCTGATATGCTGGTTTTGAAAAAAAAAAACAAATGAAAATAATAGTGCTGCTGATTATCTTGATTTGAAAATAAACATTTCAAACGGTATACACATATCAATCTATAATAAATGGGATAACTTTAATTTTGAAGTTAACCATTTAGTTAATTGGAGTTCAAATATCCATAAACGCGTTTACGTCAATATCATAATAGGTCAGATTTTTCGCTACTATAAACTCTGTTCGAATAAAAATTTATTTTTTAAAGAACTTTTTAATTTAACCAGCATTTTGTATTATAAAAATAATATACCTTTGAATTTCATTAATAAATATACTAGTTTTACAGACAGTCTTCATTTTTGAGGAGTTGCTATGCGATTGACAGTTAATGATTTGTATAACTTAAAGCCTTTTTTTTGGGGCGGTTTTACAAGGATGTCTGCAATTGTGTGGCAACAGACATGGAACGTTTATGGACAGATTATGGATCACTGGAATTTGGTTATTGTTTTTGTGGCTGTGTGGGTCGGATTCGGGTAAAATAATTTTATTGTTTCAGTATACATTACACATACGTTCTGAATCAGTTGTATCTTCGAGATGCACTGTTTATTGTGGCGTTGGTTCCGGTGGGGGAGTGTTAGCGATATGCTTACAATTTTTTTATGCATTTGATTTATGCTTTGCGACACTCTGGCCGAAACCCACTGCCACTACTGAATAATAGTTTGTTGTAAATTGTAATTAGTCTGAAACATTGCTGTGCTTTTTACAATGCCCACCGCTGAAGAGGCCACATCAGCCTTTTGTTGTTTTTTCTTGGTTTTTTCTTGTTCAGGTTATATCTGTTTAAATTTCTTGGATGTTTTATGGTTATACTTAGTTTATTTATGGTGCAGGATTCTGGGTCTGATAAATGCATTTAATACATAATGTGCTATATATATATAACCATTAATTAAACATTACCGACCATCATCAAAAACCGCATTATTGTGAATGATTGACAATAAAAATGGATGCAACAAACCTATAATATAGAACTGTATGCATAAAAAAAAGTACCTTATACTTAATTACAAGAATTAATAAGGAAGAATAAAGAAAGAAGAATATGGATTCCGAAAAAAATGAAAAACTTATATATTTAATTACGTTTTCAAGAGTACAGAATTCAATGATATAAGCATATCGGCTGTTTTCTGTGAGAAAAAAGCTTAAAGCTGAATTATTTTTTCTTTTTTTTTTCTCATATATATATATATATATATATATATATATATATAGAAAAAAAACTTTATAAAAATTGGTTTTCTACGGTACCTTTCATTAAAAGAAATATGAATATTTACTATTTGAAAATATTACTTTCCATGTGACATTTTCATTCCCTTAATCCTTTTCTTCAGTCGTAATCGGCGAGCGCTTTTCCTTTTGCTTTGAGATTTCGGAGATACAATTTCCCGTTATAAAAGACTTGAAAAATACTTTTTGGGAAAGATGTTTCCTTTTTTTTTTTTTTTTTTTTTTTTTTTTTTTTTTTTTTTTTTTGAGCGTAGTTGGTTCATATTTATTTGTTTTCAATATGAACTCCAAAAATTCCAAAATGTAAGAATTTTAGAGCTATGTACAAATTCCAAACTTGAACTACACTTCAACAACGCTCCAAAACTGCAGAAAGCACTCTCCGAATAATATGTCCGAATTCAATACTGATTTTAGGTAAATTTCAGGTTATTATCCCGAAGCCGGAAATGCTGGGTGCATGAACTAGCTAAAAAAAAAAAAAAAAAAATCCTTGCAGGACAGAGAAAAAGCTCAATAAATGGAATTCTTGCAGTACTTTATATATTTTTATATACGAGGTGGAACCCGTCGAATTTCGACGAAAGGAAATGTTTAGGAAGGAACTGTTTCACTGATTTATAATAAATGTATAAAATTAGTTAATAATAAAAAATGCATCTAATATTGGTTAGTTTAACTCTCAAACAAAGATTATTTTAACATAACGTTACTCAGTTGTTCAAATTATTAAAATTAAACTTTAATGATATATGTAATCAGTAAAATATAATAAAGATCAGTTATTATACTGAAGTTATCAATTGAGGCTCTTGTGCTTGGTATTCCGGAATGAAAACAGCAAGATTTATTCCACTTTGACACGATCATAGAATTTTCCATCTGTGAAATCGACACCCGGCACCATTTTCCCCTTTTCAAAATTTACGTAAGCACCTCTCATATCTGTATTCACCCCTTTTTTTAAATTGGTATTTTAATTTGATCATTTTAAATTCATTTTAACTCAAAACTTGAAGTCTTGATTGCCAGCAACTTCTTTGAATGTGAACCTTCGCACTCTAAACTTTAGATTATAATCTCAGAACCGGAAAATAAAATTGTCGTAATTTATGTTTTTTTAAGATGCATTTGTGTTAAAAGGTTTAGTTTTACCTAAGAGAATGATAGTTTTGTTTTAAATATGATGATACACACTGTACAGCGAAATTTAACCCTTAAATGCCTGAGTTTTCAAAAATCATTTTAAAAATGTTTTTTGGCTTTGTTTTTTTTTAATAAATCATAGGAAAAATACTTAAAAAATTCATATTTTGTTTTAGGTGTGATTTACGGCTAAAAAACGGTTTGTTACTAATAGGCAATACAGTCGTTTAATTGCAAAAATAATTTTCCTTGATAAAATTCAATAATATTAAACACACAAGCATTTTGGGAACTATGATAAGAAATAAATTTTACTTGCTCACTGCAGAACAAAATATGGTATTTCGCAAGCTTCCAAACAAAAGAAAAAGAACATGTATAAACAATTGAAAAAAATAAATATATCTTTACTCTTAACAACACAAGTGTTGTCATCTAAATGTTGAAAATCGATTTAATTATATTTTCATAATGTATTTTATTGGCAACATTAGGCATTATAGCTACAATATTATTCTAATAGTATTTATAAGCCTAAATTGGGTATGTTGCTGAAAGGCAACACCCGGCATTTATGGGTTAAACCATACAATTAAAAAAGAAATGTTTGAATTTTTAGGAGAAAATAGCATGAATAAAAATAAATAAACCTCAGTATTTCTCTCATCTCTCTAATAATGAAAGCTAATTTCCACCATTTTTAAAAAACTTCATAAAATATTTTTTTAATTAAAACATAAAAATGGGGATGTTAAAAAAAAAAATCAGTGCGGGATCATCTACAAATGAAAAACTTTCCGTAATAATAATAATATATATATATATATTATTAAAATTGGTTCAGTAAAAACCTCAGAGTAGATGACTAAAAAACAGCCTTGTGTTTTAAATATATAGATTATATAAAATTATGAAAATTTAAATAAAGCAAATTTTATTAGGTGATAAAATTATAGTAGAATATCATAAAGATTAGCAATATTTTTTTTTAGTCGAGAGATTTTTGGACAAAAAATTGGGAAATCTGATATTGTTTTAAACTTCAAATTATTGCCAATATCTCCTTTGTTTGCTTGTCTAACTCGACAAAGCAAATTCGCCCAGGCTAGAATTATCAGGTTCTGTAATATAAATTGCTATTTTTTGGAAAAATACTTTCGATCTGAGCATTCACACTGTATGCTACTGCTCTTCTCTAAAGACACTCTAAATTTTTCTAAAACATTGGGTTTTATTAGTATGTGATTTCAATTACGTTATTTTCGAAAATGAAGTATTTTCACATGTGAAGAATTTCAAAGCAACTGGTGTGAAATAATGCACATCTACAAAACATTTAAGTTTTATGAATTAAAGTACACGCTTTTTTGATAAAATGAGATCATTTGCATCCGCTAAAATATTTCACTTTTACTATCCAGACTTAAACAACATCTATAGAAAAGTATACGAGGCTAACTAAAAAGACAGGCTACAGCTGTGCATCCCACGTATATGTCTTTACAGACCGCTGGAGTCACATGATCCTCGAATGCACCAATTCAGGTGAACAAAAAGATCATCACGTCAATCAAGCGGTCTGTAAAAAAAGACACGTAGGATGCACCGGGTAGCCTGTATTTTACATTAGCCTCGAAAAATGTACATATTATGTCATTATCGAGTAATAGCACATAAACCCAGCAAACGAACATTGTCATACAAGATGATCGGCAAAAAAAAAAATCGGATATCTAATGATGCATATGCCCTTCCTTTGTTTGTTTATAATAGCTCCGTGTTTTATCAGAAATCATGTATTTATGTTTTTTTCAAATTTTGGAAAAAATTATTGCACATGGATTAATGAAATTGCATTCTTTCTGATTTTTGATACAAATTAATTAATAGTGGATAAAAAATAATCACACAAATATTCTTTAAAATACATTTTTATAAAGAGAAAGTTTTTTATATTTTATAAAGTATGTTTGCAATAAACTAAAAATCATTTCATTGATAAATAAAAACGAAATAAAACCAAAATTCACCGGGTTTTATAATAGGTAATATTCTTGAAACAGGACGTATTTAATTTAAATTTTTTTTAAAGTTTTTATGAGAAAATGGCTACTAAAAGACACAGTAATCTACTATTTTCCCTTTATTTTTAATTATTTTTAATAGATATGGAGCACTTTAGTTGCTATTATTACAAAATTTGTATTAGAAACTATATAAAAAAATATATGTCTCAAAAGTAAATAAAGATACAGCTTTCAAACAAATTGCATTTAAAAGTACACTTTTGTCCCTGTACAATGATGTAAAAATTGAAAATGCGCGAAGCTTAGAAGTTTAAAAATTTGTTGTAGCGAAAATAGCTAAACCGAAATTTTATTTCAAATTTTCAAGTGTTGCCATTCGCAGGATGACGTCAGCGTTACGCACAGATATGTTTGTCCTTTATAATATAGATATGTATGCATATATTTGATGCAAATGTTGCAAAATTAATAGCAAAAATTAGAAGCATGTAAACAAAAAATTATTTTATTGTATTTTTATTTTGTTTATATAAAATAAATCTTGTTCTAATAAAACTATTTGATGAGTAAATATTAAAAATAAGTTTTAATATACTTTTTACTGTAGGTACTTCGACCAAAATTTGTGCAGCTATGTTTAATAAAAATCTAAAGTTCTTTCAATAACATATTTTTTTTAAACATTATAACTTTTTCAATTTTTTTCAGGAACAAATATTTAACTAAACAGAATCAAAGGCATTGTTATATTTTCATTTAAGTAAATATTTGTCATTTGGAATTTCTCTGAATATCAATTTTTTTTGTTTTGTTGGGGCAACGAATGTCTATTTCCCCCTCAAAATCCTGAAGCAGTTTAAATAATTTATATATATATATATTTTTTCTTGGAAGATGAAACTTATTTATTGCTGTACGATAATAAATTTTCTAGTACTGTAAAATAAATTTCTGAGTAGCACAGATTAAAATACAGTGAATTTTTCTTGCAAATAAAGAGTATCTAAGTACAGTCGTACCCAGTTAAGGCGCTTGTAAATACGCGAATAGGCTGTAATTGACTTAAATAGGCTGTAAATACGCGATCCCGCTTAACACGTTTACTGCCGTCACCGGTGGGTGTCTAAAAAACCTTCTGTGACGTGAGCCTCACCCGTGGGTATCAGGTATACGTGCCGCATAAGATGCTCTGAATCCTTGATTATTCTCACCAGTAAATTTACATTTTTCCTTATTTAATCCGAGAATCTTCCCGTTTCAATGAGGTAAATATTTCTCTTTGTATAACCGGTGATAAAAGATTAAAAATTTTGTAAAAGTTTCCCGTCCCGAAAGGGTTAATTAGTCATTTTAATTTTGGCACTCTGGCGACCACTTTAACTTCCTATGGGGGCAGTAAACATGTTAATACGCGATTTTTTTTATTTTTTTATTTTTTTATTTTTTTATTTTTTATCCCTTGAACATTGTCATAAGGCAAATTCAAAAATATCTCGTTTAATACGCGAATGATTAATACACGATCCCAATATAATTCTAATATAATTTTTCTCATAAACAAGCTGTAAAGATACTAAAAGAAAGCTAACTTCAGATATATTTATAAATAATCATGTTTTATTATTTATTTATTTACTAAACACCATACAATAAAAATTATCTTCCAATAAATGAAGAAATACAAATGACACTTAATGAATTAATTTCAAAAAAATTACAACTGTAAGTCAAATTTTCACAATCGTAATATAATTAATAATAACAAGAAAATAAGTTTGTGTATGTATGTGTTTGTCGGCAGCGTTCTGAAAAGACGGCTACACGTAGAGCTGCAAAATTTGGTTAGAAAATACCTCTATGTGTAGCTTTGAATCTCGAAGTCCTATTTTGGATTTTTTGATAAAAAAAAAATTATTTAATTTTTATGTGATTTTTAGTACTTTTTTACGTTTTGTGGGGTTTTCTCTATATTAATAAAAGTAATCTGGTTTCAATTTTTTAGCTCAATATAGTAACTTTTATCTTCTTTAAAAAAATTTTATTTCGTGAAAATACACCCGTACTTATTCTAGATATTAATTAAAGGCTCATTACATGACTCATCTGACCAGCAAAAATACTTTCGTATTTTATTTTCTGCGTATATTTTATATATTACATTGTTAACCACTTTCCAGAATGTTCTCATTTATACGACATTCCCAAAATTTTTACGAAATTTTCAGATATTGTATGATATATCATCATAGTATCAAATGAAAAGAAATTAACTATAATTCGATAATTTAAAAAATTTCTTTTCATACCCATTTACACTCTGTAGAAATTTTCTAAAGTCATCGCAGTAACCATCAGCTGACAAGAAAAGAAAGCTGTAAAATATATTTACATATTTTATTAGCAACGTGTTGTACAGATCACGTTGCTGGATAGTTTACCGATGAAAATTGTGGACAGAAATAGTAATATAAAATACTGTATTAATACTACCAGGGATACGGGAATATAAATACCAGAAATTAAGCTAACATTAACATGCCTTTCAAATGCGGGCCTTGTACTTTGCGAGTTTTGAATGGGTCCACTTCCTCTTGAATTTAGATCCAGAAGTATCATGTTACCTCCATACATAATGCAAACGTTTTGGTGTGAGTGTAACAGTCGGTTTTCCTTACGTTAATTTATTTAGTAATTAGTTGTGTACAAGAAGATTGATTGCCACACAAATAGAATTATTTGTTATTTTGAAAGAAAATATAGTCAATGATTTTCATCTGCATTTTGTAAGTCTTAACAGATAAAATGAATAACATTTTGAATTTGAGTATTATTTTACAAGAAGTAGATCACGTAGTTGAAAATTCAGTGACAGCCAATGCTATACGTTTTATTCACACATATATTAAACTTACTGAGCATATTTATATGAAAGTATACATATATGATTATTCCATTATTTAATGTTGTATGTAGGAAGAAAAATCATAAGTTTATTATCTTTAATTTCCATTTATTTTCCTATTTTCGGTATTTTGTCATATTATTAATTTACATACTTCTGTTACTATCATCAAAAATTCCGGAAACTGGCTTTACTAACGCACATAACATATTGATACAAAGTATTACATACAACCACGTTCAAAGTAAACTCCATTTGTAACTGTGCACTTCTGTCAGCACCAATAATATTCGCGAAAACATTTCTTTTAAGATTTACATGGGATGGTCTTCATTGTAGGCATCGTAGTCTTACCAACTTTGTATTACTATTGAACCGACTCTGCCGATTTTGAAAACATCTTCGCACTAAACACCGCTTTCTCTTCATAGACATGTTGCAACGTATACAATGCTTCTACCGGTGATTAATCCAAACGCTGCGCTTTTAGAATTTAAAATTCACATGTTGATCTTTAAACGATATTTCGGTTTTCAACGAACACAAACGACAACATTTCACTCACACGCGTTCTTTCGAAAAATAGTACTTCTTCATAGTACTTCTACATAGTATTTCTTTATGACGTCTCACATCACATGTGCCTCTACTTGATAATAATAACAACAATATAGTAAAGTAGCTCCTTTCTCCTCCAATCACGATTGGATATATCAGTACAATCTCTGAACTTTTTTATCGTAGCAGTAGAAAGCAGTATATTCATCTTTAAAAAAATCTCCAATAAAATGTACGCATTATTTGAATAAAGACACTGTTAATAAATAAGGATTATTTTATTTCACTTTTTCTTTAATGACATTATGTAATAAAAAGAAACTTTCTCATAGTTACATTTATTTAAATGTGCTAAATATATATAGAAAAAAAATATGAACTCACTAATTAACAAGGACACAAAATACCACATATAATGGAAAACGCATGGTTTGAAACAAGATTTATAAGGATTGCTGAATTTCAATATAAGAAATCGATAAGATACATCTTAACTGTTTAAACATTCTCAAATCAGAATCTTTGTAAATATTTCCTCACGGCTTTAGAAGTAAATATGAAGAGCATTTCGAAATCCTTTTGCATAAATACATATGGATGGTTAAAGTTAATGTAAATATCCATTTATAAGAATATCATTTAAAACTTTTTAAAATGTGTGCATAAGCCAAAAAAAAAAATTTTTTTTCATCATAAAAAAAACTTTTCTTTTTTATATATATATTTTTTCTGTTACATTAAATAAAGAGCATTTCTTAAAAGAAAAAAAAAAACTTGGTTTAGAAATGTTAGTTGTTACTAATTAAATTATTAATAGCGCACCTTTAATATTATACCATTCAGTTTAAATAATTATTGATGATTTTCTACTTTAAAACTAAAATTGTGATTCAAATTATATTGCTTTTTTTTTCTCAAAATATGTCTCGTTAAGGTATATCTAACCTTAGGAAACATAATGGTGGATATATTTTTAATCTCGGGGAAATTTTCGTATGTTTAATAAAGACACTAGAAAACATCATAGTATATGCTGAGCAATGTACTTTATTTAAGATTTTTTTTTCCTAAATTTATTAATTTTTTTTTAAATCAAAATGTGTTTAAAATTGTATTTTTGTTTTCAATACAAAACTCATAATATATATATATATACATGGCTCTATCAAAAGTATATGAAGGTTGTTTGTTTTACACCTTTTTTAAAGTATATGTATATATGTATATATATATATGTATGAGTTGAATGTGTCTGTGTATATGCATTCTTATGGAAAATACTTGCATGGAAGTTAGATTGTAACTTTAAAATATACTATAACAAAATTCGAACATATTTCTCATGCAATTAACTTTTTTTTCAGTAATATTTGTAAAATCATAAATGGAAAACTGTTATTTCTAGATTTTCAAAAACTAATTTTTAATAAACACGATTAAAAATTTTAGAAGATAAAATAAAACAGCGTGCAACGATCTATGCTACTGTGTACAACTGTTTCTGAATTTAAAAAAATAGTCTTATTTAGTCGCAAAAAATATTTGAAGTTATGCGAGCAAATTATGCAAAGATTACTATTCGAAAATAGTGTTTTTAGGGTTCCGCCCTTAAAAAATAAAAACGGAACCATTATAAGATCACTCCCGTGTCTGTCTGTCACAGCCCTTTTACTCGCAAACTATGCAACGTGGAAAGTTCAAATTGGGGGAAGTAATAAAGACTATTGACCCACATATTTACAGATTAATAAATATTCATAAATATATTTAGGAAAAATGTAGAGGGGCTAATTAAGTTACTTGAAAAAAAAGATTTCTTTGTATATCGTATGGGATATCGTGTGAAAGCTTTCGTAACGCTGAAATTAAAAAATATATTTCATTTAAGTTTAGTTATTATATTTTCAAAGTTATGGTGGAAAATGCAGTGCAAAAATATGCCCCCCCCCCCGCCCATCTAATTCCGAATCTATTGAAACTAAAATTCTGAAAAAATTAGAGGTAGTAGACAATAATTTAAACCTTGCAGGAAAATTATAGCGATTACCCTAGGTCACAAAGTTTTTAAGAAAATCTCATTTTTCCGTTACACTCAAATTTCGATTTACGGGCTTTAGCAAAGTTGACCTGTTGACCAGAGCTTGAGGTACCTATCGTAGCAGAAGTACAAAAGCATTGTTGATCATGAATTACGGAAAAAATCGTTGGTAATTAGCCGAGATATTAACCCTTAAAAATACGGACGGTTTGGACATACATAATGATAAGTACGGCGTACTCTATGCTCCATCGGCTTTTAAAGCATAGATAACACATTTTAAGGATATATTTATGTAATGCAATGCCCAGTAGCAGTATAAAAGCAATAAACGTCGAATTGTTAAAAACAGACTAATTGAATGAGAATTAATCACATAAATACTATGGGATTCGCGACTAGTTTCCATTGAGTGGCTCTCTGAATACACCTACTATGTCTTTAAAGGTTAACTAAAAACCTATATGGAATAACAAATATACATAATAACTATATTTGCTATTATTTAGGTTCCAATATATCTTTGAACTTTCATGGTATATCCATTTTTCTTTTCTAGCACACAGGGTTTACAAGGACAGGGTTTAAAGGGTTTACTTTTCTAGTACACAGGGTTTACAGGGAAGGTTTACATGGATAAGATAATCCTTCGCCTGTTTACCCAAAAATATCCGTAATCAATGCACTCCATTTCCTGTAAACGTTTGAATGGAATAGTCAGAAGTATAAAGAAATTCCCACAATTTATGCTATAAATACGTACTTATCTCAATACAGTTTGATAATATCACACACACACACACAAAAAAAAGACAAACTGTTTCACAGTGATAAAAAGTTAATATTAAGTATGTTCGAAAAGTTCGCCTTCGCTCACGATACACGTTTGTATTCGTGAGAGTAATTCTGCATGCACATTTCTCAGCATGGAACGTCTATTGCAAACCTCTTCAACACGACGATATAGATTTAACCCTTTCAAGGGCGGTGGCTAGACGATCTAGCCACCTAATTTTAATTCGAAAACTGACAAATGGCACCAAGAATATTTTAATAAAATTTTGCTTTTGTAATGAAAGTGCAAATTAGCGGGGTTTTGTTTTCTGAGAAATTCTTTTGAATATTCTGGTGTCAGTCAATTATTTCATCGGTTTACGAGCAGAATTCTTCTGGCCCTGGAAGGATTATTTAAAAATTTTAAATGTACTAGAAATTAAATCTTTACAGACATTACAGCACAGTACAGCGTCACAATTTGCAATTGTGCACTGCTACATTTTCGGAATGTGAATAAGCAAAGTAGAATCGTCGCTCATCGATTTCGAACATTTTTGGGTATGCAGGCGACGATTTATCATAACCGTGTGAACCAAATGTCGTTTCGTACTAATTAATTGATGCTCTATAAATTTCTAATTGGAAAATTTGCTCTACCTCTTTTTGTTTTCGATTTGCAATGGCTATCTTCCAAATTTCGCCACGGGTGCTGCTGTCGTTTGGATTAGGTCGGGCGTAGTCGCTTTACTTACCGTTACCTCACTTGTATAGCTGTATCTCCCTCCGTTCACAACTATTTTCAGGTTAAGGGGGCTTTCCTTTGCACCCTGTATACTATACAGCCTTACCAACCCTACGTTGTATGGTTTTTACAAAGTCTTATTATTCTTTTAGCAACGGTATTTTCTTAATAGTACACTTACTAATTCATATATTATTGTACGGAACCCTCTGTGCGCGATTAATACTCGCACTTGACCGTTTATTTTAACTTTAAACGAGGTACAAATACTAATTAACAATTTATCTACTGACGGCACCATTAAAATAACTTGTTATAAAATTTATTTATACATCGATTAGTATTGATACAGTTTAGGATGAGTTATAGATACATTGCTTTATCTTGTTCCAAAAGCATTATTGGTTGCACAAAACAAAATTATTTTTAAAAGGATGATTTCTTTTGCCTTTGCATATTTTCAGCTTTCTTGTCTTCGGAGGGGGGGGGGGGGGGGGTTGGGATTTTTCAATTCGTAAATATTTTTATATTTCTATAGTAAGGACATTATATTTGTACATTTTCCAATTCTACGTAATACCAAGAAAAATATTTAAAATAAAAGATTTGAGTGGGGTTATAAATATTGCATAAAATCCCTATACATTCAAAATCATCTTTCTAAATCCTCCAATCCTTCTAAAATACTTCTAAAATTTATTAAATGGTTATCTAAATCTTCTAATGTAGTTTCAAAAATTCACGAAAAATGCATTAGAAATTTTCATGAATTCATAATTCAGTACGTAAAGTCTTAAAACGGTTACGAGATTCAGCGGAGCTCGCAGGCTCTTTTCTACTTCTACTTCTACGCAGAACGTCTTCTACTTCTTCTGCCACTATTAAAAAACCATTATGGATCTGATATACAAGGTTATTCTAAATTAGGAACCAATTTTCAAAATGGTATTTATTAAAGTACAAATCCAAAATGAACAATTTTTATACAAATAAAAAGAGGAAAATTCAAAGTTTTTTTTTACTACATTATAAATGTTCGATGTGTCACGGAAAACATCTGCACGATAGCCAAACTTGTTCCACACACGAAAAAGCGTATCTGCTGTTGCTGAGTGCTAGGCTTTCAAAGCGGTAGTGGTTCAAAAGCAGTCGGTAGAATTCATAGAAAACCGTGCAGCAATAGGCCGCGATTTCGTTTCACTGCCAGTTCTGAGTGAGATTTAAACAGTGGAGCACAAGGTTTTCGCGACGAGTTTGGCTATCGCGTACATGTTTGCCGTGCAGCAAACGGTGAACACATTGAACATTTATAATGTCTTAAAAAAAACTTTGAAACTTCCCCTTTTGATTGGTATAAAGATTGTGCATTTTGGATTTGTATTTTAATACATACAATTTTTTAAAAATAGGTCTATCATTTAGAATAACCTTGTATTCCTTTAACCTCTACAACAGAAATACAACACGAAGGTTATTGCTCTGTGGCAGCGAAGATAAAACATTTTAGTAACGCTTCAAGCCTTTATTTGAGCTTCACGCAAACGCGGTGTGATACATTTTTCGAAAGACATGATTTTTCAGATATTTTGGTCTTAGAAATGCACCAAGATAAAACTCAGTTTTGAATAGTGATATGTATAATTTCTGTTTTATTAATTCTGCTTATTACTCTTGTAAAATACCTATCAATGGAAGAGCGTCAGTACTATGAAAAATATGACACTCGCCTCCTGTCTAAATGCAATAATTACGTTAAAAACTAAATGTTATTCGGTGATATTCGTCATTAAAAGGTACTGCATTTAATAAAACTTTTACTCTCCCTTTTGAAGGTATTTATTTTTAAATAATAATATTAATGAGACTTTATAAATAATATTATTTTTAATATAGTACCAATTATATATATAACAACATTTACATTATCGTTCGATGACACAATAAAAGTTAAACATTTATAAAATACATACAAAAGTTTGG
Source organism: Maratus speciosus (assembly GCA_963932465.1). Taxonomy (NCBI): domain Eukaryota; kingdom Metazoa; phylum Arthropoda; class Arachnida; order Araneae; family Salticidae; genus Maratus; species Maratus speciosus. The sequence continues at coordinate 66,756,912 of OZ010786.1, read as the reverse complement.
TTTAACTAAAATTTAAAATAACTATACACTTAAAAATAAATACCTTACACATTAAAACAGGTATACTGATGATCGATTGCCGTGCACTGTTAAAAATATCGTGAAAAATTACCTCTGTTCTTAAAGGTTCTCTATTTTCTGACCAATGAGAATGCTACATAAACGCCTATGAATCGTTCTCATTGGTCAGAATACAGGTAGCCTTTAAAAACAGAGGCAATTTTTCACGATATTTTTAACAGTGTGTAAACTGCCAAATATACGCATGGTGTATAAATTACAAAATACACATTAACTGCGTATTTTGATGATAACACATTAAGCTGCTTAAGTGTGTGAAACATTATCAGTTAATTCTGAAATACATAGCTGAATGTGTAAATTGCACATGCGTACAGATATATTTGTGCAATATACTAAATCAATGGATTTTGTGCACATAGTACACAACTTAGTACGTAACATAGTTTGGAATATAAATTTCGAGCTGAATATTTTTATGGTCGCAAAATAAATTGGCAGGAATAACAAGTTCATGTGCTTGGTGTGTTTGTTCTCTTTCCAGCAAATGTCTTTTAAGACCGCAAAATAGTGTACCTTCAATTTACATGAAACATAATCCTATGAAATTGTTTTTACTACATGCCATTTCTCTGTTAGAGTTGTTTTAAAGGCCTAAAATCGTAAGCACAATGTACACACAGAACCTGTATAATCAAAATATAGACACTATAAAATAAAATTTCGTTATAATACACAATATTTTATGCCAATACCATTCCCGTATTTTGTCGGAGTGTTTTTCTATCAGTTTCAGCCCTAATTTTTCAAATATACATCTAAATAAGAGAAGAGATCCTCTATTTTATTGAATATACACTACACAAGCAATAGTTATAGAAACAGGAACTGCCTTTACCTTTCAGCTACTATTACACGAAGTTTTCAAGTATCGATATTTATTGAGTGCCCATAAGTACACATATTTGTGTGTTATATTCTGTTCTTACACACATTTCTGTGGAATACTTTTACTGATAATCCTGTGTAATATTCTGTTCTTACAGATATAGCTGTTTAAAATGTGTACACATATTTCTATATAATATTCTATTCTTACGAAAATATCTGTGTAATATTCTTACGTATATTTCGATGAAATCTGCAAAATACATAAATATTTGTTTAATTTGTAAAATAGGTAAATTTACATTAACAGACCAGTTCGAGTAAATCTGTAAAATTTTCTACATAAACACACTTCTTTGAGTTTTTGAATGGATAACAATTTACGCACTTCCATTTAAGACTATAAATACAAATAAATACAGGTAAAGTTTATCGGCAAGGATGTAGTTTTTATGACTTAAAAATTAACTCGTCAACTTATGTAAAAGTGACAAATTTACACATTTATGTTTTGGAGTGTTGTCATAGCTTTTGAAGTAAATATGAAACGCATTACGAAATCCTTTGCATTATTACATATGTATGAATAAAGTTAATGTAAATATCCATTTATGATAAAATCGGTTAAAACGTTTCAAAATTTTCGTGTCTAAGCAGAAAATAAAAATAAAAATAAAAATAAATTATTATTTTCTAATCGTAAACAAAGTGTTTTCTTTCTTTCTATATATATTTTTTATGTTATATTAAATGACATTTTTTCTTGAAATAGAAGAAAAAAAATAGAAAAAAAAAGCATGGAGTAGCAATGGTGGTTGTCCTTATTTAAAATAAATTATAGAATAACTTTTAAAATGCGCATTATTTTATTGAATATAAAATTTAGTTTAAATAATTATTAAAGACTTTGTATTTTAAAATCAAAAAGTGGTTAAACGGTAAAAGTTAAAATTAATGTATGAGTAAAATGAAAAATGTTCGTCCCCTTTTTAAAGAATTTTTAAATAATAAAATTAATATGACATTTTAGATTAAAAAAATAGCTTTTAAATATTACAAATGATATATAAAACACCATTTAAGTTTTCTGTCGATGACCCAAGAAATGTTAAATATTCATAAAGTACATAGGAGAGTTTTTTTTATTAAAATACAAAATAACTACTCATTAGCATATTCAAATATTATTTTAAAAAATAGAAATACTTTTGCTGTGTATCTCTGTGTATCTTAAAATATTAAAATTGTTTAAACACTCCGACATGTATATATATATATATGTGGGAATATATCTATACTTTTATTTAATGAATACATACCATCATACGTGTAACTATAAGCTTGTAAATAAATTACTGTTACAGCTCTAATGAAAGACATATTGCGAACGTGTCATAAAATAAATTCGATTCTACACTTCATATTTAATTGATTTGGACTTATGTGTACCATGCAGAGTTATCAAATAAATTACTGTTTCAGTGTTAATTTATTGTGAGAGACTTATATAATGTATATGACCTTTTAGCTTTTCACTTGTTAACTTGCTTTTGCACTTGTTGTTAATATTTAAATTAAATGGGAAAACATCATTAACTCTGCTGGAAATTGTATAATTAGTTTGACATTTTCAGAAAAGCATTTAAGTGAATTAATAAGTAACAATTTCTATTTAATAATTTAAAAAAAAATGCATTTAAACATTCATAATTCAAAATTTAGCCGCATTTGGTGTTTCAAAATGATAACATGTAACTAATCCCGCAACTAAATTTTGTTTATTTTTAATATAGATTATAATAAATCCTTCTTGCTAAAAAGGTAATTGTAATAAATTCGATAGAAATATTCCGGTTATTTCAAGAACTTTGTCGTTAAATAAAGCTATCATTTTTATTAGGAAACTAGCTGGCTGAGCCCGCTGCGCTGGACCATTTTTCAAATAAACCTTCAATCAAACGAAATGGAAAATCCGACCCTGTATTTTAAATTAATATGGACCTTCACCTGGAAGATCCTTCCGCATTTTCTGAATACGCGTCGGACGCAATTGCGCTATTATATTATGTGATGCTTTAGACGAAATAAGGGCAATTCAGAAGCAACTCTTTAGTACGTCATGTAGAATTTGGGAGGGAAATGCGGCCATTACGATCATATCACCGCACTACTAAAAAACAGAGAATTACAATGACTGCAGAAATTGACCATTTAACTTAAAGCATGTTCGCGTTATTCACTTTCGTTTGTTAGGTCTTTTACTCCGGGCTTCTTAGCTTGGTACTTTGTGCTGATCTGATAACATAAATACAATCTCTCTCTATGTTACATTATATTTCGTAATACAGTGGACTCTCTCAAATCCGCACAGCTTGGGACCAGAGGTTGTGCGGATTTTAGAATTTTGCGGATTTCTGGTCATTTATTTGTTTACATTTTTGAACATTAATTTGATTGGTAGTTGAGCAATGGAAATTATAATGAATGGTTACAATAAAGTGAAACATTAAAATAATTAAGTAAAATATTAAAATAATTTATTAGTTTAAAAGTAAGTAATTATTAAATAAAATAATTATGCAAAATAAAAAAAATTAGAAAAATATTAAAAATTAAGTCATGTAAATAATAATTAAGATACAATACTAAATGCACATATAAATAAACAATATAATATAAATATAAAATAATATATAAATATACATAAAATAACACTAAATACAAACATACAATACTAAATATACATAATAATGAGGAAAAATAAATTTTTCTTATTTTTTTTTACAAACTCTACATATTTTTTTATTTTATATTTTTGAAACATGGATAAAATGGTTGTTTGCTTTAATTTTTTGTTTCGTTCTTTTGTTATTGCATCCTGAAGCTGCTGATGATTCATTATCTGTTGCTCAGATATAAAGCTCTGCTGCTTCAGGAAGCTCAAATATTTTTCTCCTATGGCTAGACCTTCTTCAAGATTAATTTTTTCAAGTTCTTCATCAGATTCAGTTTCTGATGAAGAATCTGCATCAATATGCAGGGCACTGGAAATTATTTCTTGGTCAGATTTTGTTTCTACTATTGGGATGTTATCGTCACAAGAAATCCAGTCTAGAACTTCACTGTCATCTAAATTATCAATGACGTTACTCAAAGACTGCTTTGCAAAAACCAGTAAATCATTAGTTTTAGCTTGGGCAGCACTGGGATGAAACCCATCAAATGTTAAATCATCACTCTCGGATTCTATGAACAACGATGGTGGCCATAAATTATGCCATGCATGTATCAAGGTGTCTTGCGACATAGAATTCCAAGCATCTGCCAAGAGAAAAAGACATTCTTTTAGAGTGAAAACTTTTTTTAATCTTTCAAGCATATCAGCCGATGGATCTAAGCTTAGCAACTTTTGCAGAACCTTTTTCTTATAATTGCACTTCATTGCACGTATGATCCCTTGATCCATCGGCTGAATGAGAGAAGTTGTGTTTGGCGGAAGAAACTGTGCTGTTACATTTTCTTTGCTTAATGAAACAGGATGCGCTGAGCAGTGATCGAATAATAACAGAATTTTACTATCTTTGTTCAATCCTAATTTCTTACTATGTTCAAGTGCTTCAGGAACAAAATTGTTCTCAAACCATTCATTTATTATATCTTTAGTAACCCAAGCTTTCTTGTTAGCTTTATATATAACGGGAAGTTTGATATTTTGTAATGCACGAGGTTTTGCACTTTTCCCCACTACCAATAACTGACACTTGTGGGTGCCTGCAGCGTTGCTGCAAACAAGAACGGTGATCCGTTGCTTATCTTCTTTAATGCTTGACGGATTCTTCTCATCAGCAGTTGCTAAAGTTTTTCATGGTAAGCTGCGCCAAAAAGTCCCGTTTCGTCCATGTTGTAGATCTGCTCTGGACTCAATTGTTCTTCTTTGACAAGATTGGTAAAATCATCAATAAATTCTTCTGCAGATAATGAATCTGCAGATAATTTTTCTCCACATGTCTTTAGATATTTTTATTCCGTGCCTCTGTTTAAAACGAGTTAACCACCCTGAAGAAAAAGTATATGGAACTTCAATATTCAACTTTTTATGAAGGTCTTTGGCTTTTTCACAGAGAAGAGGCCCTGTTATAGGAACACCTTCACTTCTACGTTGTTTGAACCATTCATAAAGCACCTTGTCTAGATCACCAGATCTGGCTGCATGCATTGTTTTTCTTTCTGCAATACCAGCATTGCTGTCACTATTCATATAAAAATTCAAAATTTTTTCTTTTTGTTTCTTAATGTCATATGCTGTTCTAGGGCTTATTCCATAAGATTTAGCCAAAAAACGAACAGAAGAACCAGAATTCAGTTTTTTAATAATTTCAACTTTGTGCATTACAGTCAAAGTGACATGTTTTCTTTTACTGAATTTTTCATCAGGAAAATCTGGATAATCCATATTGGTAGAATTTCGCAAGAAACAATAGATTCAAAACCGAAACTAAAACAAGAGGATTTCAACAGTTACAGTTATTATGCAAAAGCTACTGTTGCACTGTATTTTTATTTTGGATAAGCAAATAATTTACACCAGAATTTTAAAATAACGAAATTTTATGCCATGTTTATCCAGATTTAATAAACGAAAAAGCTTGATTAATTAAAAAATATTTTGGAAAACGATCGCGATCGCCGATGATATTAGCGCCATCTTTATTTATTTCGGAAATAAATGCGTATTTTCTTTATGAAAAAACTTTAGTTCAGTCATATTAATCAGAATTACATATTAAAATACATACGTAAAATTAAAAATAAATAAATAAAAATCATTAGATTAAAACCAGTGTTGAATTCAGGAGGTGGCCTGGGGGGGGGGGGGACATTCCTCCCCGGAGCAATGAGATGCTGCCCCTCGGAAGATTTGAGAATGTGTTTTCAATGGTCAAAAAGTGCAATCCCCCCCCCCCCTCACCGGAGCCACAGAAATCCCTCCCGGAAAAAAGTGTCTGAATTCAACACTGATGAAAAATGACGTAGATACCTCTTTCACGCTGCGATCTCAAAACGAAACTAAAACTTATTTGCCTGTTCCGTTGCTTCGCGCATTCGCGCCGCGCATTTCCTCTTTCTCAAGATTTTTCTCAGTCGCCTATACGCACAGATAAGCGTTTTACTGTATTTACAAAACAGGGCCATTAGATTTTTTTCGGAAGTAAATTCATATTTTTCTTCATAAAAAAGCTTGCATTTAGTCGTACTGATCAGAATTACATATTAAAATGCGTACGTAATATTGAAAAATTAATAAATATTTAACACGAGGAAACGAACGGAAGAAAAGTAAACAATTCCACTACAGTTTACACTTGCTAATATTCTACAGAAAATACAATAAAGGGGAATTTTTCAAGGCTCGAAATGTACTGGAACAAATCGGAGCGATATTCCGGTTCTTGAAATTATGATAAATAAAGTTCTGATTCGTAAAATTATGGTAAATATCGTTCCGCTTCATACTTTTATTAAAACATTGTTACTGTTTAATATAGCTTATTGCGCTCTCTGTTACTGTTTTCATTGTTATTTAGAGTCTTGAATGTATGTTTTTATATTGCTTTGTATGTTTAGAAAGAAATTTGTCTATACTTAAAAAAAAAAAAAAAAAATCGGCAACAATAATTTTTAAATAGCGTTCTGTTTCGTAGATTTTTCCATTTCGAGCCCTGGAATTTTTGATATAGATATGCTAATTTATATAAAAATCAAAAGTAATATAAATTTATTTAGTAATAAATGAACTGTAATAGCCAAAAGAGAATAATTAACAAAAAATTGAGTAAAAAAAAACATGGCGGTAGTCGCTGATTTCGGAGCCATCTTTAATTTCGTGCCTGCACCTTAACTGTAAATTTCATTGTTTACATCTGGAAAATACGCGGATTTTAGGCGTTCACGGATTTTAGGGTCGCGGATTGGAGGGAGTCTACTGTATACGTCTTCTTTTGGCAGGTTTTCTGTACAGTTTCTTATCTTCGATTTCCAGTAGAGTAAATACAATCAAAACAGTATTTAACTTTTATATTTTAAAATATGTGAATCATGTAAAAGTGGACATTTAAAGCGGAATTGTGTGAATAAAATTAAAATAATGTCATTTTAACTGCCCTTTCTTTTTAGATACCAGTTTTAATCATGCAACTATTAACCTAGGAAAATAACCTCGATAACTAATTCAAATAGAAAACTAAACCTCTAGTTTTCATTCAATAAAATATTCCCAATCATCCGTAATCGGATCCACAACCAAGTTTGATGTGAAACGGTAGAAATGTTCGTAACGGTATGGCTAAAAATGTACCAGAGTTAGTTACAAAACAGGGTTAATTACGCTCCAAACTACATTCCATTAAATAATGTCAAATTGATGTTGATTGATTTTTAGATCTTTCACTATCAAAACTCTTTGCAAATGATAAGTAAAGTTAGTTATGCAAAATTTTTAGTAGTGATTTTTTTGGCAAACCGAAGATTTTTTTCGTATTTCTCTAATGAGCATAATAAGACGGAGAAATAAGCATGCTTTTTTTTTTCAAGACGTCATTATTCATCAGTTTGTTGCCTAAATAAAACTAAAAAAGTTAATTTGTGACTATGATCAGCTGCTCGGGCTGTGCATCAGCCAAAATTTCTTTATAATGATTGAAATTTTATTTGAATCTGAGGTACTTTTTTTTTAAACGTAGAGTAAATGATCAAATATTGTTCCATTGACCACCTTTGGCATTTGAAAGGTTTTTTTTTGTGTGTATTCAAAGTAATGCTTTTTTAGTGATAGTAAAATAAACCTAAAATGTGTCACTACGATCAGCTGCTCGGGCTGTGCATCAGCCAAAATTTTATAATGATTGAAATTTTAATTGAATTTGAGGTACTTTTTTAAAAAAAACCTAGGCTAAATGAACAAATATTGTTCCATTAGCCACCTTTGGCATTTGAAAAACTTTTTTTGTACATTCAAATTAATGCTTTTTAATGATAGTAAAATAACTGCACATGAAAAATATCTATTAGTAAATCTTGTAAGGGGGCTGATTATGGAAGATTCATCCAATATATTTTTATAACATTTCTAAAAGAAGGTAAGATATGAAAAAAAAATGACGAATGGAATGGAATATCGAAAAGTGATTTCAGAAAGCAATTTTTATTGCAAAATGTCTTTTTTCATGATAGAAATAACGCATAATTGCTTACATTTTCTTAAGAATAATCTTTACTAGCTACCATTGCAAGCATTGAACGTTTGTATAAGGGAAATTGGCGATATTTTTTTTATTAAAAAAGAATGGACAATATTAGGTAATCTGGCTTCGAGGTTATAAAAGTCACAAATTTGGGGAAAACAAACCGACATGCTTTCGCAGTAAAGTATGATGAGAAATTTTTTAAATGTCTAATATTAAATAATTTTACAGTATGTATGTGCGTGTGTGGGAGACATTTATACTAACATTAAAATATCTGACTCCATTTTTAAAATATTAAATGGTATTTATATATTGTACATTTGAATTTTTAAAAATGCTCAAAAAATGCTTTCGTACACTTGCAAAATCACCTTTATCGTAAACATCGCTTGAACCCAATTCACGCTTACATCTTTTTGGCTTAAAATCAAATTGTTTGGCGACAAAATGAACTCAAAAATCACAAATAAACATATAACATGTAAATCATAAGTACCATCATTTTTACAATTACATCTGCTAGTTTCGTCTGTAAGTCACATGATGGAAGAGTTAGAAATAAAGAAGAACAAATCAAAAACAAAATTGTTACCACAAGGTAGGTCTCCTTAAAGAGCATACTCAAATTATTTTGAAAAGGAAGATGCTTTTAAAACTGCTCATGTGTGCAATAAAACATCAGTCAAATTTGGCGGCGGAATCCCAGTAAAAATCTGAAAAAAGATCTATATATATATTCGAGTATTTGGCGCAAAAAAGACGAACGTTCCACGCTATTTGGCTAACCAGAGTAAAAACGGTCAAAAAATATAATAAATTATTTCCACATAAAGAACTATTTAACTTTCATATTTAAAAGAAATATGAATCATATAAAACTGAAGTGTTTGAATAAAATTAAAATAATGTCATTTTCACTGCCATTTCTTTTTTTATACAAATTGAAATCACGTAACTGTTATCCTCGATAGCTGATTATGATAGAAAAATAAACCTCTTGTTTAATGCAATCAAAATCTTCCTAATCTTCCATAATCGGGTGCACAGTTAAGTGTGACGTCAAACGTTAGAAGTGCTTGTAATTATATGGTTACAAATGTACCAGAGTTAGATATAAAACAAAAGTAATTATGTGCCAAACTACATTCCATTAAAAAGTCAAATTTCTGTTGGCTGAATTACAGATCTTTCACCAAAAATACTCTTTCAGAATGATAAATAAAGTCCGTTATACAAAACTTAATAACCTAGTACGTAATAATATACGTAATAATCTTTTTGATGCACAGAAGATTTTTTTCCCGTTCTCTAATGAGCATAATAGCAAGGAGAAATAAAAAGGCTTTTTATTTTCAAGATATTCTTAAGCCTGTTATCTAAATAAACCTAAAATCGTTAATTTTTCACTAAGTTTAGTGGCTAGGGCTGTGCGTCAGAAGAAATTGCTTTATAATAATTGAATTTTATCTGAATTTCAGATACTTTTTTTTCTTATCTAGGCTAAAATGATAAATCTATATAATAAAAGCCCAAAACATGTGACTGTCATCAACAGTTCCGGGCTGACCGCTTCACTTTTTATGTGACAAGCGGCCATTTAGGCACGTTAAAGTTAGCCAGGCGCAGGTGATAAATCGCCAAATATTGTTCCAACACCACTGTTTTATTTATATTATAATTCCAAGTCATATGGCTGTCATAAACAATTACGGGCTGATCCCTTCGCTTTTCACATGCAAGGCTTCCATTTTAATTAAAAAATCAAGAAATTTTTTCGAATAAAACTACATAAAAGTTGCCATGATTGCAAATAATTAATGGCACTTTTATGTTAGCCGGGCGCAAATCTCGTCAATAATATTTTTAAATACTCCAGTTAGCATTTTTTTTCATTTTGCACGTGGTAAATTAAAACAGTGCTTTGATGTTGAAATTAAATGTCAAGGTTTATAGTATTATTTTTCTTTTCTTTTCTTTTTTGAAAATAAAAAGAAATACGTGAAAGCCAATATGAAATAAGTGAAAGCCATGGATTTTAAATGTTGCAGTTTTAATTAAAGTTTTGTATTTCAAATAAAATGAGTGAAAAGATTATATTATAAACGAAATTAACGAAATACGAAAAAATGCGAAGGGAACAATGGTTGGCGATTTATCACCTGTGCCCGTCTAACATAAAAATACAGATTTCTTTATTTCTCTATCAGAATCTTCCGATTTGGCTAAGGATTGAGCAAATAAATTAAACTATGAATAAAAGTAACATGATACAATGCTTAGCATACATTTAAGGGAGACCAAACTGGTCGCTAAAGTTGGCTAGCTAACAAATATTGTTCCATTGGCCACCATTTTGGAATTTCAAAAAATTTTTCCCAAGTATTGGCATTCGAAGTATTGCTTATTTAATGAAAGTAAAATAGTAACTGCAGATGAAAAATATATAATACTAAATCTTTTTTTTTTGTCTGTTTTGTCCGTTTGCTTCATAATGAAAAACCATAAATTCACTAATCACTAATTACAAATTTAATGTTACCTTCTGATATCGGGATTACTGTCCAGAGTATCTTTCAAATATAATAAAAACATCCAACAGTTTAGTAAATACGCTAATTAGCGGGTAACCTGATTACGGAAGATTAATCCAATATCTTTCAAAAACCTTGAAAAAAGATGAAAAGATGCGGCAAAAAAAAAAAAAAAAAAAAAAAAAATGAAAAAGGGATGACGAATTAAAAAGATTATCGAAAATTTATTTCAGTAAGCAATTTTTATTGTAAAATGTTTTGTTTTGTGATATTAATAACGCTAAATTGCATACATTTTCTTAAGACTACTCTTTAGTACTTAACATTTGAAACAGTAGACATTTCTAAAAGGGAAATTGGCGTTATGTGTTAAAAAAAACTGGACAATATTTGCTGATCTGAGTTCGAGGTTATAAAAGTCACAAGTTTGGGGAAAACAAACCAGCAAGTTTCCGTAGTAAAGTATGTGAAAAATATTTTAAATGTCTGAAATTAGATTACTTACAATATGTGTATGTGTGTGTGTGTGGGGGGGGGGAGATGTTCGCACTAAAATTTAAATATTTGAATCCAATTTTATAATATTAACTGCTATTTATATAATTTACATTTGAATATAAACAATTGTTCCAAAAGTGCTGTCTTAACCTATAATGCGAACATAAATGGCGTTGATGTCATGTTCAAACATTTTTGGATTAAAATCATATTGTATGGCGAATCAAAATCGTAAATAAACAAACATTTAAATCGAAACGTCATTTTTAACACTTTCCAACAAAGTTGAAAAGTGTTTATGCATTCGGTTTGTCTGGCCGTCTGTCCACGCTCTAACTCCCGTCAACAGACTCGAATTTTCATGCAATGGATAAAGGTTGTTCACCAAAGCATGTTTGGTGTTGTATAGGAAGTATGTAGGATTAATAGTTCATTTACAGGGGCACTCAAAAGTATTCCATTACATTATGGTATAAGGGGGAAAATCGTTTGCAGAGTATTTCAATGACATTTATGCTATTTCAAATGTATTTAAACTGGTATAAATCACGGTATTTCGCTACGGTGACGTTAGAATAGAGCATTCATAGCATTTTTTATTAATAGCATTCATTTACAGGGACACACAAAAGAAATAGGTTACAGTATTGTCTTTGAGTCATCATTGCTGGAGTGTACGATTTCAAATTCATTATGCGCTTTTAAATGTAATTAATTTTTTTACATGTTACTCGTTATATAGGGCTGCACAAAAGTATTCACGTACCATTCTCCTTATTAGAGGAAATTGCTGAAGGGGAATTTGCAACTGAAGTACATGTATTTCCTAAATGAACTAAATTTTTCCATGCAGGTAGTTAATAGATACAAATCTATATATCATATACAGGGCTGCTGAAGAAATTCCGATAACTTTACGATTGTAGATGGGAACATCTGAAAATGGGTTTTAAAATGTGTTATGCGTTTTCATAGGGTTGAATTAGACGTAATGTTTAAACGGTGTAGTTTTATTTCACAATTCTGAATGTGTTGGAAAGTGTTTCATAATCTATTCTTGACGCTTGATATTTTCTTTCTTGTTATAATTTCATCTGCTAGTTTTTGCTGTAAATATAAAAAAAAATTTGCAATTTTTTTTTTCTTTTTAAATGTTACTCACAAGGATGTCTCCTTAAAGCGCATACTCAAGATATTTTGAAAAAGGAAATGCTAATAAACTTACTCATGTATGTAAAAAAGATCAGCCAAATGTAGCGGCAGAATCACAGTTGTAAACCTGTAAAAAAAAAAAAAAAATCTCGAGTATTTGGCGCGAAAAGACGAACGCTCCACGCTATTTGGCGAACCAACACATTTCCTGGCCAAATTCAAGAGATTGATATGCATTTATAAATTTCTTGTTAAATAAGTACACTGTAAAAAAAAATGGTAACGTTCCATGTAAAATCCAGGAACGTTTCGCCTTTTCTCAGGTTTTCAGAATAATTTAGCTCTTTCCTGTGAAATCCTGGTTTTATTATCTGAAACGTTCCTGAACAAAAGTTGGAAACAGCAAAACGCTGCGGCCGCCATTTATTATTTTGTTGCTATAATCCGTTGCTCGCGCGCGAGTGTCGAAAACGAATTCCTTAAATGAATGTAAAAAAATCAATATGGAATGCAAATAAATCAATAGACGACATAATCCTTTACGTCTCTATTGTCAAGACAATTCAGATGAAAATACAATACCTCTGTGACATCGCTAAGAGATTATCTCTCGTATTTGTCTGTGGAATGTTTAACGAGCAGACCGTGTAAAGAAATACACCTATTATTTGGATCTCCATTAACCAGGGGACCATCAAACATGATTCTCACCGATTTTGATTAATTTAAGGTATGTTTTAGAGTTCTTATCTCTAATTATTCTTGTGAAAGGATTTCTTCAAATGGGCCTTAGATTTTCAGAAATTACATGCCGAGGTTTAGCATACGTTTCAAATACGCATTAGTTTGCAGCTCTCAACGTGTCTTTCGTGGTGTGGACGCAGAAGGCTCGCACGCCACCCGAACAGCCCGAGTTCGATGCTACCTCTTGACTTTTTTTTTCTTTTTTAATTAATTTTATATTTTAACACTTTATTACAATTTGATTTAAATTTGATATATATTTGACACTTTGAATTGCCGCAAATTTGATTTTTTTTTCGGAAAAAATATACAATTACGTTTAGTTTTTTTTTTTTTTTCATGAAAATTTATATGTATTTTATCTAACTTGTAAACTAACATAATTACTGACAAAAATCCAAAATATTTTATGTCTAGATTTTTTTCTAATTATTATTTACATTTATATATTTTTATATTTTAAGCAAAGTTCAGAAACACTATATCATATATATATTTACTTTATTGAATTATAACTGAAAATTTATTTTTTCGTGTAAACTATAAATAATAATTTTGATGTCAATTTCAAAATATTTTTTCATTCTAACAAATAATGATAATAAAGCGAAAATTGTCAACTGGAAATGTAAAAATCGTCTGCGGATCCCGCATGCTGTGAAATGTCAGTAATGTTTTGCTGTCAACAGAAATATTCCTGGTATTTCGCAGGAAAATTACTGCCATTTCTGTAGAAAGTTTTTAACATATACAGTAAAGTTCCAGTCATTTCCAAGAAATGTTTCTTGGAATTAATGGGCAACTCATCTGCCCATTTTTTCCCAGGAACGTTGCGGATTTTTTTTTTTTTTTTTTTTTTTACAGTGTATTTAAATGCCCAATACTCAATGAATTTAAACTTAAAAGTTGGATTAGTTTATTATTTTTTGTTTCCATAGCAACAATACTTTCCTCTTGTTGTCTCTGACACAAACAATATCGAAGTCAAATTACCAATGCTGAGAATTGCACCTTAATTTTCAGTTAGAAACAATTTTAATCCATTTAATCTTTGTTCTAAATAGCATAATTACAATCGTTTAGTTTCATTGTATACACATATTAATGTATATAACAAAACTGCAGTTATAAAAATGTATTTATTTAAATTAAACTTTCTTAAACTAACTTCGCATGGAGAGTTGAAAAGTTTTTTCTTAAAGAATACTTATCATAGTATTATTCAAAATTTTATTGTATCCAACCAGCGTAAAATCGCAAAAAAATGAAATTTTCATTATTATTTTTTTTACAAACGGTAAATCGAAGTTTTTTTTTGTTTTGTTTTTGTTTTTGTTATAAACATATATGAGAACCATAATAGAATAGAGAAGAATAAACCCCATGAGATATTTTACGTTCTTTTACAATATTTCTGAGTATGCGCTTATTGAGAATCATCCTTGATATTATCTTATAAATTTTTCAGATTCATTTTTCTTTACCTGACGCAAAAGATAAATCGCCAAATCTTATTTCAATTGCAATATTTCGACTGAGTAATTTTTTAAGCATTACGAACATTCCCGTCCATGTTTAAATTAACTATTTTCGTTTTTTAATATTATCACTCATTAAAACTGATTTCCTTTTTTCCTTTTTTTTATTTTAAATAAAATTAGTAACATTTTTTTTGTCTTTTATTTTTCTAGGTGTAATAGCCGTTTCAATTTTTCAACAACAAAAAACTTCGCCAAGAAATAAAAGGGTAACCTTATCGTCAAAATAACAGAACTTTCCGTCATAATTCTACAACAAATCTACGTAGAACGGTGTGTTATAGCTTAAAACCTTCCCTGAAACGATACCTATCTAACGGTATAAGTTCCGTAAAAATCCGTGCAGTAGAACTCGAAATTTAGGAGTTCGGAACGAAATTTCCGTTTGGATTTTATATATATAATAGATAATGGTACGCTAAATACGTGAAATTTTACGGATAGTTATGTGGCCATTTTTAATCCTCCGGATACGCTTTAAGAAAGACAAGCGGGAAAAATAAATGCTAATTCTTGATTATTTATCTAAATGTGTGTGTTGAATTTCTTATTTTATTTCTTTGAATATATATTTCTTTTTTTGTGCATGTGTGATTTTTTACGCTTTTGTATGTTTTTCTTGTTAGACCACAAATGAAAGTAAGAATACGTAGTGCATGCTATCAAAAGAATATGAATGTATTCCTTTTACAAAATTGATGCAAGGATGCAATGATACAAGGATATAATTATATAAGGATAAAGTTATACAAGTATTTAATAATGCAAGTACACACTGATAAAAGTATACAGGGATATAATCTGAAATAATACAATATGCAAGGATTCAATGAAACAATGATATAATGATGCGGGGAAAATGATAAAATGGTCTAATTTCACAAGGATATAATGATACAGGTACACAATGATAAAACGTTACAATTTCACAAGGATTAATAATACAAGGCTGCTTTGATACAATAATGCTTGGATCCAGGGGTAAAATTATACACGATATAATAGTACATTGATACAAGGATAGAAGGAAACAAAAATACATTGATTTGTAAAAGGATATAATGTTACGTATCTATAATGATACAAAAGTATAATCAAAGAATTATGAAAGGGTACAAGTGATAGAAGGAAATTTATTATACCCCGTGTCATTTGACAGTCCTTTTTAAAATAAAGTAAATTTTAGTACAATACTAATTTTTTTTAACTGATCAGCAAATAACAAGAATATTCCAGTTGTTTAATAAATTACTCAATTATTTTGATACACTTTATTTTTGTTTATACGGAAAAATAATGAAATATCTTGTTCTTACAAAAAGTTTTTAAATAACAGAGTTTTTAAAATGTAACTATTTACCATAGTCTAAGTCGTAAAATGAAATCTTCCACATACACAAATTTATATCTACACTATATATATAAAATCCTAATGAAACGAATTTATGAAACGAATATATGAAACGCCTGAAATGTATCGATTCTTTGAATCGACTGATTAAACAACTGACTTTGTTTCACGGCGATTTCTCCTAAAATATGGAATACTTTGGGATGAAATTAACACCAAAAATCCGTGTTGATCCACAGATCTCAAAACTGGTATTAGAATTTTTAAATTCGAATTAGTTTTCGAAATATTAATTTTTTTTTCTAATTTTAAATACATTTTTTCTAATGATGGCAACTCAAATTTTAATCATAACAGAATTTTTTTTTTTCATAATTCAGAAAAGGTTAATATTTTAAATTAATTTGGCGACAGTTTGGCCTCCTTTAAAACTATGCTAAGAACAATGCTTTTTTTGTATTTCGTTATCATTTTATTAAATACAAAACTTTCATTTAAAAATGAAACATTTAAATTGATGGCTTTCACTTTTTTTTTTTTTTTTAAACAAAACGAAAAGAAAAATATTAGGCACAGATGTCATATACGCACCGGGGTACCTAATTGGCGCACAAATCGCATTATTTTGAGAGGCATGGTAACCCGGCTATTGTTGTTTATTTAATAATAAATGTATATTTACTTTTATTTCTTTTTTAAATTTATTTAAATTATTTTGTTCTATAGTAATTAATTTTTTTTTGCTATTTACTTTTGGAAATAATAGAAAATAATTAAAAAATACGGTACAATGTAGTAGTTATTCCGTCACCCAATTTCGCAAATTATATAAATTGCCAAACCAGTCGCCAAATTGTACAGATTGACAAAATTTTTATTTTAAATAACGAAAGAACAAATAAATTAGTATAACATTAATAAATATAAAAATAAAACGTCGAAATAAAAATCTCTTGATGACGTAAACGCGTGTAACTTGCTAAAAGTCAAGTGAATGTGACATTTACCATCAACCATTATTGGCATTTAATCTTATAGTTTGGTGATAGATTTTTTTGTCGACGGGATAACTAAGTAGTACCAAAAATACATATGTAACTGGTATTCGAAAACGAGGTTTTCGTCAAATTTTCGTAAAAAAAAAAAAAAAAAAAAAAAAAAAATCATGCCAAACATGCGGTACATCTGGCGAAATATTAAATTATGTAACAAACCATGAGATTTAATTTCAACTTCAAATCAATGTTTTAATTTACCACTCGAACAATAAAAAAAATGCTAACTGGCGAATTGAAAAAAAGATATTGGCGAGATTTGCACCCGGCTTTTTTTTCTTTCGGCAAAGACGTCACATACGGCCCCATATTGGCGCGATTTTTTTCTGACGCCAATGTCATATACGCAACGGGTACTTAACTGGCGCCAAATTATCGTTATTTTGCTTGATATGGTAAGCCGGATGTTGTTGTTTATGCTGTTAATGCGTTCCCCAAATTGAAGTTGGACAAAAATCGCGCCAATAATTATACGCGTATATATGACATTTGTTCCAAACCTCCATATGAAAGGCGAAGGGATCAGATCGTATTTGTTTATGGCATTTGATGACTTGAACTATTATAATATAGATGAAATGATGGGGAAAGAATAATAATTGGCGACTTATCACTTGTGCCTGGATAACATTAAAGTATCAAAATGGCACCTAGAGTATAAAAAGCAAAGTGTTCCGCCCGGAACTGTTGATGATAGTCACATGATTTAGGCTATTGTTATAGAGATTGTTTTAAAATATCGGTTGACAAAGACTCTGAATACTTAATTCTTTTTATTTTAGCTTCTTTTCAAATGTTTAACTGATCCTCTTTAATCAAAAACGAAAACAACCATTGGATGTCTTAACAGCAAATGATTCTCAGTTAAATTTTTGCAATCAAAGGGAATTGAATGGAAACCCGTTTACAGGGAGATCTGCACACCTTTTTCAGTATAATTTAATCTTCTCTAATATTTTTAAAACCCATTAGATTTTTATATTCTGCTGTGTATGAACGGGGGTTGGCGAGCGTAGCTTGCAGGGGGCAGAGCTCCCTAGTATATCTATATATATATATATATATATATAGTCTCTTATTTTACAGACTTGTTTTCAATGTTCATATCTTGTTCATCTTTAGAATTTTGCTTGTTATTATATTTTAATTGTTATTATATTTGTGATTTCGTCTTTATTATATACAGAGAGAGGAAAAGGTGTAAATATGGGCACCCTTTTTTGTTTTTGACTTAAAGTGACTTTCATTTTAAAAATTGTTAAATTTTTTACCTTCATCAGCAATTATAACAAGTTTACTAAATGAGAGAAGGCAAAATAATGATTAATATCAATTGTTTCAATTCAAGAACGAAGATTTACCAAAAGCTTTGAAAAAAAGAACCAGAAAAAATGAGATGCAAATATGGCACTCACCAAAAAGCTCACAAAGACTAGTTTAAAATATTTTAAAACAGGATAAACAATACAAAATGTTACAGAATTTATTTATAACAGAAAAAAATATTATCAGAAATCAAAAATATAACTGGCTATTTCATCCCGGCAAAATCTAATTGTGCCTATATCTGGCACATAGCACATTTAACCCACACTTCTCTGCGAGTGTCTTCAAAGAACTTTCCATCACAAAAGATGGAAGTTGTAACACTTGAGACTGGTTTAGTCCCATTATTGATATCCAGTTTCATATCTTCATCACTGTTCACAAGAGGAGGGTCAGTGATGAGTCCGAGAATAAATCATTTCGTGGGTCAATTTTTTTTTCTAGAAGGCCTTTGGTCTTCCCAACTCTGCCCCCAGACCAGTCTCTTACTCCTGGAAAACTCAAGGATGTATTTTTTAGAGTACTTTTGTCAAGCGACTTGGTCAACGGATCCTTGCATGGTGATCCTGTGATGACGCTGAACCTTGCTGCTTTGCGTCCACAAACTGTGGTTCTCTTCTTTATGTTGGGTATGTTTTGTATATATCCAACATAATTTCATTACTAACTAATATGTTTTTCAATCTTCTTCGCTCAATAAACGTCTTGATTTCCACCAATTCAATCTTATACGCTTTTGTTTTGAAGTCATGGGAGGCTTTGTTTTCGATACACGCGATTCAAACTTAAATTTATAGAGACGTCTTAATTTTCTCGATGTAGAATCTTCAACTGCTTCTTCTTTCCATTTTCGGTGCAAGACTCACACACTTTTAAAACGGTTTTTCTTAACTATACGCTTCAGTTTCCTGTCATCTCTAGCAGATGTTTTTAATTTTCGGCCTCCATTTCGACGGTTATTTTGAAATTTTCCATTTTTTAAATATTGTGTTAGTATTTTATTAACGCTTGATTCCGAGCAGCGTAAAAAATTTGCTATAGAACATTGATTTTTACCGTGCCAACACAAATCAGCCATCCTAAGTTTAATAGATTAAGGAATATCACTCGCACGACCCATTTTAAGACGAAAAAGCAAACAAACTGCAAAGAGAATATTGATTTTAAATAAAATCATCTTAATTTAATCCATGATGCCACCAGTTATGAATTGGTGATAATTAAAGGACAATTAATGTGAAATATTCTAATATTTTGAACCACTTAAATAAATATTCTAATATTTTGACTTTTCAAAATAATTTTTTTTTCATTTAATCTTTTCAAAATGATATTAATTTTAAGATAATAAATTAGCTTAATCAACAATAACTTCTTAATAAAAATATCGTTTGCATATTTGCATAAAAAGACATTGAATTTGCCAAACGATATTTTCAGTTTGTAAAAAAAAAGTAATTATTCTAATATTTTGAATATGAGCTGTAGTTCAAGTTATGTAACTGCCATAAACAATTACGGGCTGAGCTTTTTTTTTTAACTGGCCAGTTAGCATTTTTTTATTTTTCGAGTGATAAATTAAAACGGTGCTACTTGGATATCCCATCGACCAAAAATCTAACGCCAAATTATAAGATTAAATGTCAATAATGGTTGATCGTAAATGTCGCATTCATTTGATTGGAAGTTGCACGTGAGTTTATGCCACCAAGTGATTTTTATTTCGAAGATTTATTTGAAATTTTATTAATGTTATACTATTTTATTTGTTCTTTCGTTATTTAAAATAAAACATTATGCCATTTTGTATAATTTGGCGAGTGGTTTAGCGATTTATAAAATTTGGCGAAATTGGTCGACGGGAGAAGAAGTACCATTAAAACATTGTTTTGAAGTTGAAATTAAATTTCATGATTTGTTGCATTGTAATGCACGCACCGGGTTTGGCATGATTTTTTTTTTTTTTACAACAATTTGGCGAAAACCTCGTTTTCGAATGCCAGTTACACATGTATTTTTAAACAGTTTTCAATTATTTTTAGAATGAAATAAAAATAAATAAATAAAAGTTTAATTAATAACTATAGAACAAAACAATTTGTATTTTTTTTTTTTTTTTTTTTTTTTTTTTTGTAAATAAAAAGAAATTAAATTCAAATAAACATTTATTAATAAATAAGCAACAATTCCCGTGTTACCATGCCAGGCAAAATAATGCCATTTTGGCGCCAATTATGTACCTCGTTGCGTATCTGACATCTGTGCCTATATTTTTCTTTTCGTTTCGTTAAAAAAAAAGAAAGATGTTAAAGCCATTTATTTTAAATGTTTCAGTTTTAAATGAAAGTTCTGTATTAAATAAAATGATAATTAAATACAAATTAATATATATATATATATATATAAATTAAAGCTCTGAGCGTATGTGCTATTTATCCCTTTTTTCTACCACTTCCATCTTCTCTCTATATAAAAGCCGTTCTCTGTGTGTATGTCCTTTATACAAATCTTCAATTTTAGACCGATTTGCACGAAACTTGCTGTACATACGTTATAGAACGTGGGAAAGATCACTGGCTACTTTAAAAAAACATCAGACAACACTTTATCCCCTTTTTTTACCACTTTTCATAATTTAACATTATAGAAATCTCTCTTTTTAAATTTTCAAATTCAATAGTTTCTGTCCTGTTGCCATACATCTAAGAATCTGCTCAATAATTAAATCAAAATTGATAATGAAATTTCCGCGTTTTTGAACACTGGTATATTCTTAGAGAAAATGCTCTTCTGTTAAATCGCAAGAGTATTCCGATTAAATGAAATATAATTTTCTCTAAGGAAATACTGGAGTGCAGAAACGTGGAAATCTCAACCCTGGCTGCATGCAAATTAAAAAATATACATGATTGAAAATTACTTTAAAATCCATTCACATGAAAAAATTGAGATACAATTTTCAAATAAATTTCATTTGACAAAACATTTTTCTATTCGAAAGTGTAAAAAACGAAATTGTATGATGTTCATAAGTTAAGAAAATTTTCAGTAAATGTAAAATTTATGGGTTAGGTCGTTGCAATCATCAGTATAATGTCACAATTGGCATTGTGTTTGTAGTTTTTTTGTATATTCTGAATTTTTTTTTTTGTATTTTTAATGTTTTTTTTTATTGAAATGACGCCTTTATGGTCATTCCATGTAAAATGAGCAAATCAGCTGTGGCAGACATGTCACAGATTTTGATGAAAATCAGTCTATATGTAGATCATATATATTTATGAGTAAATGTAAAATAATAGATTTCAGGATTGTTTATTTAAGCAGTAAAATATACATTAAAAGTGAATGCAAAATCGAGGTATTTTCTACATGCTTAAAATCTCAATTCTGATTATCAGCCTTAGAAATGGAAAGACTATATTAAAAATTATTTGTAATTAGGAATGAATAATAATTAACATATTGGCGTAAGTTAGTAATTGTATTTTTATTCCGTAATGAGATAAAATTATTTTTGAAAAATTTTGATGTAAAAATGCAATATCTCTATTGCTCCTTTACACACGAAGGACAGCTCTAACATGTTTATAATTGCTTGACCTTATAGCTAAAAGTATATATTTTAAACATCGAAAGTTTCATTCTTACTTTTTTATTCCTTAATGAGAAAAAAAATAAATAGTAAAAAATGTTGAGGGTAAAATGCAATATTTCTATCACTTCTTTTTAAGTGAAGGAAAGCTTTATTAAACTTTCCAATTATTTGATATTATAGATAAAAGTGTATATTCTAAATATAGAAACTTTTATCCTTGCTTTCAGTTTATTTTTGGCTATTAATATATTTATTTTAGACTACAGGAAATATATATATATATATATATATATATATATATATATATATATATATATATACTTCATCATTGGCGTAATACACATATACATTATATATATATATTACATTGAACAGAAAATTATATATTTATCCTTTAAATCCATAGATGACAGCTCTACATTTTTTCCCCTTTGAAATTGTGCAATATTGTAAAAAAAACGCGCGCGGATTCAGAGGAAAGATCTTGGAATGCAACGAATATTACTTTTTAAAAACAATTTTGTTCCGTTAGGTATCAAAAGAGAATCTTGAAACTTTTTTTTTTTTTTAACATATTATGGACTCATTGATCTTTATGTACGTGCAATAACTGTAATGTCTGACTTTTCCTTCATTATTGTTTTTGCCTTTCAATAAGAGGAAAACTTTCTAATTTTTCTTAAACGTGAAGGAAATACATGGCAACTTAAAAACTTTTGCAATTCGATCTTAATATGTAACACTACATCAGGCATCAATTTCACAGATGTTTTTGAATTCCTTTTTAATTTTCTCAAAACTGACAAATTTTCAGTTTTTACAACAAATTTAAGATTAATCATGACGTTAACAAATTATTATTACTAAATAAATATGAAGATAATTTTCCAGAGATTACAATATTATAAAAATATTTTATTTATGTTAAATAGTTTTCAAGATACGGAACTTCAAACATGCAACTTTGAACGATTGTACACATGCCATTCAATGTCACAAGTTTTTTAAATGTCCAGAACTTCCAAATTATTATTTTTTTTTTTCGAATAATTTTGCAATGCTCTATTTGAATATGAATTTAATATGTGTATCAAATTTTATTAAAATCGGTTACTATGCAGCGACGACTTTTTTTTAATGTTTGCTCATTTTGTTTGGAATAACCCTTTAAGCAAATAATTGTACTTTAATATATGTTTTGACATTTGTTTGGAATGTATATTATTATGGTATAGTTAATAGTAAACTCAATTAAGATAATTTTACTTATATTTATTATTGGTCTTTTTAACGGTTCGTGGACGGGATTGCACCAATCTCAGTTATTGCCATTGCTGTATTATTTCCTTTTAATGTTTTTTACCCGGGAGGATCCTTATTATTTACACGAGCGATGCTGGGTAGATCTGCTAGTTATGAATAAAAGTAACATGATACATTTCTTAGCATAGATTTATGGAAGGCCAAACTGGTCGTTAAGTTAATTTAAAATAATATCCTTTTCTAAAATATGAAAAAAAATATCAGTTATGATTAAAATTTGAGTTCCCGTCATTAAAGAAAAGTATTTAAAATTATGAAAAAATTTATCTATCGAAAACTAATTCGAATTTAGAAATTCTAATACCAGTGTACAGACCTGCGGTTCAATACGGATTTTTGATAATAATTATATCGCAAAATATTCCATATTTTAGGAGAAATCGTCGTGAAACATTAGTTGTTTATTCAGCCGTTTCATAAAATCGTTTCATAAATTCGGTTCATATCAGCCGTTTCATTAGGATTTTATATATATAGGGTAGATATATGAGTATTTATGCATATATATATATATATATATATATATACATAAAAAATGCGTCCCAAGAGTTTATAGACAACGAGTATTTTTTTTTTTAATTTGACAATTGAAAAAGCAGACTAAGAATTTCAAAACAATTTACAATTATAAATAACATCAAGACTAATAAATAATATCAGCAATAATGCTATACATAAATAATATTACACAATTACAGACTTAGTGAGAAGAAATAAAACTTAAATGTTACTGTCCCAAAAGTTTAGAGACAACTCATTTTATTCCTTTATCTTTCGAATTTTTAAGTCGGTTTTTTCTATCATTTCAAAAACTCCTTCAAGCATACTCCAAATAAGAGTTTGAGTAAAGTCTGGGTTTAAAGAAAACATACTTCGCTCAATTTGCAGCTTTAGATCTTCAACTGTTGCAAATTGACGCCCGTTAGCATATATCTATCTAGCTAATTTCCACAGAGGTTCTCTATAGGGTTTAAGTCAGGACTTAGGGCTGGACAGACCATTGCAGTTACTTGGTTTTGTCTAAACATTGAATGGTAGATTTGGACATGCGAATGGAGAAATTGTCTAGCTGGTATATCCATTTGTCCCCTTCTAACATGTTTCCAAATGGAAGTATACTGAAAAAAAAACGACATTTTACCAGTACAAAGTGCTGTTCATCTCGCACTCAAACTAGAATCTGCTGCAGCTTTCTTTGGTTTCTTGACTATATAAACATGGAAAATACAGTAGTTGGGTAAAATTAACAGCACAATGTGCTGTCAATTCGGACGCCAGCAGTTTGTGCTGGCAAATCTACAATGTGTTTTTTTAAATTTTTAACAGTGTAAGTGTACTTCACGCGTTTTCTGGTAATCTTCGGAATATTGACGACCTTTGAAAAAAGCAATATCGGTTGTTTCATTATAAGAAAATGCTCCCCACACATGAATGAACACCTTCCTTGTGTGCTAAAAAAGTTCCTAGTTCCTTGCAAATATTAAGTCAGTAATATGAAAAACCGTTGGAACCATCTAAATTAAATTTCTTTTTATGACTAAAAAGAACACTCAACCGTTTATATGTCCGTTTTATGTTTTGTTTTGTTCCGTTTCATGTTTTTATGATTTACGGCCGGCCGAAGACCATCGCATGACGTATATTTATGACTTTTTTCAAACTTTGGTCAACGATGCATTTTGCAATAATCAGGAAATGCACGCGCCTGCCGCCGTCGATGGACCGTGGATTTTGATACTGGAACGCTTACTTCTTTAAAAAACTGACTTTGTAGACAGGTTCTGTGTTGAAACGAATCTCAAAATCTCTCTGTCTTGCCGTTTAGCTGTTTTATTTGGTCGTCCAGAATGGGATTTTGTTTTAAAATTGTCCCTTTTTGACAGAATTTGGTAAATATCAACACTGCTGCGTCCAATTTTCATTCCAATGTCCACATTTTTTCATCCACGAGCCATTCAACACTACATTCGCAAAATTTCCTTTTTGGAAACAGGACATCGCGAGGCATCTTTGAAATCAGTCGTAAACGGAAGGATCGATTCACTTTTATCTCTGGAAACTATTGCATCACAAGTACATGACCTTGAAATATGCAAATTTCAAGTCTTCAAAATCAGGCCTTAAATCAGCTTTTAACATCGGTTGTCTGTATATTTTTGGGACAGCATTTTTTTGTTTTTATTTTTTATTTTAAATCTATGACTGTTAAAAGTTCATTGGGTGTTTTATTATTATTATTTCATCATTATGTACTTGCATAATGTATTTCATCTTCCTTATTCGTCTAGTTAGCCCTTAAATAAAAAAAAATGGTTGTCTATAAAAGTTGGAGACGCACTGTATAAGAAATAAACTTCGTAATTAACAACAAAATAAATTTATGTGAATAGTTCAAAATTCTGCATAGTGAAAAACACAAATTAAAAAGAATATATTTAGTTTGAACAAGCACTCCCCCCCCTCCCTCACTAAACATGATAACTCCGAAAAATACAGCTTAAAATGTAAACAACAACAATAAAATACTGACAATTAATCAAAAAACAGTCTGTGACCTGGTCGGCGGTGTGTTATATAGTACTTGTACCCAATATGGACAGAGCTCTCAATATGGACACCCCTAATATCTTTAAAAGTAACAATTTTGATCTTGATATGGCGCTTTATGTTCATGAAGAAAAGCAGTTGAAAAGATAACTAAGCCTGGAAAGGGCAAAAAAGCGCGCTGTTCGCCATTTGGAAGGAAACTTGTTGTTTCGTGGTGTGCTGATCGTAATTGCAGGTAAGATTAAATTCTTATTAGATATTGTAAAATTACTTTAAATATTGAAAAATGGGGTGTTTTAGAGAGCTGATAAAACATATTTTCGATTGCTATTGCATATATTGCTTAAAAATGTTTTCTCTGTTTATTTATTTCAAGTATTAGTAAAACTATGCCCGATTCCCAACATGGATACCTTATGTCCACTTTAGAAATACATCAAATGAATCTTCAGAATCACAAATTTGTAAAATATCTGTTTAATGTCATCTGAATAATCCTCCAAGAAACCTTCTCCAAGAAATAAATCCTCTAAAATGCCCTAGCAGAAAAATCAAAAGAACCCTCCCCTCAGTAGGGTATCCGTTGGCGAAATCGCATGTAACATCGGTATGACTTCCTAAACAAAGAAGAGCTGGTACTGCTTCTTATGCAGTATTGATCATGTTGCAGACATGCGGCAGATATGTCCATGAGGACTGTGTAGGACTTATCGTACATGATGAAGAAGTTTTTAATTGTCCATCCTGTGAAGACTGAGTAATAACAGATGCAAATTCTGCAGACAGATACAGTAAAGCTAAGCAAAACCAACTATATTATTTCGTAATATTTTGTAGTAACTGAGGTGCTTTGCATGGGTCTTCGAAGAGCCAGAACCGAAAATGACCCCTCCTTCTAAAATGCATGTTCTGAAGATATTTACTGTCCCACTCTCCCCGCAATACTTTAAGATATATTTCTTTTATCCACTCTCCTCTAAAATCCCTTAGAAGAGTGGCTATTCCTTACACCCTGTGTAGTAGGTCAATAAGCAGCCACCTGTCCCTAATATGGACATGCATGTTCATAAGAGGGACAGGTGGTTCCTTATATGGACATTTGTAAACATTTTTTTTATCATTAAAATTAAACCAGAAAAATTACAAGGTCGGTAATTTTAATAATGATAGTCAACAGTCCAGGGATAGTGGTCATATATTTTTGGAGTCCTATGATGTGTACACGGGGGGTGAAAAAAACAAATTTCTTTAGGGTGTCCATATTGGATACAGGCACCTTATTTAAAAGAACAGACAAGCATTGAAAACAGGTATATATATGTGTGTTAGTAGAAGTGGGTTTTGGAAAGAACGCTTAGTAGCAAAATCGGAATACTGAAACACTCTTGACGGCTACATATCAGATTAAAACACCAAATAAAATAAATTAAGACAGGCTTGAGCACAGTTAAAAACAGTTTTAACTGTGCTCAAGTCTGTCTTAGTTTATTTTATTTGGTGTTTTAATGGTTTTTAAATTCAGACGTTAAATGCATATGTACTGTACATATCAGATGTTTCCCACCGAAAATTCAACCCTCCTTTTTAAAATCCTCCTATTGGTATGGTACACAATCATTATTATCAGTATTAGAAGATATTTTCTCGTTTAAAGTTATTTGAGTGAACATTTCCCTTTGCCTAAGTGCACATATGGGTTTTATAAAATATGCTTCAGTAACAATGATCACAAGAAAAAAGAAATATTAATTTGGTTAGTTAATTGTAAAGTCTTTAAAAGAAAACATTAAACATTCTGTGTGATATATGTGTGTGTGTGCAAAAAGCTCGCTGAGTTGATGTAATGAGATAGGGAAAAAGAGAGTAGTACGACGAGATAAAGCTTCCAAGATTTTTGCTGAACTCAGTTAGGGGATTGAAATCTGTATTTGGTAGGAAGTATTTCTTACAGCCCTTCTCTCCAATAGAAAATCATTTAAATACTTTCGTCTACTCTAAAAGAATGAAAAAAATATGTTCTTCAAGGGAAAGTAATATTAGTTATCTTGCCTCACAAAAGTGTTAAGACGACGAATAAATAACTGTAGAACTCAGATGATAATGTTGGTATGTGTCAAAAAAGAGTTATTCATATGATTGAAGATGATATATGGTCCATCTAATGTTTATTAAATTACTACTTCTCAAAATGGTGATTGTGTCATTTACCACATTTATCATCCGAGCACTTCAACTATTTATTATAGATAACTATCTCTCTATTCTAAAAAAAAGTAACTACCTCTGTCACCGCCGCCGCCGCCGCCGCCGGTTTTGAATTTTTTGTGACCGGAGGTTTTTCTTCGTTAATATTAAGAAAAATAATGCATACAAAAATATGAAAATCGGTAGTGTTATACAAAAATGTTTGATAAACACGCTGATGTAAACAGTTTTCAAATCGAAGAATTATTTTAAGAGATATTTAATGCTAAAGTTGGGCAAAATCGTTCCACTAAAAAAGTTTTATAGGAGCAAAAACTATACATCGGAATTTAATAATTTTTAGATCATTTTATACGTTATAATTTCCCGGTGTGCAGAATTAATTTATTTTTTTAATTTGACTCATTTTTCGAGGTTTCATTTCTATTTTAAATTCAAATTTTCAGCATTTCGAGAGAGATTTTTTTCTTATTTCAGAAAATTGTACTAATTTAACCTGTTGCCAACTATATAAACAACGGAAACTATAATGTTTGCTTCAAATTAAAAATTTATTTACACGTAACTATTATAAACAGAATAAAACTTTCAAATTAGAATTAAATAATTACTTATAAAAAGCAGGAACTTATTGAAAATTACTTCATCTATAATTACACATGAATTTTAACAGAGAAAGGATATTGTAAAATAATAAATTCATTAACATGCGTTAGAAGTCTTAAATAGGAGAAATTACATCACATTTACGTCACATTACAGTTATTACATAAAATGAACACAAAATAATATTGCAAAATAGTATAAATTTAAAAATAGCGCGAGACATTTACTTGATATTTTGAGATGAATTTTTCAACTTTTTTTTTTTTTTTTTTTTTTTTTGACAGCGCAAATAATATTTCATTTCTAATAAAAGCATTTTCACGTGAATATTAAAAAGGGAAAGAAAAGTTTGGTGAAAATTACGTCAGATTAAAAACGATATATTTAAAATGTCTTATTTAAAAGGACTTTCTTTTCGCTTTGTTAAAAAATACCGGGAGACAAAGACTCTGTTTACTTAATTCATTTTATATTAGATGATTTTGAAATGCCATTGTATCTTTTAACAGCAGCTGATTTTTCCGTAAAATTCCCCAATCAAAGAGAAATGAATAGAAACCCGTTTATAGGGAGATCGCTTTTGTTTTTTTAATTATAATTCAATCTTCCAAAATCTTTTTAAATCCGATCAAATTAGCGTGCTTTTAGAGACTGCAGTGTCTGAACGGGGGTTGGCGAGCGTAGCTCGTAGGTGGCCGAACCCCCTAGTATTTATCAAAGTATGTATGAAACTTTATTCAATACATTTTATAACAGCTTACATACATCCATAATCTATTCAAAACATGTTGTAAATTGTAAATTAAAAATAAAATATCATTTCTCCACTGTCAGTGTCTGGTGTGATCTACATCTCAACCAGAACAATCAGCATTATCCTAATATTTGTATATAAAGCATTGAAGTCAGAGTTATTACATAACCTCTTCCACACAAATAATGCAGTCTTTTGTCATATTGTCGAAATTATTTTCATATTTGCCATCTTACCTCAACAACGCTATAATTGTTTCAACTAGGATTACACAGTTAATGTAAACAACCTATATTCCTTATGAAATTTAACATTTTCAGTTGTATTTGGAGAGTATTTTACTGTGTGTGCGTGGCGGGGTATGAATGGGCTGATTACAGATGAGAATTTCTGTGAGTTCGAAAAATAACAAGAAAACTGTTGAAATTTCAGCTCACAACTACTCACCGGTTGCTCTCAAGAAATTGAGTGTGTTTCATAAACCTCAATATTTGCATATAAAGCATTGAAGTCAGAGTTACTACATAACTTCTTCCACAAAAATAATGCAGTCTTTTGTCATAATGTCGAAATCATTTTCATATTTGCCATCTTACCTCATCAAAGCTATATTTGTTTGAGCTAGGATTACACAGTTAATGTAAACAACCTATATTTCTTATGCAATTTTACATTTTCAGTTGTATTTGGAGAGTATTTTACTGTGTGTGCGTGGCGGGGGGATGTACGGGCTGTTTACAGATGAGAATTTCTGTGAGTTCGAAAAATAACTAGAAAACTGTTGAAATTTCAGCTCACAACTACTCACCGGTTGCTCTCAAGGAATTGAGTGTGTTTCATAAATCTCTAGCAAGGTTATCAGATGAATCAAGCAGGTGCTCCTACTTCTTAAAATGTGCTGCTAGTTCTTAATGAAAAACTGAATTCATCATCTTACCTTACTTCTGCATTTTGCCCTCCTTTTCCTTACCTTAATTGAGCTAGTGAATGAATATTTTCTTTACCTTATTCATTCTTCATTTTATTTTTCAAAAAAATTTACGTTTTATTATACACCACTAAAAAAGTATTATCATACTAACTCAACTAACTTTTATGAATCTATACACATCAAGATAAAGCAATTAGTTTGAAGTTAGAAATAAATTTCATCTTAACGTTGTAGAGATTTACATAAATATATGTGTTTAATCAAATCTGCTTAAAATAAAATGCGCAGGAAAATTAATAAAAAAAAATGTACTGGTGCTTGCACAGAAATCATGAATAGTATTTTCAAAATCTTCTATGCATGATTTTTGAAAAAGAATTTTTATAAAGAGATTCAAAAATGTTTCTCTTATTATTCTACGGAATATTTGGCGTGCAGCACAAACATGAAAATTCGAAAATAATGTTTCAGGCTTAGTGAATGCATATGTATTTATGTAAAACGTATTTTTAGTGAGAACTTGCAACCTTTTTTTATGATTTTCCGATCAATGCTTTAAAGAAGATTTTCGAACTGCAGTTAAATGTATATTACAGAATAAAAACGTTGAAAATAATATTTAATATTAATAAATTTTTTAAATATAAAGCAATTATAAAATTGAAAATGAATGATTTTTAATAAAATTCAGCATATATTCACAAGATAAATTATTTCTTTTGCATAAATGACGAAAATAGAATAAAGAAGTATTAGTAAGTATATTAGTACAAGTATAGTAACACTGAAAGAAGAATATAGTAACATGGATTACATAAAGAATTAATGGAACGGTTAGCAATGGTTTTTGGAGATGAAAAAGTTACCTACCAAACCAATTCTAAAAAAGTTTCATCATTTCTGTTCATTTCAAACAAAAAATCAAAGACTTTAGTTACTTTATTTAACAACTGATTATATAAAATTGTTTCAGATTTACCGATTTTTTTTATTGATTTCCGAAAATTTTCTCAGCACAGGTGTATAAAATATAGGAATGAGTGTATAATATGAAATAGAAATTGTCTAATAAAAAACTAACGTACCATTTTTAGCCAAATAAGAACGTCTATCAAAACAAATCGCAAAAAATTTTGGATTCGCCGTACGAATTCGAATAAACATGCAAATTTCTTCGTTGATTGTGAAATAACAAAAACCCAAATGAAAAAAAAAAAAAAAAAAATCCCTGCCGGCTCGGGCCTACAGGCGGAGGTAGATTTGAAGTTAAGCACTGAATTCATGAACAAAACTTAAATCAAAATTATAAATAAACCCAGTTCCTTCACTAAGAATGAGTTCTAGGGGGCTAAACATTTTGTGAAAATTCTAATATACACGAATACACACACGCATGCATATGGAATAGGTTTAAAAATGGCTAAGGCAAATTCAGAAAACATCAAAGTGTTAAAATGTTAATATTTTCATAGTCGAGTTTTTAGCTCACAGGCTATCAAAGCCTGAGAGCTTATGGGCCCGCCGGTTATGTATGTACGTAACGCCATAAATCTTGATAGAAACATCCCATTTGCTTCAATTTTTTTTTCTAGTTTCTTTCTCATAAGGCGCTTCCCTGATTACTTTTGGGGGTTCATTGGTTAAGGATAAAGGGGGAAAAGGGGGTTAGTTCACCTCCCCCTCCCTTAATTCAGATAAATGGGTTTTTTATGCAGAATAATTCGATTTACTCCGAATTTGGTATACCGGTTTATTATGTTAAGGAACTTCTCTGATTAGTTTTGGGGGTTCATTGGTTAAGGATAAAGGGAGAAAAAGGGGGTTAACCCACCCCTCTTAATTCAGATAAATCGGTTTTTCATGTAGAATTATTCGATTCCTCCGAATTCGGTATACCGGTTTATTATGTTAAGTAGCTTACCTGATTAATTTGGGGGGTTCATTTGTTATGGATAAAGGGGGAAAAGGTGGTAGTCCAGCCCCCTTAATTCAGATAAATGTGTTTTTCATGCAGAATGATTAGATTTGCTCCGAATTTTGAATACCAGTTTATTATGTTAAGGAGCTTCCCTGATTAATTTTTGGGGTTAATTGGTTAAGGATAAAGGGGGAAATGGGGGTTAGTCCCCCTCCCCCACTTAATTCACATAAATGGTTTTTCTATGGAAAATGATTCGATTTGCTCCGAATTTGGTATACCAGTTTATTATGTTAAGGAAATTGATTAGTTTTGCGGGTTCATTGTTTAAGGATAAAGGGAAAAAAGGGTTGTTAGTCCACCCCTCTTAATTCAGATAAATGGGTTTTTCATGTAGAATTATTCGATTTGCTCCGAATTTGGTATACCGGTTTATTATGTTAAGGAGCTTACCAGATTAATTTTGGAGGTTCATTGGTTATGGATAAAGGGGGAGGGGACGGGGTAGTCCCCCCCCCCTTAATTCATATAAATGTGTTTTTCATGCAGAATGATTCGATTTGCTCCGAATTTGGTACACCGGCTTTTTATCTTAAGGAGCTTCCCTGATTAATTTTGGGGGTTCATTGGTTAAGGATAAAGGGGTAAATTCAATTTGTTTTCAATTCGCCCAACTTGTTATCTAATTTAATCTTTCACGTGAAAATATTGCAATAGAAAAGCAATTGTTGTGGTCAGAATTTTATTGTTTTTTTTTTAATGCTTGGAAACTGCTATAACAAAAAATATTCATTTTTTCCTGTCATTGTTGTGTGAGAGCTGGTGTGAGAGCTGGTTTTATCAGAATCATGATAAGACGGTATTCAACAATTTCAACCCTCCCCATTTCCATTCCCTTCAGCCGATTTTGCCCATTTTTAATCCCCGCCAAGATATTGGCCATCTCAAAGTTGTTGGCAAGTTTGAAGATGATCCGTGCATGATTGCGACTTTTATCGTGCGGACAAAATTTAGTACATATACAGGGTGATTCATAAAAGATGGGCAGAACTTTAAGGGGTTATAGTACACTTAAAGACAAATAATATTAAATAGGGGACTAAGGGTCCCAGACGTATTCCCAAGGAGATAGGGGGCATTAAAGTTTAGGGTCCGAAATTTCAAATGATTATAAAACATGGAAAAATTGGTCGATTCGTTTGCGGTTTTTGCAAAAAATTTTCTTTATGCCAGTATTTTCTTGAAATAAAATTTTAAAGTTCAATTTCAAAAAATGCCGATAGGGGGCGCTTTAGACTTTGGAGTAACAAACAACTATTTTTTAACGTTATTTTTTGTATTTCTTTAAATGATTTCAAAAGCTTAGACTTAAACTTAAATTTTGATCTAAAAATCTGAGTCCTAACGAGTAGTTAAGTAGCGTAAACTGAAATTTGAAATTTGAAACCCTTCTCCCCCCAGAACAAAAATCAGTTATTCCCGATCTTTGTGTCGTAGATTAGGCTCTAACTACTGCCGCGTTTTGCTAAAATTATTCTTTATGTCAGTATTTTCTTGAAAATAAATTTTAAAGAAAATTTTCAAAAAATTCCGATAGAGGGCGCTTTAGACTTTGGAGTAACGAACAACTATTTTATACCGTTATTTTTTGTGTCTCATTAAATGCTTTCTAAAGCTTAGACTTAAATTTTCAGCCCAAAATCTGAATCGTTAGACATGGTTAAGTTTCTGGGAAGAGGGGTTTGAAATTTCTACTCCTGAGCACAGTTCAGTTTACCATGTCCACACATTGTGTGCTGTGATACGAGGTAAAAAGACACAAATTAGGATTATGTTACCAAAGCATATTTATTAACATGTAATTACAATAAATGTTCAAAATTGTGACCACCAGAGGTTATGCACGCAGAACAACGGCGAAGAATGGGACGGCGAACATTCGCGAAAACATCAGGCTTTTCGAGCACTTCCCCTACAGCGGCGGAAAGTCTGGCGACCAGTTCCTCGGGGGATTCAATGGGTGTCTCATACATAAGAGCCTTCAATCGTCCCCAAAAAAAGAAATCGAGGGGTGAAAGATCTGGCGAGCGAGCAGGCCAAGCAACAGGACCACCTCGACCAATCCATCTGTTCGGAAATGTGATGTCCAGATAGTTGCGGACGTCTCGTACGTAATGGGCTGGCGCTCCATCGTGCTGGAACCACATGACCCGCCGGATGCGTGGAGGAACAACGTTTAACAGGTCTGGCAGCACATGTTGCAGAAATGTGAGGTATGTTTTACCGTTGAAGCGTTCAGGAAGAAGGAACGGTCCGATTAGGTGGTCTCCGAGGATTCCTGCCCAAACATTGATGGAAAAGCGTCTCTGATGAGCATGTGGATACGTAGCATGTGGATTGACATCCGCCCATACATGTGCATTGTGTGTGTTAAATGTACCTTCACGTGTGAAGGTACATTCATCGGTGAAAAGCACAGTTCGTCCAAAATGTGGATTTAGCGCTTTCTGCTGCAGAAACCAGCGGGCGAATTCAATATGATTTGGATAATCCCCTGGAGACAGTTTCTGGACTCGTTGCACATGAAACGGGAGCAAATGTTCATCCTTCAGTACCCTCCAAGTCATGGACTGTGAGGTATCCACCTGCCTAGCCACTGTTCGTGTACTTGTACTTGGCTGCGCCGCTACTACATCCAGAATGGCTTCTGCAACAACTACTGATTCGTCCTTTTTTACACGACCTGCATTCGACCGGGAAGCGAGAAATGATCCCGTCTCACACAACTGTCTGTGCAAGCGCTCGAAAGTTTTGCGGTTAGGCAACCGCCTGTTGGGAAATCGCTCTCCGTACATTCGTTGTGCCTCTGCACCATTTCCCTCTGCCGCTCCGTAAATTAAATGCATCTCAGCCTTTTCCTTATTCGTGAAGGGCACCATCTTCCGATTCATTACTACAGCGACTTACACTTGACTCACCGTTCAGTGGTTTTTATGCCTGAATCGTGTCGAAATTTTGCATACGTGTTCTTCTTCTTCCCCATTTGACATTTGCATACTTTCTGTTTCCTTCTTCACCCGGTGACTAGCGTCAGGAATGGAGCTTTAACGTTTGCATGAGCGACGTTTCCAACTGTGCCAGTGCCTTTATGAGTGAATTCCGACTATGCAGTCCTTGACGAAAGTTGTATTTTTGCCTCGTATCACAGCACAGAATCGTTGGGCATGGTTAAGTAGTGCAAACTGAACTATGTTCAGAAGTTGAAATTTGAACCCCCTCCCCTCGCTACTGAACCACGCTCAGCGATTCAGATTTTGAGCTGAAAATTTAAGTTTAAGTCTAAGCTTTAGAAAGCATTTAATGAGACACAAAAAATAACGGTATAAAATAGTTGTTCGTTACTCCAAAGTCTAAAGCGCCCTCTATCGGAATTTTTTGAAAATTTTCTTTAAAATTTATTTTCAAGAAAATACTGACATAAAGAATAATTTTAGCAAAACGCGGCAGTAGTTAGAGCCTAATCTACGACACAAAGATCGGGAATAACTGATTTTTGTTCTGGGGGGAGAAGGGTTTCAAATTTCAAATTTCAGTTTATGCTACTTAACTACTCGTTAGGACTCAGATTTTTAGATCAAAATTTAAGTTTAAGTCTAAACTTTCGAAATCATTTAAAGAAATACAAAAAATAACGTTAAAAAATAGTTGTTTGTTACTCCAAAGTCTAAAGCGCCCCCTATCGGCATTTTTTGAAATTGAACTTTAAAATTTTATTTCAAGAAAATACTGGCATAAAGAAATTTTTTTGCAAAAACCGCAAACGAATCGACCAATTTTTCCATGTTTTATAATCATTTGAAATTTCGGACCCTAAACTTTAATGCCCCCTATCTCCTTGGGAATACGTCTGGGACCCTTAGTCTCCTATTTAATATTATTTGTCTTTAAGTGTACTATAACCCCTTAAAGTTCTGCCCATCTTTTATGAATCACCCTGTATATATATATATATATATATACACTGCTCAAAAAATTAGTGGAGCAAGCAAAAAAGTGAAAAGAACAGTGCAAGACAGTCATGTATGGGCATAAAATGGATAGTCTACATGTATCAATGAGCAATACAGAAAAAAAGATGCAAAAAATTGTAAGGGAGCTTTTATTCCTTGAAAAGATGGTTTAAGGCAACAATTTGTTTTCATGTAAAGGATAAAAAAAAAAGGTATTGTTTAGAAATTATGCAAGATTTTTAATATGGCGTGTGGTCCCCTCAAACAGCTAAGACTGCTGCACACGTGTTTTTCATGGATGCGATGAGGCTATCGATAAGGCTTTGGACAATACTGTTCCACTGCTCAAGGATTGCAATCTCAAAGTCCCGGACAGTAAAAAGAGGCCTCGGTCTCGCAGCAATGCGTCGTCTGAGTATGTCCTAAACATGCTCGATCGGATTTAGGTCAGGAAGGCATGCTGGTCATTCCATATGCTGTTTTAGCTTCATTTTAACTTCATAACATTGTTTTAGCTTCAAGCATGTTTTCCACAAGACGAACTGTATGAAGTCTGGCATTATCATGCATGGAAAAAAGAAATCACTAATTTCTGCAACATAAAATACGACATAGGTGTCAGTATCTCGTCTGTATAACTTCGGGTCGTCAAAGTGCCATTCCGAATGTTATGCATCCCGTACGTTCACCTATACTCATTCCAGCCAATAGCATCAACCCACCTCGTCTGTAATGTGATCTTTCACGAACGAATATGGGATTATTTTCAGTGCATCTTTCTCTCCATGCCTAACCACATCAGATGTCACATCCAGACTGAATCGGGAATCATCTGTAAACAGAATTTAACTCCAGCAACTTTGCCTCCAAACTCGATGTTCAAGTCCCCAACTTCTTTGGGCCGCACAGTGGCTTGAGGTCAACAGAATACAGACCATTTGCTTACGTGCATAGAAACCACCCTGATGAAGCCTATTTCGGACTGTTTGGTTGGACATGCTTCGTTCTGTAGCCAAGAAAAGCTGTGTTTGCAGCTGAGTAGCATTGTTCGTTCCGTCTCGACGAGCTGTTAACAGGATATATCGGTCATCAGTTTCTGTGTTACCACATTTTAGGCCTTGCACTTGTCGATGACTACCATTCCATGTGTCTTAAAATGGATTCCACAGCCTGTCATGGACACTTCTTGCGACTCCAACAGCGTCCACTATACTTCTTTGTGTTTCTCCAAATTCAACTGTTCCGATAACGCGCCAAGCCATGGATTGCGGTAAATCATGTTGTTGTGACATTTTCAAGCCACCTTTTCTCAAAACACAAGCTGAGCAATTGAATTTTACTACTGAGGCAGTGAAACAGACGTTTCTGCAAAATCCCGATTTCTGCACTTATCTCCTTTTTCTAGTTTTTGACGTCATAAACTTTAATTTACATGTGAAGTTTTCTTTATCAGTTTTCTACAACACTTTAAATTAGTGATGTTTTATTTTACGTTACTTATCGGTGTAAATATTTGCGTAATTTCGTTAAAAACATGTGCTCTCATAATTGTTTTGAGCAGTGTATATATATATATACAGGGTAATTCATAAATATCGAAACAATCGGCTATCTCCTTAAATATTGCCCCTAGGTACTTCCAATTGCAAAGTTTCACAAAAAAGGTGCAAAATTTGATGAGATAAGTTTCAACTCCATGGGGGGTCTATATGCGAAAATACAAAAAATACATTTTTATACTGCCCCCGTAAATTAAAATTCCCAAACAGGAAAATTTTCCTCATCCATTCCTGAATTAAACACACACACACACACACACAAAAAAAAAAAAAAAAAAAAAAAAAAAAAAAAAAAAAAAAAAAATCATCTCGAAATCTTCAAAATTTGCAGAGATATTAAAATACGAAATTAGTGACTTACCATTTATCCATGCCTCTGAGCGACGAGTTTTTGACTCATTTTGAATGCAAGATAGGGATCATCCACAAATCGTACATTATTAAAACTCGATATAAGACAGTGCCTCTCCTTTGGACATAAAATAGGCAGCGTATAGATTTTGCTTTAAACTTGCTTTCAAAGTATGATGGTGGTCTGCACTAGAGGTCTGAATGGATCAAAATATCTAGGTCCGGTCCCAAACCGACCAATAGGGAAAAAAGTTCGGCCCTGCCTGGAAAAAAATCAAATCGTATCCTGGCCCGGCCTGACTGAATTTCTAAATAGTTTTTTACATCGATATGGTTAAAAGTTGTTTCGAATGAAGGAGTTCTGACCAAAAATACTTATAGTCCAGGGGAAATGTACCAAAAAAGGGGGCTACCTTGCAAAAGGTCGGGTAAAAGATTTTTTTTTCTGAATTGTTTATAATGATGCCAACATGGAAAAACCAAGTTTTTTATCAAAATTTCTTAAGGCTAAATTTTCTGTGGCCAAAAAACAAGAAAATTTTGGGACCTTTTTTTAATTTTTTTAAAAATATCTCGAGACTCGTTGCCGTAGCATGTTATTTGTCAAATACAATATTAAAGAGGATAAAATTCTCTACAACTTTCATATTTACAACTTTTTTATACACTCAATACAAAGCGCAGTACACCATTTCAAAAATAGGATAATTTTTTCAACTTTCTTAACAACCGTGAAAAACGCAGTTCTGCCCCGATTATTTAAATGTTTCCCACGGATTTAATCGTGTATGTCAACTTCTATATATTAGTAGCAGTAAATTATGCGTTTCAGGGCTAAAACTAGCCTTTTTTGCACCCATGCCAAACAGGGATTTTGGCGCCCCATCTCCCCCCCCCCACCACCACCTTTTAAAAAGAAAATTTACCACCGGAATTTTATTAAATCTCTAATAGACGGATTTTGAAAATTTTAAGAGTGTTAGTATTAAATACGTAATCCTGAACTACGTAATCAACTTTGCCAAACATTGATTCATTAAAACCTTGAAAACCATACCGAAAGGAACCAAAATACATTCCGCTTTAAACAGGTTTCCATCTTAGCAGGTATAATTTTGTTCATATTCTTTCTCTTGTAAAAATATATACTTTTCATTAAAGACCGAATTCCGTATATACAGATTTCATTTTCAAAGATTTTACGGTAGTTGTCGTATTGAGGCGTTTAAAGTCACAGTTATATGAATTATAGGACTAAATTAGTCACACGAAGACATTCGCAAGGTAACATTAAACCTATGGGAGCGTTTTTGACAAATATCTCGCTTGCATTTCGTTGCTTTTAAATAATTTTGTTTTCATGGGATACCTGAGATCAATATCTAATAATGTGCTTTTGTACTTTTTCGGGTCTGGTTGCTTTAAAAATATATATATATATATGTCACATTTTAACGAAATGACAGTATTCACTGAAATTAACTTTATTAAGTTTTATTTAAATAATCAAAAAGGTGGCAATCAATTTCTATAGCTGCTTACAGTTTAGACTTCAGATACCAAGTGGCGT
Organism: Maratus speciosus; assembly: GCA_963932465.1. Lineage (NCBI taxonomy): Eukaryota > Metazoa > Arthropoda > Arachnida > Araneae > Salticidae > Maratus > Maratus speciosus. The sequence continues at coordinate 66,717,192 of OZ010786.1, read as the reverse complement.
AGAGGTATATCTCTGAAATTGCTCATCTCCTAGGGTTACCAGTTAAAAAGGGCCATGTGTTTCTATTAATTTAACGATAAAATGGATTAGTTGGCTACCCCGCCAAACCCGTGATTATCAGTCATTGGGCCCGTATCCAAATTGAGGGACGATTCATTACAAAAACTAATCAATAGGTCCAATCTTTATAATTTTCTTACAATTTCCCCCCTTTCCAGACAAGTCCCCGGGGATGGGCCGGCTTCCATACACGAGGGTCGCCTGGAAAGTATAAAGCATTCTTTATTAAAGGGATGTTAAAATTTTGGAAGTGAATTACTTTTAATCGAGCTGCCTGGAGATGAGTTATTTCTTTCGTATAGTTAACATGTGATATCACAACAATAATAAAAATAGTAAAAATAGTAAAAATAATACAAATAATAAGAATAATACCACTAAAATTTTCAATACCATAAACAATTGAACATGATAAAAAATAGTTATATTAATAAATGCAAGACACTGGTAATATTATATGCCAAATAAAATAATCAAAATAGGAAATATATTCTAGAATTGCTAAGTCCAACATTACATATAAAATACAAACTTGAATGAAAATGTCTTGACTTCATTCAGTAGAGTGTAGACTCTCAAAATACAATTATACTATACTCATAAAGATGTAAATTCAACTATCAAATATCATCCAATAACAGTTCATATGATATCTGATACTTTACATAGATGGTGTTAACTTAAATTGATCGTTGGGCAAAAAGTACCTTAGTTTGGAGGCATGTATTACTTCATAGTCCTTCTTTGTCAACCAGTTAGGTTTATTTATTTTAAAACTTACATTAGACAACTTTTCAATAATTTGATATGGACCAGAAAAAGGCGGGCTTAACTTCCTGGTGTTCGGATAATGAAATTCTTCTGCAATTACGAGATCACCAGGTTTGAAAGGTGCTTCCACAAATTTTAGGTCATATCTGACTTTGTTTTTTAAATGGTGCTCACCAGTTCTTTGGAAAGCCTCTTTCCTGGCTTCCTCAACCGTAGGGTAATAGTTTTCATTGCCTAATACTGATGGATAAGGAAATTGGCCAAACATTAAGTATGCCGGGGGGTATTTGGTTACTGAATGCGGTGTATTATTGTACTCGTTAATCACCTCCTCCAGAATTTTGGGCCATGGAATGTTTGAAGGTGTAGCATTGATTTTAAGTCTTAGTCGAGTGCAAATGGACTGATTTACGCGTTCATTTTTCCCATTACACTGGGGCCTGTGAGATGAAGTAAGTAATTTTTTTACATTATGTTTATGTACCCATTTACGCAGTTTAGACGCTGTAAAAGCAGGGTTTCTGTCCGTTAAAATTTTCTTGGGAAGTTGAATGCTAAAAATCTGTTTTAGAATATTAATATAAACTTCTGTTGTAATATTTTTAGAGGTAAAACCCCAAACATAACGAGTAGCGTGATCAATAGCTAAGTGCATGTATTTTTTTGTTGAATTGTAATAATTGAAGCCCCCTACTGTGTCTAATGATATTATATCAAAGGGTTGTTCTGCGGGAGGTAAGGTTTCAAGAAGGCCAAATTTAGGTTGGTGGGATTTCTTGTTTAGTTGGCAGACTTCACAATGTTTGACAAATTGCGTAATATCTTGTGTCATGCTGCTCCAGTAGTACTGTGGTGAAATTAAATTTAGCATTTTTTGAATTCCTGGATGGCCAAATTGATTATGGGTTGTTATTAATAATTTTTCTCTTAAGGAGAAAGGTACGACAATTTTTTGAAAACCCTTTTTGTGAATTACCAAAATGTCATTAAATTTTTGAAATTTAGGTCCTGTTACATTATCTAACTCTTGGTGTTCTTTAATTTCATCTAAGGTTAATAAATGAATGTGGGGATTTACGTTTGATAAAATGGGATTTCTTGAGAGCATGTCGGCTTCAAAATTTGTGGACCCTTTATTGTATTTTACGGTATAATCGTACATGCTTAATTTTAGTGACCATCTGAATAATCTACCGGTTAAATGTTTTATCTTTTTAAGCCATACTAAAGCAGCATGATCGGTATGTATTGTGAAAGGTTTTCCATGAAGATAATAATGGAATTTGTCAAGAGCATCGATTATGGCTAGACACTCCAATTCTGTGATGGCGTAATTTCGCTCGTAGGGCCTTAGTTGCCTTGAGTGGAATGCAATGGGATGTAAATCTCCATTTTCATCCATTTGTTTCAATACAGCACCTAAAGCTTCCTTCGAGGCATCAGTAAAAACATGGCATGGGAGATTAGGATTAAATAATCTCAAAATAGGTCTAGAAATTAATGCATTTTTAAGTAGTTCAAATGATTGCTGACAGATTTCTGACCATTCCCACGGAGTGTCTTTCTTTAATAATTTATTTAGAGGGGCTCTAATTTTAGCATACTTGTCAATGAATTTATGGTATACGTTTATGGATCCGAGGAATCTTTGTAATTCTTTAACATTTTTTGGAGGAATTAAATTTTTAATGGTTTCGGTATTAGCATTGTCTGGTTTTATTTGGCCATTACTAATTTCATAGCCAAGGAAGTCAATTTGAGATTTGGCAAAATTACATTTGGAAAGTTTTAGTTTTAGATTTTCTTGACGGCAAATATTGAATATAGTTTTAAGGTGAACCAAATGCTCGGCATAGGAGTCCGAATAAACTATAAAGTCATCGAAATAATTGGTAACGAAGTTGACCTTATGTTTATTTAGGATCCTTCTGAGAGCTCTTGCGAATTGAGCCGGAGCATTTTTGTATCCGAATGGGAGGACCAACCACTCGTAAAGTCCCTGATTGGTTACAAAGGCAAGTTTTTCTGTGTCTGAAGGATGGAGGGGGACGTGCCAGTAGCCAGAGGCTAAATCTAGCGTGGAAAAATATTTGGCATTGACAAGTCTGTCTAAAAGCCAGTCTATTCGCGGCAAAGGCTCTGAATCTGTCTTCGTAATGGCATTGATTTTCCTGTAATCAATACAGAGACGCGTTTTACCTTCTCCTTTTTTATGTGCCATTGTCACGGGAGAGGAATAGGGGCTACAGGATTCCTTAATGAGTTTAGCATCCAGCAACTCCTGTACTTGTTTTTGAATTTCTGCATTATCTTTAGGTGATGTACGGTAAGGCCTAAGCGAGATAGGAAGTTCCGAGGTGAGAGTTACTCGCTGGGGTTCCCATCTGACTCTACCTACGTCGTACCGATTGCGTGCAAAAATATCTTTGAAGTCGCTCAGAAGCCCTTCCAATTGTAGGTTCTCTTCAGTAGTATAATGATTAAAAGTTATATCATCATAATCCGAGAGAGTTTGAGTATCAAGGCAACAATGTCCCTCTTGAGACAAACTTGCTTGATTTGATTTGGAAGGAAAACTAAGCGGCTTCTGGCAATTCATATCACCCGTTAAAGTTAAGGTGTGGTTGAATGAACTTTCATGAGAAATTTGACCGGAAACGTTTTGGTCATTCATAATGATGACTCCATCTTGAGTCAGAGTATTTGAGCAAAAATCCATCGAGATATGGAATTTTTGTAATTCTGGGGTTCCCAGTATCGCATATGGCAAGTATGACCTTACTAGATATAAGGTGCTATTTTGCCTGATATTCCCTATTTGGAGGGGTACTTGAACTTTTTCGGAAATCTGGACCTGTCCCTGGGTTTGGTTAACATTAAGAGGATGGCAACTTTGAATAGACGTCATATCCAAAGCTGTAGCTAGATTTTCTGGAATGAGGGACAGAGTACTTCCGCTATCCAATAAAAAGGGTATTTGAACCTCATTATGACAAGTTTTTGGGTTTCTACGGTTTTCGTAATTTTTACATTTGAGGTACCCGGGCACAATAAACCGTCATAAAGAATTCATGTGTATTCCTTGATCAGGGGAATACCCATGGGCGTTTTGGGGTTGAGTCTCATTACTGTGGGTTGCTAAGTTTGAGGAAATTGTTGCTCCTGCATTTCCCTGAACATCATATTTATGTAGTAAAGTATGATGCTTTCGGTGGCAATTTTTACAACTCATCTTGGATGCACATTTACTTGCAAAATGGCCACTACGCAAACAATTTACACATAACTTATTCAATTGGATGGTTCTCCATCTGCTATCTACAGGCATAGTTATTAATTTTCTGCAAGTGTGGGTGGCATGCGAATCAAAGCAAACACCGCATTTACTATTTTCTAAATTTTTGTGGCCTTTCGATCTATCGGAAGAATCTCTGACATAAGTTATATTTCTTACATCTGTTTTAGTTGGGTTCTCTAAAGTTAACAAGCTTTTAGCTTGAATCTCTAAAAATTTTAGAAATTCCGTGAGATTAGGCATATTATTATGGGTAAGGGATAGTTCCCACCGCTCTTTGAGATTATCGCTTAATTTTTGAACTATGGTATAAATTATCATGTTATCCACTAAAGCATTTTGAGTAAGTTTTAAAGAATCTAGAATTCGAAGTGATTCATTGCAGGTATCTATTATATCGAAAATAGCTTTAGAGGAAGTGGAACAATTTTTCATATTTTTTAAATTGTATAACTTGCCTATTTGTGCTATGGCCAAATCCCTAATCTTATCGTAGCGAGCGCAAAGGGTGTCCCATGCATTTTTATAATTGACCTCCAAAAGAGGAAATCCGGAAATCAATTTATGGGCAGGACCCTTTACACTAGCTAAGAGATATTGCAATTTAGAAACGGCTCCCAAGTCTGGATTTCGATCTATAGTTGTGGTAAAAATCTCCTTAAAAGAGAGCCACTGATCAGCTTCTCCGTAAAAGGGTTTTAATTCAAATTTGGGAAGATTGACTGTTTTTTCAAAAACATTACTTGTATTTTTATTGTTATTCTCTGAACCACCCTCGTTAATGCTTAAACTCTTAGTTAATTTATTACGTGATGTATTTATTGCGATAGTTAACGCATCCAATTTAAGGGCAATTTCATTGTATTCCTCAATTATAGCTTCCGTTTCTGTTGTATCGCTCTCAAGAACGGCGTTTTCCTGATTTTTACTTAATTCTGTACTAATATCTTGCACCTGACCATGATACAAATCTAACTCTTCTAGAGTTATCGTCTGATCATCAATTTTGGGATTTATGATATTTTTTATACGGGTAATTTTTGCTTTGAGAACAGTTTTTTGTTTCTTAATATTTTCCATTTTGAATTAATTTTAAGATAACTTTTTTATAATCTAAATATTATAACACTCTTAATATCCGTCAAAATGTTTAAACATTCTCAACATAATATAAGCACGTGCATAAAATTGATAAAAAGAATAAAATAGTTAAAAATAATTAAAGAAATAAATATAGGAAACATGAATCATTTTTTTTTTTTTTTTCAAAAGATTGCAATGCTTTAAAACCATGGTTTTCATAAATACCAGAAATGAAAACATCACTGGAGATATACTACTTATTAAATCACTTACCTTAAATTATGTAATCAGAATAAAAATAAAAAATAATATGGATAATAATATTATATAAAAATAAATAACACTAGGGTACCCCATGAGCTCATACAGACACACACAAAATAAAAGGAAAAACATTCCGCAAAAACGGAGAAGGAAAAAATTTATATCTCTGTATTTAAGCAATTGTAGTGCGCACTTATCATGAAATAAAAAGCAATGACAGCAACGATGCTATCTTTCACTGCATGAAATTTACTTTTAGAGATGCTCTGAAGAAAATCACTATAAAATCATCAACACAACTGAAGAAGATGAATTCCACTTAGAGACTGCAGTTTTCATGTTGTGAAACTTTCACTGCACTGTTAAAACAAAATGCGGATATCACTGCTGAAATATTTGACTTTTAAAACGCAGAATATGTTGAAAAGGATCTACATTTTGATCGATTTTAATTAAGATGATATTCTTCAAAATATAGTAGAAGAAATGGGAAGACACTTTCTATAATAGAATTGAAGAGTTAACAGCATATCACTGCTGACAGATTCTTTGATGAGGCGAACTTCTTGTATTTACACTACTTGAAGGAGCATAGTGAACACTTTCCCAGCACCCAATTGGGGCCTCTTTGAATGTTCAATCGGAGCTTATTCCGTATCGTGTAGCACCAAGAATTCTTTTTTTTTTTCTTTACTTCTCATGTTTTCCCGCTGAGCAGGTAGTATTATCCAGCCGACTCATAATACTGTCACATTTTAACGAAATGACAGTATTCACTGAAATTAACTTTATTAAGTTTTATTTAAATAATCAAAAAGGTGGCAATCAATTTCCATAGCTGCTTACAGTTTAGACTTCAGATACCAAGTGGCGTAGAGGTATATCTCTGAAATTGCTCATCTCCTAGGGTTACCAGTTAAAAAGGGCCATGTGTTTCTATTAATTTAACGATAAAATGGATTAGTTGGCTACCCCGCCAAACCCGTGATTATCAGTCATTGGGCCCGTATCCAAATTGAGGGACGATTCATTACAAAAACTAATCAATAGGTCCAATCTTTATAATTTTCTTACATATATTCAGACACTTTCATTTTTGGTAAACTGTTTGGAGCCCGTTCTGAAATTTAAAGTATCCTGTTTGAGATTTAAAACAATTAATAGATAATCTTAAAGTTTTACATATTTTTGCATGCAAAAATGATATAATCTCTTGTTATATTTATTGATATAAGTGGAAAAAAATTGACAATATATTTTAAAACTAATATTTTAAATATTTTGTATAAAACTAGTGATCTCAAATATTTTAGTAACAGAATTTATAAATTTTACAAGCTATACATACATAACATTAGTTAGTGAAATAATCTGGTGTCATTTTTATTGTAGCTATTTTATAAAGTAAAAGTATTTCTTTCATAAAATATATTTATCTTTTGAGTCCCCCCCCCCCTTTTACATGGAACTACAATTCAATGTTTGCTATCTTTAAAACAGTAAAGCATTAAAACATATGTTATCAATAATTGGTAAATAATATATACCATTGCAGTGAGGAATAAAATATGTTTTTCGCAAATTTTCATACCTGGGTGATTTTAAAAAAAAGTCTCATGTTTTAGTGTCCTTTCACATTTGCACAGAGAAGTAGTTAAATATCATAATTTTAATTATTACATTTCAACTATCATGATTTTAAATGATAATTTACAGATATATTATCATTTATAAAAAAATTAAAAATAAGAAATATATTCTTTTGTAGTAAAAATATCATTACCATAGGTTGTCCCAACAAGCAATTTATTAGGTAAAGATTTGACAAAGTTCTATTTAAAACAGATGGTTATAATTTTTTTATACATTTTTATTTATTAAGATGCTAGTAATTAAAAAATATTTATTTTCATTAATTAAACTTATCTATAATTCTTAATAATTTTTTAAAACCGTGTCCCAAGAAAGAGAGTCATTGCCATGCTTCTGACAAAAAGTTACTCCGGATTTTTTCAAAGCACAGCACATCCATTTTTATCATGTCAAAAGTACTTCTTAAAAGTCAACTTGTTATCAGGTTTAGGTGAACAGAGTAAATAGTTTTATAGTTTCAATAAAACAAGCAAAGACTTTGAATGTTTTGGTGAGTATTCTTTTGTAAGTCATTACCGTACCCAATTCTAATTGGTAATTCAATGAACTTGTATTTCTTAATCTGCTTTTATTATATGAGAAATAGAAAATCATTGTATGGGCCAGAAGATATAATGACTGCCATTTATGCCTGGGAAAAATAAAAATATTTTGCTTAATTTGTCATTACCGTGCACACTTATGTCATTACACCAAGTGCATTAAAATTTAAAAATTAGTTTTAAAATGTTAAACTAGTAATTTGGTCTCTGCTGATGCTTGTATATTAATGTTTATGAGGCAAGGTAATTATTTACAAACAATTAAATCTTTCTGATTATTTCTAGAAATTTGATTTTGTTATTCCAAAACATGGACAGAATTTGAAAATGACCCACCTATTCCATTGATACATGGAAAAATATGTATGCATTATAAAAATTATAAAATTTATTAAAATTAAGCAAGAAATATTTTTAAAATGAAACTATAGTCCCAATAAGTTACTATAGATTGAAAAAATCTTTTAAACAATGCTTTGAAGTTAACATTGTATACACTTAAAGATACTGTCTAAATATGAAAATTGTCTCATTCGTCTACACCCTGCCCTACTTTTAAATTTATATAAATTTATTGCATATAAAATGTCTTTTGAGATGAAAATAAGGACCTGAGTGTGCAAATAATAGATAATTTACTGCTACCAATTTTTAGAAGTCGACATACACAATTAAATCTGCGGGGAACATTTGAATAATTGCGGCAAAACTATGTTTTTCACGGTTTTTAAGAAAATTGAAAAAATTGTCCCATTTTTGAAATAGCGTACTGCGCTGGCTATTGAGTGTATAAAAAAGTTGTAAATATGAAAGATGTAGAGAATTTTATCTTCTTTAATATTGTAACTGACAAATAATATGCTACGGCAACGAGTCTCGAGATATTTCCAAATATTAAAAAAAGTCCCAAAATGTTCTTGTTTTTTGGCCACAGAAAATTTAGCCTTAACAAATTTTGTTAGAAAACTTGGTTTTTCCATGTTGGCATCATTATAAACTATTTAGAAAAAAATCTTTTACCCGACCTTTTGCAAGGTAAAATGTACATTTCCCCTGGACTAATATTATATTATTTGTTCTTTCATGTTTATAATTATTAATTTTAAAGAAGCGCCAAAAGCTGCGATTATTTGTTTTATTAATGAATCTCTATTTATATGTAAACGATTCACTTCTCCTTTAATATCGGTAATCCATATTCCATGTGTTAGAGACGGTGAAAAATGCTATAAAGTAAAATCTTGTAAGATGGAATCACATGGGAAAGAAAAAAAAAGCATTATAGACAAGTTCCCTTCTTAGGAGTTGTAAATGTACTAGTCAATTTTTTCTTAGGTATTATTATATTCCATTTCCATGGATCAACAGATTTTTCCGTTTAAGAAAGGATTCCGTGATAGGCAGATTTTTTTCACTAGTTTTACTGTATTTTAATTTTTTGCATTAAAATCTACTATCCTTTAAAAGTGTGAATTTTAAAGTTTTATTGCAAAATAATGGCCATTTAAAAATATATGCATTTGTTGTAAACGTTTTTGGGCTGAGCCAAATTTTAGTTATTTTTGCACGGATTAGGTCAGTCAGAGATAATGATTTTAATACGGGTTGTCTCGAGACCGGGACTGAAAATTTCGCCCAGAGGAGACCTAGGAATATGTAAGCCAGTCCGGTTCGGTATAAACAGTGGCCGAGAGGTTCTGCTCTCAAAGCTGGAAGACGGGAGGTGATGCGTTCGAACCCAATCGCGCCCTTCGTCCCAAACGTTCGAATTTTTCAGTGGTTTTCTTCGAACCTTGGATATCCTCGCGTAAATACGGGTTAGGTTCTGGTGACCAGTTTAGCCACCCTTAGATGCATGCTAAGAAATGTATCATGATACTTTTATTCATAATTCAATTTACTTGAACAATCTTTCGCCAAATCGAAAGAATCTGTTAGAGAAATCAATTCTGACGGTATTTCTATGTTAGCGAGAAGCAGATGATAAATCACCAAACATTTCTCCCGTCGCATTTTTTTTTTATTAAATTAATTTCATTTATAATACTAGGGGGCTCTGCCCCCTACGAGCTAAGCTCGTCAACCCCCGTTCAGACACCGCAGACTCTAACAGCACGCTAATTTGATCGGCTTTAAAAAGATTTCGGAAGATTGAATTATAATTTGAATCTGACGATTATAATATGACGTAATTTTCACCAAGCTTTAATTTCTCTTTTTAATATTCACGTAAAAATACTTTAGCTAGAAATGAAATATTATGATCATCTTAAAATATCAAATTAATGTCTCGCGCAATTTTTTAATTTAAACTGTTTTGCAATATTATTTTTTGTTCATTTTACGTAATAAGTGTAATGTGAAGTAAATGTGACGTAAATTCTCCTATTTAAGAATTGTAACGCATGTTAATGAATTTATTATTTTACAATATTGTTTCTCTTTTAAAATTCACGTGTAATTATAGTTTTTATGACGTAATTTTCAATGAGTTCCTGCTTTTTGTATTTTCTGTTTATAATAGTCACGTTGAAATAAATTTTTAATTTGAAGCAAACATTATTGTATGCGCTGTTTATATAGTTGTCAACAGTTTAAATTAATACAATTTTCTAAAATATCTGAAAAATATCTCTCGAAATACTGAACATTTGAATTTAAAATAGAAATAAAACCTCTAAAAATGAGTCAAATTAAAAAAATTAATGCAATCTGCACACCGGGAAATTCTGACGCATAAAATGATCTAAAAATGATTAAATTCCTATGTACATTTTTGCTCCTATAAAACTTTTTTAATGGAACGACTTTGTCCAACTTTGGCATTAAATATCTCTTAAAATGATCCTTCGATTTGAAAAATGTCTGCATCAGCGTGTTTATCAGACATTTCTCTATAATACTACCGATTTTTATATTTTTGTATGCGACAGTTATTTTAATATTAACGAAGAAAGTCATGCTTAAGCATTCAAACTGGATGCCGATCTACCCGGAATATCTACGCAGATTTTCATTGGTCTATTTCCAAATCAAAACTTTTTTTTATATATAGAAGGACAATTCTTTCATTCATTTTATTTAAAATACAAAACTTTCATTTAAAATTGATGGCTTTTACTTCTTTCTTTTTTTTTAAACTAGTCGTTGGGGGCCACCGTAGTACTTACCCATCATGGATATAGATAGTATAAAATATGAAAATAAAACATGTGATATTTGCTAAGCATTGTACCATGTTACTTTTATTCATAATTTAATTTATTTGGACTTCCTTAAATATAATTAATATAACCCCTTAAGCTAATATTACTTTTTGTTGCATTAAAATATCTCAATTTGTTGATTTTCTGTAAGCAAGTAAACGCTATTGGTTTACAATGGAAGTCTATGGGAATTTGGCGAAATACTAGAGATACCACCAATTTGGCGTCACTTTTGGAGTCTCATTTTGGCCGCCAAATTTGGTGATATACCGCCAAGTTGGCAACAAAATTGACGGTATTTGGCGACAGAACAGGGTCCCTTCTATGATAAACCCCCTTATAGGTATGGAGAGGCATTAAATGCTCTACATTTACGATAAGCAATTATTGGCATTTAATCTTATAGTTTGGAGATAGTTTTTTTGGTCGGCGGGATAATCGAGTACTACCGAATTGCGTAAAAGAAATATCCTTATAACTCAAAAAATTATAATCCTATTAACTAACAGTTTACTGCGTTGGATTACGCGTCTCATTTACAATTAAAATATATCTTTGAATTGAAATTTGAATAAAATACAGGGTGATGAAAATTCGAAGAATGTGAAAAATAGAATTACAAATATCTCAGCAACTCATTATCCGATCGAGTTCATTCATGATTCAAAATTTATGTTTTTTTTATTGTATTTTACATTAACACCTTCAAATAAACAATTTGGAAAAATTTTGAATACCTTTTATCAGGACGAATATTTCAAGGGTCCGAAAAAACTAGTTCCGGTTAATCAAGCTTACTGATATTCAATAGGCTTCTTTCCATTATTACTCCCTAAATACACACCGGATTTCAAATCTATCTCAATTTGTTCGGGAGAGCGTTTACAGGCACACACACATACAGACAATTTGTTCTTCTAAAAATATGTTTTTCGGAATCTCCTGAGTCTGAAACGTGTAAATCCGTCAAAAATTTCGAGTTTTCGATTTTTAAAACGATTACAAGACTTACCCTATACTATGTATGATGGGTAAGTATAAAAAAAAAAAAGAAAAGAAAAATATTAGGCACAGAAGTCATATACGCACTGGGGTACCTAATTGGAGCCAAAATGGCATTATTTTGATTAACATGGTAACCCGGCTATTGTTGTTTATTTAATAATAAATGTTTATTTACTTTTATTTCTTTTTTTTTTAATTATATAAATTATTTTGTTCTATAGTTATTATTTTTTTTTTTGCTACTTCCTTTTGAAAATAATAGAAAACAATTAAAAAATACGGAACTACTTAGTTATTCCGTCGACAATTTCGCCAAATTATATAAATCGCCAAACCACTCGCCAAATTATACAAATTGATATAATTTTTATTTTAAATAACGAAAGAAAAAAAAATGCAATTTACCAAATTACAACGACCATTTGGAAAATGATTTTTTTAGAGGACTAAAAATTAAGACATAAAAAATCGCACGGAGTTGATCATACATTACGTACGCCATGGATTACATTTTTCGGTACTGTACATTTTTAAACTTCTACAGAGCTGGTCATTCATTACGTACGCCATGGATTAAACATTAATATTCCTGGACCAATTTTAAATAAAATTTCATTTTTAAACTTCAAAACACAATATTACTTTTTACACCGTCATATAGAGAAAAAAATGTATTTTTAAATGCAATTTGTTTGAATGCTGCATCTCAATTTGTTTCTGAGTTATTAATTTCTTTTTTTTAGTTTTTATTACTTTTTTGTCATGGTGGCAACAGAAGTATCCATCTCTGTTGAAAGTAAAGGGAAAATACAGATTACTGTATAGACCAATCAGAAAACGAATAAAATGCGGATTCAACCAATAAAACACTTCAGATATGTTTTTGATTTCCTACCATGACAGAGGTCAATAACCATTCTTCCAAATGGTTAATAAATTAGTACAGCATTAATAAATATACAAATAAAACGTCGAAATAAAAATAACTTGATGACGTAAACACGTGTAACTTGCTTAAAGTTAAGTGTATGTGACATTTACGATCAACCATTATTGGCATTTAATCTTATAGTTTGGCGTTAGATTTTTGGTCGACGGGATAACTAAGTAATACGAAAAATGAATATGTAACCGGTATTCGGAAACGAGGTTTTCGCCAATTTTTCGTAAAAAAAAAAAATAAATAAATAAATAAAAAAAAATAAATAAAAATAAATAAATAAATAAACAAATCACGGAAAACCTGCGGTGAGTATATGACATCTGGCCAAATCTATATATATAAAAGCCGTTCTCTGTGTGTATGTCCGGTGTACAAATCTTCAATTTTTGACCGATTTGCACGAAACTCGATGTACATACATTTTAGAACGTGGAAAAGATCACTGTCTACTTTAAAAAATTATCAGACCACTATTTATCCCTTTTTTCTACCACTTCCATAATTTAACATTATAGAAATATCTCTTTTTAAATCATTTTTAACTCAAACGTTTCTTTCCTGTTGCCAAATCCTAAAAAATGACACAATAATGTGAAAAAAATAAGGATAACGCGTGTATTTTATTTCTATTTGCCAATAAAAATTCAGATTTTCTTGCTATATTTTTGCGTGTTTGATATTGACGTCATTCTAAACAGAAAATTTACATTTTTTTTTTTTTTTGTATATAAAATAAAAATTTTAACAATAAGAGCGGGAAAATAACGTAGCACCTCAATTTGAATGTTTTTTTTAAAACATATATTTTAATACAAACAGTCAAATTTCATTAAAACAATTTAAGAAAAAGAAAAAAAAAAGACTAGATATGACGTCACATTCTATCAAATGTTTTCAACGCGTGATCAAACTCATTGTAAACATATGGCTCTTATATTTTGCTTACTACTTCGATTGTATACTACAGTCATATCTTATAGCTATACGTTATCGTTAAGTGTTGTATTGGTTTAGATTCAGTGCTAATATTTTCTGTGATTTATAGCAAACAGCAAGCGGTTATTTACATTTTCAAAAAAAATCTTGACAGATGTCTTGATCTAAAATTTATGGAAAATGACATCATTTCATATAATCATTCTAGATTTAATTTCAATAAAATTTCAAATTTTCCAAATAAAATTTTAGTAACTACTACCTCATTCGGATGTATTTTTTTGCATTTTGCCCCTTATTGTGGGAGATATTGTATACTTCTGTTACGCGCGCCAAGGAAAACATGTATTTTAATTTTAAAAGTTAAAAAAATTACCACAATGTGTCAAAAGAACATACTTTTTCTGAATTTAAATTTCGCGAGTTCCAAAATCAAAACTAAAAATGTGAGTTTTTTCATAAACGTCAAGTTAAGGCTGTTCTCAAATCCAAAGGAACTATTTTCTGACATATTTTTTAATTAATTTTTGTTCGGAAACGCATGGAATTGACTGGAGTTCTTATTTAGAAACTATGAAATCGAAAGATAGTTTCCATATTTTGGTAAAGGTATAAGATCTTTCAGTTGGTGTTTTGAACTGAATTTTGGACGCAACAGTGCAATAAAGGAGAAAACCCGGCCGTCACGCAAACACAATTGCTCATAACTCGATAAGTAATTTATTTATAAAAAAAGGGAAAAGGGAAAACTCATTGCAATTCCAAATCGCTTTAATCGTAGTCAGGCCTACAAATTTTAAGCCTTTACGTTTAATGAGTCAGAAAATGTGTCAGAAAGTTTCGCGTTATTGAGCAGGGAACTGGAGAAGCACCTTAAGCATTATTGCAGGTTAGTATTTTGTAATCAAGTTGCATGCCAGATAGTCGCTTAATACATAAGTCATTCTATATTGTTTTAAACAAAGGTGCATGCCATAATAGGTGTCAGGCACAATCATTAAAATATGAGTATATATTGATATCTGTTAAATTCATGTTTTATTTTATTTTATTTTTGGCGTTTTAATTTCGTTTGCCAATTTAGTTATTGAATATTACGCGAAAGCAAACAAATTCTGAATTATTTACAATGTTTTTGAACAATTGAGTTAATCTTTTGTATTTGGGTTGCTAGCATATTTAAAAAATGTGCATGCTTAAAAATCATTTTAAAACCCATAAAAAATTTGTAAATTGAGATAAACATTACAAACAAATATTACTGAAAGTACTTCTGTTTTCTATAATACGTTGGAACAATCGAATGTACAATGTTTAGACGTTAAACTTCAGAAAAAGGGAAATTTATTGTCATGTTAGGTTGTTGCCACCGAAAATATGATGCCAGCGTTACTCATAGACATGTCTTTTCTTTATACTATTGCATTAAATGTAAACAGGTTCATCTTTCGTAATCGGGTTGCACTCAACTTGAAAAATATCCATGCTTAAAAATTAATTTAAAATCCATTAAAATCAGAAAACTGAGGTACAATTTTCAAACGAATTTCATTTGTGAGAACTTCTTTCCTATTCGACATCGTAAAAAATGAAATTGTGTGATGTTTAAAAGTTAGAAAAATTGCAATAAAGGCACATTTTATGGGTTACAATTTATGGGGCACAATTTATGGGCACTGACATAGTGTTTTTACATTATAATGTAGATAATACCATACAAACGAGAATTTCACTAAGTGTTGCGCGATTTGGAGGATTTTTTTTTTTCGTATTGTCAGGAAAATCACATATTTTTCTCTTACTCCCGCCAAAGAAAACGTGCATTCTGTTATTAAAGCTCGGGGATTTTACTATGGCTGCGAGACAATAACGCCATTTTTTATTGTCTTTATAATGATTTGTGGATGGGAATGCACAAATTTCAGTTATTGTAATTGCCGTATTATTTCGTTTTAATTTATTTCACCTGGAAGACTCCTTGTAATTGACACGGGCGAAGCCCGGTAGTTCTGCTAATACACTGCTCAAAACAATTAAAGGATATTGCAGTTTTAGGTGGATTTTGTATCTGGTAAACTGTTTAGCTGATTGATACATGGTCGACAGACATAGTAGGTTATATGAGAATAAATTACACATGTTTGGCAGAAAAAATGCATTTTATTGCGCATTTGTGTACTAAAGGAAAAAAACACAATTTGAGCATATGAGAAAAAAAGAATGTTTTCTTCAAAGAAAATCATTTTCAGTAGGGGTATGGTTTCCACGGGCGGCCAGCAACGTTGAACACCTTTGAAGCATGGACTCAATGAGGCTATTAATAACGAGTTGGGGTATTCTGCCCCACTCTTCCAGAAGAGCTCTTTCCAGTTCTTGGAGAGTTTGTGGGGGTTGTTGGCGGCCAGAAACTCGTCTTCCTAGAGCGTCCCAAACGTGCTCGATTGGATTCATGTCTGGAGAACACGCTGGTCATTCCATTCGAACGATTCCTTCCTCGAAAAGGAAATCCTGCACCAGGTTTGCACGATGTGGCCTGCAGTTATCGTCCATTAAAATGAAGTTATCTCCGATTGCTGCAGCGTAAGGGACTACAATAGGTCAGAGGATCTCATCCCTATATCGGCGACCAGTCAGAGCTCCTTCTCGAATGATGTAGAGGTCAGTGCGCCCGTCAATGGAGATGCCACCATACACCAACACTCCTCCACCGCCAAATCTGACACTTTTGTGCACGAACGCAGGATTATTCCTACTGCCACGGTCCCTCCAGATGAAAATACGCCTATTATCCGGATGCACAGAAAAACGGGACTCGTCAGAAAACAGAATATTGCTCCATTCATTTCTCCTCCAGTTGACATGCTCGGTTGCCCACTCCCTGCGGTCGCGACGATGCCTTGATGTTAATCTAACACATACCATCGGTCGGCGAGCATACAGACCTACAGCATGGAGCCGGTTTCGGACAGTCTGAGTTGAAATCGTGGTGCCTGTAGCCGAGCGAAGGTGTTGTTGGAGAAGAGTAGCGTTCATGGTTCGGTGTCTCCGAGCTGTTAACGCTAAATATCGATCTTCATTGGGCGTTGTTGCCCGTCTACGACCTTGCCCTCGTCTTCGGCCTGCACATCCACTCTCCAAAAAACGGTTCCAGATCCTGGAAATGACACTTTGTGACACTCCAATGGCTTGCGCTACTTCGGCTTGAGTTTGGCCCCCTTCTAACCTACCAACAATTCTCAAAGCTTCTGAATCTGTCAAATGACTTCGCTGAGACATCGTACTCATCGAAACAAAGCAATCACTGAATGCCGATCACCTTGTCTTCATTCTCTTTTATCCAGTTGAAAGTCAAATTTCATTCGCTGCCGCTGAAGCGACGTTTTTGACGTCGAACTCAAAATTTGCATACTCCACAGTTTGAAAACCAGAAAAATTTGCATTTGTGATTCTCTTCTTCTATTTTCGGCAAAACAAATTTCGTTTATATCTTTATTTTATATAAAACTTCAAATATCCTTTAATTGTTCTGAGCAGTGTATTAAATAAAGCAGCAAACCATGACATTTAATTTCAACTTTAAAACAATGCTTTAATTTAGCACTAGAAAAATAAAAAAAATGTTAACTGGCGCGTTGAAAAAAAGCTATTGGCGTGATTTGCACCCGGCTAGCGTAACAGTTCCAAGAATTCTTTGCTACCGTGGCAGCTTTTTTGTAGTTTTATTCGAATTTCGATTTTTTGATTTTTTATTCAAAATGTAAAACTTTTGGCACAGATGACATATACTTCGCCATATTGACGCGTTTTTTTTTTTTTTTTTTTTTTTTTTTTTTTTTTTTTTTTTCTGACGCCAATATCATATATGCAACGGGTATTTAATTGGAGCCAAAGTATCGTTATTCTGCTTGATATGGCAGCCGGATGTTGTTGTTTATGCTGTTCATACATTCGCCAAATTTGATTCGGAAAAAAATCGCGCCGATATGGGCCATATGACATCTGTGCCAAACTTTCATAGGAAAGGCGAAGGGATCAGACCGTATTTGTTTATGATAGTTGATGACGAACTGTTATAATATAGATGGAATCATGGCGATAGAATAATATTTGGAGACTTATCACCTGTGCCAGGCTAACATTAAAGTACCAAAATGGCACCTAGATTTTAAAAAGCGAAGTGATCCGCCCGCATGATTATCTTCATGATAGCCACGTGACTTAGGCTATTGTTATAGAGATTGTTTTAAAATACTGGGAGACAAAGACTCTGTATAATTAATTTATTTTATTTGAGCTTCTTTTCACATGTTTAACTGATCATATTTAATCAAAAACGAAAAGAACCATTGGATATCTTAACAGCAACTGATTTGCCCTTAATTTTTTTAAATCAAAGGGAATTGAGTGGAAACCCGTTTACAGGGAGATATGCACAGCTTCTTTCAGTATAATTCAATTTTCTCTAATATTTTTAAAACCCATCAGATTAGCGTGTTTTTAGATTCTGCAGTGTTTGAACGGGGGTTGGCGAGCGTAGCTTGCAGGGGGCAGAGCCCCCTAACAGAAATATAAATATTTGACGACAAAACCCGCTAAAAAAAAACAGTGGCCTGGTATGTAACTAGAAGAGCACAATGGGCTGTATTACACTATCGCAAAAATGTGGACGCCGCTCAATGGAGTATTTGACTCAAAAACCTGGACAAAAATGCAAAAATTAATAAAAAGAAAAGTACCCTGTTAAACTGATGGCATTGAGCTCACAGGCTATTCACACTAATTGTATATTATACTTTTATTTCAAAGAATATTGCCCACAAAAAATAAATGAAGGCAAATTAGCCCCCGTTTCCCCACTGTAAACTTAACCAACAATCGTCCAAATCTAATCAGGGAAACACCTTAACATAATTAACCGGTATACCAAATTTGAAGCAAATAGGATAATCCTGCATGAAAAAACCATTTTGCTAAATTAAGGGGGGGGGAACACCCTTTCCCCCCTTTCTATTTAACTAATGAATCTCCAAATCTAATTAGGAAAGCTCCTTATCAGAATGAACATAGAAAAAAAATTAAAGCAAATTGGATTATTCTGCATGAAAATCCATTTATCTAAATTAAGAGGTGTAGACTACCCCCCCCCCCCCCTCTTCCCATTTACCCTTAGCCAATGAACCCCCAAAACTAATCAGAGAAATTCTTTAACATAATAAACCGGTATACCAAATTTGAAGCAAATCGATTAATTCTGCAGGAAAAACCCATTTATCTAAATTAAGGAGGGTCTAGCCCCCCCCCCCCTTTAAACTTAACCAATAAACCTACAAAATAAATCAAGGCAACTCCTTAACATAATAAACCGGTATTCCAAATTTGGAGCAAATTGAATAATTCTGCATGAAAAACCCTTTTATCCAAATTAAGGAGGGGGAAATAGCCCCCCTTTCCCCCTTTATACATAACAAATGAACCCCCAAAACTAATCAGGAAGCTCCTTATCAGAATGAACCTAGAAAAAAATTTGAAGCATATCGGATGTTTCTATTAAGAGTTATCGCGTTACGTACATACGTACGTACATACATTACATACATACATACAGAACCGGCGGGCACATTAGCTCTCAGGCATTGATAGCCTGTGAGCTAAAAAGGGGAAAGGGGGGCAATACCCATTCCCTTAATTTAGATAAGTGGATTTTCATGCAGAATTATCCAATTACCTTTAATTTCTTTTCTATGTTCATTCTGATAAGAAGCTTTCAGAATTAGATTTGGAGGTTCATTACCCCAGGGGTTCATATTGTGCCACGTATACGAAATTTGCGATTTTTTCGCGTTTCATCAGCAAAATTTAAGATTTTGTCCTTGCCTGATCGACGAAATTGGTGATTTTTTTCACGTCTGATCTACAAAGGTTGCGATATTTTCACTCCGATCGACGAAATTTGCGATTTTTGCGTGCCCGATCAACTAAATTTGCGATTTTTTGACGCCTAACCGACAAAATTTTGTGTTTTTTCGCACCGGATCGACAAAATTCGCGATTTTTGCCATCCGATAAACTAAAATTTGCAATTTTATTTAAGCGCCCTATCAAAGAAATTTGAGATTCTAAGCTGACTAACGAAATTTCCAATTTTTTCTCGCGACAAATTGATGAAATTTGCTCTTTTTCTCGCGATAAACTGACCAAACTCACGTTTTTTCCGCAGCCTATCAACAAAATTTGTAACTTTTCCGCGCACCATCAACAATATTCGCTATTTTTCTGTACCCAATCAACGAAATTCGCGTTATTCCTCACCTGATTGACAAAATTCGCAATTTTTCCGCTCCTGATCGACTCAATTTCCGATTTTTCCGCACCTGAT
Source organism: Maratus speciosus (assembly GCA_963932465.1). Classification (NCBI taxonomy): domain Eukaryota; kingdom Metazoa; phylum Arthropoda; class Arachnida; order Araneae; family Salticidae; genus Maratus; species Maratus speciosus. The sequence goes on along the minus strand of OZ010786.1, from coordinate 66,697,058 downwards.
CGACGAAATTCGCGATTTTTCCTTGCCCGATCAACGAAATTCCCTATTCTATAATCCGATCGAAGAAACTTGGGATTTTTCCGTGCTTCATAGACAAAATTCGTAATTTTTCAATGAAATTTGCTTTTTTCCCTCGCTTCATGAATAAAATTCGCAAGTATTCCGTGTTCGATCAACAAAACTCGCAATTTTTCTGTGCCTGAACGAAGAAATTCGCTATTTTTGCTTGCCTGATCGGCGAAATTTGCGATTATCCAGTGCCCGTTCGATGAAATTCGAATTATTTTTTGACTAGCGACTGACGAAATTGAAACTTAGGAATTTCCTATGTTGATATCTATGGTATGGGCCGGCCGATAAGCATATTCGCTATTTTTAACTGACTAACGAAATTGGCAATTTTTTACCGCGAAAAATTGACGAAATTCAACATTTTTTTTCTTTCGACCTGCGGTTTTGCGAGTTGCGATTTTTTTCCAGTTACAAATTTATGATGTTCACGGGCCACAAATTAACCAATCGCGGGCCACTTTTGTCCCGCGGATCACCGTTTGTGCATCCCTAGTTTAGATATTCTAACAGAGCACATTTACATGGCAGTAGAATAGACTATATTCCAAATCTGTGATCGAGGCTGATTTCAGTCACGTGGTACCGGTAATTTACCAGAAGAAGTTCAAACTGATAAGAAGAGAAGCAACTACTGTTTTACCCCATGAGCTGTTTCATTGGCTGACCGGAATTTACATTACATCTATGGGGTCTTTCCTTCTTTAGGCTAGAAAATCGTTACCTTGATCCCATGATCGTAACGTCGATGGAATATCCTCCATTTCTAAGAAAATATATAAGTATTTAGAGTGCATAAATCGTGCACTTAATTCTTCTTTTACGAGATATTTGAAGAAGTCTATCTCGTATATTTGAAGAAGTTTTGAACAGTGTTTAGTTGCCTAAAACAAAACAAATGGTGCATGCAAAAAATACTTGATAAACAAAACAACAAAAATTTAAATCATAGTTTTAATTATAAAATTTAAAATTATAATCCTGTCATCTTATAAATTCTATTAATTTAAATTGTGAAAATAAAGATGTTATTTTCCAGTTATGTTTCGCACTACTGAAAAGGTAATTAGCAAATTATAGATAATAAAAAATTGTCTTTCGAGAACTTTTAAGAGTTATAAATTATTAATACCCTTTTACTTTGCTTATGTTTTGAATATAATTTTTTTTTTCAATTTTCGACGTACCCCGAAAAGTAAAATTCATTATTCAGCATAGAAATATGAAACTCATGTTTTTTATCATTAAATTACTGTTCGCAAACTTTTTACATCGCATCTTATTTCAGAGACTATATTTTAATGAAATACGATATGCATCTTTATTTATATACATAGGGTAATTTAAGTATTTTCCCTTTAATAGCCCATTAAAATTTATCTGCATGAAATACATATTGACTAAAATAAGAATTCAAAACAAAAATTTCGTATTTTTAAAATTTAAGACTTTTCTTTTTTGCAAATCGCTTTTTATGTTACAAAAAGTAAAAATAGATTACTGATTTTGTCTAAACAGATAAAATTTTATAAAATATAAAGTTTATACATTGATTTTTTTTCTCTTCTAATAAGAATTTTTGTGTATTTTGATTTCCTTGATATCAAATTACATGCGCAGATAATTTATTTAATAAAAAATAGTTGAATCGTTTTGGATAAAATCTCAACATTACAGTTAATTAAATCGAAACAAAATGCAGTATCGCAATTTAAATGATATCATGTTTATATCTGAATTCTTATCGTATGAATAATTTTTTATCTATCTTAACTAAGAAACTTTTTTAAAGTGTTATATGCAGCTTATTTTCTTTTGAAACTAGGAGAGAGATAAAGCAAAACCTACCCAGTATAACATTCTACTCATCTGACTGAAATTTTTTACCACCGATATGCCCTGCCCTCACGTCAGCGTGAAGTCATAGTGATGTACACTATAGCCAACTTGTGAAGTCACAATCTAACTTTTTTTGTGAAAACTTTAACATTGATGAAGGGGTAACCATATCTGATAAAAACAGTTCGGATTCTTTCTTTTTGCTGTAGGTTCGATTCGGATTAGGGGTTAAATTTTTAGACAGCACGTATTGCTATGTACTTTTATGATTGAATGCTTGCAGAGTGAACAGCTTGAATATGAAACTGCAATGATGGACATTTAATTAATTTTATTGCTGGCTTATAAAACATCTTAGATCTAAGAAATTAGTGCTACAATGTTCCAGGCGAGCAAGGATGGCGATGCGGAAAACTGCTAGTTAATGGGACTATTGCAAGTTATTCAATTCAAGCTGGATACATTGTTGTTTTGTTTTAATTTAAATTCTTTTCAAATATTAGTTTTTCATTTATAATTTATATCTTTGAAGCATTCTAGTTCTGCTTTTTGTAAAGAAAGTTTTTTCACATATAATTTAGTTTATTTTAGAATATATTTTTATTGACATACATCATTTTTTATTTATATTAAGTTTACTTTTTTATTCACTGTTACATTTGTGGGGCATGGAAGATAGCTGTGCTTTACGAAATCTACAGGCTAGGTAATTTTTTGCTACATATGCTACTCCTTCTACCTTCTGATAAACTAGGAACATTTTTGTCATGTTAATATGTTAATGGCGTAAGAATTTTGCTTCTTATTGGTTTGCCAATTTTAATAAACTTATTATGATAGATATTGCCATGAATGCACTAAACGCATGCATAGCTAATGCACGAAATCCAGATCATATATAATACAATACAGTAAAACCATCAAATAATACCTGAATTTTAATTAACTAAAATTCAAGAGCAGGTGCATAAAACTGTAAAAGATTTTTTAATTAATAACAAAACAAAATATAATTCCAAATATACGCTTAACGCTTGACCCCTCGAACGATTGGGGCAATGCATGGCGAAAGTTACGATAGCAGATATCCTGGACAAATTCGGCGTAACATGTCTCTCAAAACACGGGCAAAGTCATTGGTTGGCAAATTAAGTTATGCAGAAGAATAACTTCCAATGACAGATGACGGATGACGGAAACGCAAATTTGCTTAGCAAGCAAGGACTATGCAGAAGATGAACGTAAAATTTGCATATCAGGCATAGGCTTCACTCCCTTTGGATGGAAACAGCGCAGTGGCATTCTTTTTCTTTTCAAAAAAAAAAAAAAAAAAAAAAAAAAAAAATGGTTTATCTCAAGATCCCACTGATGACGTACTCTCTTTTCTGCCTTCTTCTATTGAAAATAGAAGAAAGCATTGTAATCGAATTTTTTTTCGCCTTCCTATTTTCGATGAAATTACACGTTTTAGGGGTCAGAGATCACATAAAACATGTTTATAGAATATGTTTGTCTGTCCGTGTGTCCGTATGTCGCCATTATACCATCAAAAAGGGTATGAAGTTTAACATAGAATTGTACCTTTCTAGTTTTCGGCTATGGCAATCAGGTCTTCCGTTAATTCGGAAACATTTTGACAGAAGGGGGCGCTGTCAAAGCGATTTTTGTGTCATTTTTATTATTATACCATCAACGCCTGTATGGAGTAATCCATAGAATTAAACCAAATATTTATGTATTTGTTTGGCTATGTCTAGCGACTCCTCTTTGAATTTGGAAATATTTAGCAGAAAAGGAGCACTGTAATAGCCATACTTGTATTTTTTTTTTCGTAGTTCTATTGTACATCAGTGACTCGAAAAGAGAGGGAAACTTTGCACCATGATAAGCCGGCTATTCGCAAACAGCTGATGCTCATCAGAGTAACGGAAAACAATTGATTTTAATAAATATCATGATAGAGATTGACCTTTTTTCTCCGATTAATTGACTGAAAGGGATATTTAACATGAAAGTCAAAGTTTGGATAGTAATAATATCAATTTATTGACATTAGTAACTACATTTGAAATAATAAGATGTATTAGATAGAAGAATGTTTTGGAACTGGCACATCAAACTAGTATATGTTCTATAAATTGCAGTAGCTCGAAGTCAAGCTAAAGAAACTGAATTCTATGGACCCATAGAAACTAGTAATTTAATACTCATTGCAAAATAAGTCAATCTGTTACAACAGTAAACACCAGAACGACAAAAATGTGACCAAACAAAATTACATGCTCGTAAGCAAATAATAAATAATAATAAAAAATATATAAGTTCCGATTACAAGTGTGCATCAGTAAGTAAGGAAAAAATAATTAAAGACTACTAATTAGAATTTTTAAATTCGACTTAGTTTCCTAGATATTATTTTTTTTTCTAATTTTAAATACTTTTCTCTAATGATGTCAACTCAAATTTTAATCATAAGAGATATTTTTTTCTCATACTTTAGAAAAGATTATTATTTTAAAGTAATTTGGTGACCACTTTGGCCTCCCTTAAATGTATGCTAAGGAATTTATCATGTTACTTTTATTCATAATTCAATTTTTTTGAACAATCTTTCGCCAAATCGAAAGATTCTGATAGAGAAATCAAGAACTCAGTATTTTTATGTTACCGGGACGCAGGTGATAAATCACCAAATATATTCCTGTCCCTTTTTTTGTATTTCATTAATTTCCTTTAAAATATAATCCTTTCATTCATTTTATTTATAATACAAAACTTTCATTTAAAAGTGAAATATTTAAAATTGATGGCTTTCACTTCTTCTTTTTTTATTTTTATTTATTTTTTAACTAAACGAAAAGAAAAAAAAATATGCACACATGTCATATACGCACCGGGGAACCTAATTGGCGCCAAAATGGCATTATTTTGATTGGCATGGTAACCCGGCTATTGTTGTTTATTTAATAATAAATATTTATTTACTTTTATTTTCTTTTTTAAAACTATATAAATTGTTTTATTCTATAGTTATTAATTTTTTTTGGTTATTTTCATTAACAAATCTTAGAAAATAATTAGAAAATACGATACTATCTAGTTATTCCGTCGATCAATTTTGCCAAATTATATAAATCGCTAAACCATTTGCCAAATTATTCAAATTCATATAAGTTTTATTTTAAATAACTAAAGAAAAAATAAAATAGTATAACATTAATAAATATACAAATAAAACGTCGAAATAAAAATTCCTTGATGACGTAAACATGTGTAACTTGCTTAAATTCAAGTGAATGTGACATTTACGATCAACCATTATTGACATTTAATCTTATAGTTTGGTGGTAGATTTTTGGTCGACGAGTTAACTAAGTAGTATGTAAGTACATATGTAACTGGCATTCGAAAACGAAGTTTTCGCCAAATTTTTGTAAAAAACAAAAGAATATCACGCCAAACCCAGTACATATATGACATCTGGCCAGATATTAAATAATGGAACAAACCATGACATTTAATTTCAACTTCAAAGCAATGTTTAATTTACCACTCGAAAAAAAAAAAATGTTAACTGGCGATTTGAAAAAAAGCTATTGGCGAGATTTGCACCCGGCTACCGTAACAGTACCAAGAATTCTTTGCGACCGTGGCAACTCTTATGTAGTTTTATTCGAAAAAAAAATTGATTTTTTAATCAAAATGGAAAACTTTTGGCACAGATTTCATATACGGCCCCATATTGACGCGATTTTTTCTGACGCAATGTCATATACGCAACGGGTACTTAACTGGCACCAAAGTATTCTTATTTTGCTTGATAATGTAAGCCGGTTGTTGTTGTTTATGATGTTGATGTTTTTCCGAAACTGGCGACGGAAAAAATACCCCCAATATGGGGCCGTATATGATATCTGTTCTAATTTTTCATATGAAAAGCGAAGGGATCAGACCGTATTTATTTTTGGCAGTTACATGACTTGGACTATTATAATATAGATGAAATGATGGCGATAGATTAATATTTGTCAAATTATCACCTGTGCCTGGCTAACATTAAAGTACTAAAATGCACCTGGAATATAAAAATCAAAGTGGTCCGCCCGGAACTGTTGTGGATAGTCACATGACTTAGGCTATTGTTACAGAAATTATTTTAAAATACCGGGGACAAAGACTCTGTACACTTAATTAATTTTATTTTAGTTTCTTTTCAAATGTTAACTGATGCTCTTTAATCTACACGAAAATAACTATTGGATGTCTTAACAGCAACTGATTCAGCCTTAAATGTTTTCAATCAAAAGGAATTTAATGGAAACCCGTTTACAGGGAGATCTGCACAGCTTTTTTTTTCAGTATAATTCAATCCTCTCTAAATCTCTTCAATCTCTCGCCAAACCGATCGGATTAGGGTGTTTTTAGATTCTCCCGTGTCTGAACGGGTGTTTGGCGAGCGTAGCTTGCAGGGGGCAGAGCCCCTTAGTATATATATATATATATATATAACCATTATATAAAATTACAATTCATCATATTTCTTTTTTTTATATAAAAATAAAAATTAATAAAGTGAGTGTCAATACATTACACTGACATTATACATAATAAAGCTAGATCAACAATTATTAATTTAATTAATCATTAATGTAATTTTTAATAAATTTATATCCTAATCACCAATATATGAAGTATTAAAAATTAAAAGATTCAAATTTGGCGAAAGGAAAAACAACAGGATGTCGAATTTATAAAAAGAACAAGTAAGTAATGAAATATGTGACGGAAATCATAAATATTTGAAATATTTTCTAAAACTATTTGTAACTAAATCAATTTAACTAATAAAAAAAGACCTGAAATAATGAATCATTGTTAGCATCAACATATCCTTTAATCGAAATATATGATCTCAAAATTGAAAATACAATAATTCATAAAAAAAAACTACAAAATGTACTTAAAATGAGAGAGCGATTATGAATAAAATTGGTTATGAAACTAGTGATTCGTAACTCGTTATCAATATATATATATATATATATATACTAGGGGGCTCTGCCCCCTGCAAGCTACGCTGGCCAACCCCCGTTCAGACACAGCAGAATCTAAAAAAAAAAAAACATGCTAATCTGATGGATTTTTAAAATATTACAGACGATTAAATTATACTGAAAAAAGCTGTGCAGATCTCCCTGTAAACGGGTTTCCATTCATTTTCCTTTGATTGCAAAAATTTACGGGCGAATCAGTTGCTGTTAAGACATCCAATCGTTGTTTTCGTTTTTGATTAAAGAGGATCAGTTAAACATTTGAAAAGAAGCTAAAATAAAATGAATTAAGTATTCAGAGTCTTTGTCTCCCAATATTTTAAAACAATCTCTATAACAATAGCCTAAATCATGTGACTATCATCAACAGTTCCCGGCGGAACACTTCGTTTTTTATACTCTAGGTGCCATTTTGATACTTTAAAGTTATCCAGGCACAGGTGATAAGTCGCCAAATATTCTATCTCCATCATTTCATCTATATTATAATAGTTCAAGTCATCAAATGTCATAAACAAATACGGTCTAATCTCTTCGCCTTTCATATGAAGGTTTGGCACAAATGACATGCCCCATATTGGCGCGATTTTTACCAACGCCAATTTGGGGAACGCATCAACAGCATAAACAACAACATTCGGCTTACCATATCAAGCACAATAACGATACTATGGCGCCAGTTAAGTACCCGTTGCGTATATGACATTGGCGTCAGAGAAAAATCGCGCCAATATGGGGCCGTATATGACATCTGTGCCGAAAGAAAAAAAAGCCGGGTGCAAATCTCGCCAATATCTTTTTTGCAACTCGCCAGTTAGAATTTTTTTATTCTTCGAGTGGTAAATTAAAACATTGATTTGAAGTTGAAATTAAATGTCATGGTTTGTTACATAATTTAATATTTCGCCAGTTGTCATATACGCACCGCATGTTTGGCATGATTTTTTTTACGAAAATTTTGCGAAAACGTCGTTTTCGAATACCAGTTACATAGGCATTTTTTGTACTACTTAGTTATTCCGTCGAGCAAAAATCTATCGCGAACTATAAGATTAAATGCCAATAGCGGTTGATCGAAAATGTCACATTCACTTGACTTTTAGCAAGTTACACATGTTTACGTCGTCAAGTGATTTTTATTTTGACGTTTTATTTTTATATTTATTAATGTTATACTAATTTATTTGTTCTTTCGTTATTTAAAATAAAAATTTTGTCAATCTGTAAAATTTGGCGAGTGGTTTGGCGATTTATATAATTTGCGAAATTGGTTGACGGAATAACTACGTTGTACCGTATTTTTTAATTATTTTCTGTTATTTTCAAAAGGAAATAGCAAAAAAATAATTAATAACTATAGAAGAAAATAATTTATATAAATAAGAATAAAATAAAAGTAAATAAACATTTATTATTAAATAAACGACAATAGCCATGTCAATCAAAATAATGCCATTTTTGCGCCAATTAGGTACCCCAGTGCGTATATGACATCTGTGCCTAATATTTTTCTTTTCGTTTTTTTTTTTTTTTTTTTTTTTTTTTTTTTTTTAAGAAAGAAGTGAAAGCCATTAATTTAAATGTTTCATTTCTAAATGAATGTTTTGTATTAAATAAAATGATAACGAAATGCAGAAAAAGCATTGTTCTTGGCATAGATTTAAAGGAGGCCAAACTGGTCGCCAAATTAATTTAAAATAGTAAACTTTTTTGAATTATGAAAATATATATATATCTGTCATGATTAAAATTTGAGTTGCCATCATTAGAAAAATGTATTTAAAATAAGAAAAAAAATAATATTTCGAAAACTAATTCGAATTTAAAAAGTCCTTCCGGCCAGTGCCGGGAGGAAGAGGTAGCTTTCATATTCCTTATTTTTAAAAAAAGCCAACTTATATTATTCAAACACACGAAGCTCAATTTAGTAGAAACCGAATATAGGAGATTCAATACTAATTTTTATCAATACTAAATCATTATGAATGATTCGCGAAATTAGTGAGCTTTATCTAAGCTGCTTTTATTTAAAGTAACTTATATTTGGCTACCAAATTCGGCGATTTCTTAAAGTGCCTGCCATTTTAAGACAACATGGTGGATGAGGCTAACCAGTGAACTTGGTCGAGACCTTAGTAATTGCTGCGCACATGCTCACTCACATCGGAATCGGTTGATATATACGAGTGCTGTAGTAGGCAAAAAATCGGATTTTTCAAAATGTCACCCACATTAGAAATTGAAACTGCTATATCTGAGCCATTTTTTAAGATAAAGACAAACAAAAAATGCTCCCGAATCCTTATATCAAGGTCAAGTACTTAAGAAAGAAACCTTTTTTAATTTCTAATTTTTTTGCACCTCACTTTAAATATAATTTTTTTAATTGGCCGCCATTTTGAAGTAAGATGGCTGATGAAGCTGTCCAGCGAACTTGGTCGAGATATTGATGTATACTATCCACATGCCTTCTTCCATCGAAATAGGCGAATACGTGTGTAATCGCGTGGCAAATACAAGATCGTTTCAAAGTGTTAGCCACGCTAGAAATTCAAAGTGCTATAATTCAACCATTTTTAAAGATATAAACAAAAGAACAAATTTTCAGAAACAAAAACGGCTCCAGAATCTTTGTATCAAGGCCAAACAAAGAAAAAATCTTTTTCATTTTCCAATATTTTATTACTTCATTTTAAATTTTAAATTACATTTTTTTAAATGGCAACCCTTTTGAAACAAGATGGCGAATGAAGCTGGCCAACGAACTCGGTCGAGACATTGGTATGTACTATGTACAGACCAAGTTACATCCAAATCGGTTCATAAATACGCCTTTTATCGCGTGACAAAAATCAGGTCGTTTTAAAATGTCAGGCACAATAGAAATTCAAAATGCTATAACTCAGCCATTTTTTTAGATATAGACGAAATAAAACCTGTTCCGGAATCTTTGTATTAAGGTCAAACACATACAAAAAAAATCTTTTCCATTTTTCAATTTTTTGGTATCTCATTTTAAATTTTAAATTTTTTAATTTTTTTTTAAATGGCCGCCATTTTGAAACAAGATGGCGGATGAAGCTGGCCAACGAACTCGGTCGAGATATTTGTATGTACTATGTACACACCAAGGTACATCCAAATCGGTTCATAAATACGTCTGTTATCACGTGACAAACATCAGGACGTTTCAAAATGTCAGACACGCTACAAATTCAAAAGGCTATAACTCAGCCATTTTTTAAGATATAGACGAAACAAAAACTGCTCCGGAGTTTTTGTATAAAGGTCAAATACATAAAAAAAAATAGTTTTCCATTTTCAATTTTTTGGTACCACATTTCAAATTTTAAATATTTTTAAAAATTTTAAATGGCCGCCATTTTGAAACAAAATGGCGGATGAAGCTGGCCAACGAACTCGGTCGAGACATTGGTATGTACTATGTACACACCGAATTACATCCAAATCGGTTCATAAATACGAGAGTTATAGTGTCACGAGTTATAGTAATACGAGAGTTATATCAATTTTGAACGGAGGTTGGTTTCGGGGTCTGGGGGTCATGATCGATGAAAATATACCAAAATTTTTTGAAATCGCTTTCCTCCGAACGGCTGCAATAGGTAGCTTTTTGTAATGAAAGCTACCTAAAATTCTAATACCAGTTTTGAGATCTGTGGATCAATACGGATTTTTGTTGTTAATTTCATCGCAAAGTATTCCGTATTTTAGGAGAAATCGCCGTGAAACATATTTAGTTGTTTAATCAGTCGATTCAAAGAATCGATACACGTTTCAGCCGTTTCATAGATTCGTTTCATAAATTCGTTTTATTAGGATTTTATATATATAGGGTATATATATATATATATATATATATATATATATATCATTATTATTTTTTAAAAAGTTTTATCATGTAAAGCGCAAAAATGTCTCAGCAAATTTTCTTAGTAATGTTCATAACTATGAGGCATTTCAAATAAAAACGAATGAGTTGAAACGGAAAGCAAAATGAAATTCATTTTAAAATATATTATTTACTTGAATTTATATATGCTACCGGCCAAACCCGCTTTTAGGCCAAACTAGTTTATCCTAACGGGCATCGGATAAACTAGTTTTTCCTAGGCCAAATTAGTTTATCCTAATGTCATAGGGTAAACTAGTTTTTCCTAGGCCAAACTAGTTTATCCTGATGCGCATAGGATAAACTAGTTTGGCCTAACGCTCGTAGGATAAGCTAGTTTAGCCTGCTATTCCATTGTCTTAACTAGTTTTTCCTAGGCCGATCTAGCTTATGCCAGGCCAATTCAATTTGGCGTGCTTTTATTGATCCCAAAGACCGTTTCGGTGCCTACCTTCTAGTTTATCTTAGGCCAATGCAATTTGATGTGCTTTAATTGATGCCAACCTGTGTTGAGCATGCTCACAAATAAATCAATTAATTCAAACTCAAATTCAATTTCTAAAAGATGAGTTAAGTTCACGCTCAATTTCAAAATTTTTCAAGTATATCCGCTCAACTCAAACACATCTATGGAAGTGAGCGAAGTTCACTAAAAACTCGTTTTTTAATTTTTAATTTTTTAATATAATAGAAGTTTAGCGTCCAAATTTACAAAATTTTCTGATCTAGTCTTTCTGGTATTCGATGTAAATGTCTTTTACGGACCCGCCCAGTTTTCCTTCCCGACACTTGGACCGGCCTTGGTTTGTACATTTTTCGAGAGGTTCGGACCGAGATGGACCGGGTCTCAATTTTTTTCCGGCTTAGATCGGGACTGGACTAGACTGCATTCTTCTTGATGTCTGCACAGGCAGAAATTTTCAATCCAATTTTAAGCCCAGGCCATATGAAAATAATTTGGACCGGCAGGATCTCTGGTCTGTTCCGTAAAAATATCAGTAGCATTTGTCCCGACCCAACTTTATTTTTTAAAGCATGTACAGTAAACATCCTCTGATCCGGCATCCTATGGTCCGGCATGCTGCATAATCCGGCGAGACTTTCGGAAACACAACTGAATCGAGAAAAAATAAAAGAGTGGTTTGAAACAGATTTGGATGAGCCGAAAGAGAAAATTTTGAGAGATGAGGTCATCATTCATAGTGTTATCAACCCATCAGACTCCAATGACGTTGATTCTGATGAAGATGGTGTGACCGAATCAAACAACATCTTTTGGAATCAATCAGCTGATGCCTTCAATATATATATCAAGTTTTCAGATCGCAGCCTTTCGCTCAACGATGTGGAAATTATGAAACTCCGCATCATACGAAATGATTTCCTAAAATAAAGAAAAAGACCTAAAGAAGAAAGAAGACTAGTACAAAACTGATTGATATGCGATATATCTTTAAGATGGCCTCAACGAGTAGGCGTATCATATAGAGTTACAGTGCACCTTATTATTTTAGAGTCATGTATATATGATGTAATTTGCATTATTGAGTTTTATTATTATCATTCAAGTAGTTTAAAGAATTAAAAACATGTTTTACTGACATTTTTTGATTAATTCTAATTTCTACACATTTTTTTTCCGACATTCATTCTGCAATCTGGAAAATTTGTAATCCGGCATGCTTCAAATACAGAACGGGCCGGATTAGAGGATGTTTATTGTATTTTTAAATCGCTATTATTCCACAATTAATTATTCCATATATTACTATATATGTCCACGTATCATTCCACATATCCACATATTATTCCACAATTGTATATTTATTATTTTTATAGCTTTTTTAAGATGAGTGAATGCATTTTTAGGTAATAAAATTAAAGTACGGTAAAACCTGAGAAAAAAAACCTGCCTATGATGAAATTCCATGTTTAACAAAAAAAATATGCTCATCTATTGAAAATGAGGATATTAGGTACTTGTAAAAAGAATAATGCGTTTGAAACAGACGACGAACCGTGTATTAAGGGAATCTGTATAACAATTTAATAACGGATTTTTATTATTTCCTATGAAATTCCGCGTTAAAAGATTTATTGTATAGAATTTTTTTAATTTTTTTTATCTCCAAGCCATAGAATGTGGATTAACGATATAAATGATACTATTGTAAACTATATTGATTTTTTAATTAATCTCTATTTGTATGTAAATATCTAAATAATTACTTGAAGACTTGAAAATCTGAAAAAAAAATATATAGAAAAACCTTTTAAGACGGAATCAGGATATATAGATTAGGATATAAACTAGATCATCGTTATAGTTAATTTCCTTTTTAGCAGGTCCGTCGTCACTAGCAAATGTAATATGTTTTTTAAAATGGATTATTATATCCAATTTGCACCGATAAAGAAAAAAAAAGATGTGTTTAAAACAGGATTTTGTCATACACGGATTTTTTTAATAGATTTTACAGTATTGTATCCTTATTCGTAGAAATGTACTAAGGATGCAACGAATATTCGGTCGGTATTCTGCCGTTTTGCCAAATATTCGGCCTGGACGAATATTTAACAGATATTCCGCCGAATACCTGAAGTTGAATATAATTAGATATTTTCACGATTAGTTGCATATTTGGCCAAATATTCTAAGATATTTGGGTAAATAAGTTCCAGAAAATCAAAACAAAGTGTGATTTTAAATATTTCCAAAAAACAATATTAAAAAATTATATCTAAATACATTAATTATTATAAGAAAAAAAAATCCTAATACTTACGCAATTTTAAAACTTCATGACAACGTGTATATAACTGCATATAATGATATTGCATAAACCTCAGGAGGCATCTCATTGTGAAATATGGGGTGGAAGAAGTATTATGAGGGGATTGTTAATGTTGAGACAAAAAGAAAAGAGAAAAGGATATCTTGGTAGCAGAAAAGAATAATTATATTTTAATGGAATGAATAATTATGTTTTAAGAAAACAACCTATTTCTATACATACAGAATGTAAATTCACTAAGTTTGAGTTGAATGAGCAAGGATATAAAAAGACAAAGGATACATGCAAGTTCTTTTTTTATTTGGGGGGGGGGGGGGGGTAATGATTTTACTAAAATAAAAAAAAAGTATCATTTTTACAGAGGTAATGAGTTTCTATTTTAGATAAAAATATATAAATTACTAGAACTATCTATGGATTAAATAAAAAATTATGAATTAAATTATTATTTACCGTTTTCAAAGTCATATGCTATCTTATTGGCATCAAATTATTTAAAATATTAGAAAAAATACATTCAACTGTTATGATTTTTGAACACTCAAACAAAAAATTAATTTCAATCAGTCCTTAATTTAATTTTTGATTTTAAAATTGAAAAATAAAATAAAATGAACAATTAAAATATTATTTACTAGCAAACCCCGCGACTTTGCTCGCGTAATACCTGAAATATTCCAAGTGATATTTGGATAACTATTTTTTATAAGAAGAACACTTTTTGGAATAATTCAAAAATTACAAATTAAGCCACAGTTTGACTAAACTTCATTAGTAAAGTGCAATAGACAGAAATGAGATTTTATTTAATAAGAAGAACTAAAACTAATTCTAATTAAATGATAATTTAGAAAGTATTTTGATATGTTTATGCTTATTTCATACGTTCATTTCATTATTCATTTGAAGTTTTGAATTTTTTAGAATCCATCGTAACACATTTACCTCCTAAAAGTAACCATCATGTCAAATTCCAAGCTTCTTGTAAAACAGTTTACCACATCTCTGGTGTTAGTGGCACCAACATAAAATGCCGAAACAGAGTTGAAATAGAATGTCTTGAAAAATGTTGAAACAGAGACTGTCACCTTGCCAACATTAACCTTGAAATCGGTTGGTATTTCCTAATATTCTATATAAAATGGAATTTAAATGTTTTTAAAAGCTTTCTTGTTGTTCCTGCCAACCAGGTGGTAGTGACACCGGCATAAAATATAGCCCGTACAGGATCAGGAACTAACACTCTTGATTCGCCACCAATAACTTCTGTAATCGCTTTATTATTTCCTGAGATTCCATAGAAATCGTAATTTAGGATTCTTTTAGAATGCTTTTCGCTCCTTGCCTTCGCTTCACCCCTTTTTAATTTCGAATTTATTTTCGACTGTTCTTAGAGGACATATATATTTTATAAGTAACTACCGTGTTACATTTAAAGTTTCTAGCCTCTTCAGTACCTCAAAAATCGCAATTTAGAAAGTTTTTGCTCCTGCAATTCTCGACATAAAATATAGCTTATGTTTGAGCGGGTTCTATCACCATCGATTTGCAACCATTTTGTTTGAAGTCGGTTTCGTATTTCATACGATTGCATAAAAATCGTAATTTAGAACGCTTATAGAACGCTTTTCGCTCACTTCATCCTATTAAAGTTTGAATTTTCTATCGAAAATTCTTAGAAAACACTTGCATCTTTGATGTAATTACCATTCCAAAATTAAAATGTTAGACCCCCCACAGTAACAGAAAAGAGCAATTTAGAACATTTTTTGCTCCTGTAACCCCCAGGAGGTAGTGACAACAACGTAAAATATAGGCTATGTTGTAGCGGGGACTGCCACCATATATTGGAAACCATTGCATCTGAAATCGGTTTTTATTTCCTGAGATTGCGTTGAAATCGCTATTTAGAAAGTTTTTAGAACGCATTTCGTTTATTTTCCTCCCTTTTAAATTTAAAATTTATAAGGAATTCTTCTCAGAGAGTATTTAATCTCATAAATACCATGCCAAATTTAAAGGTTCTAGCCCCTTCAGTATCACAAAAGTCACAATTTAGAACTTTTTTTAAAATGCAACCGCAAGGCGGTAGTGACGCCGACATGAAATAGATCCTATTTTGGAGCAAGGGCTGTCATCATCAATTTCCAACTATTACTTTGAAATCGATTGGGTACTTCCTGAGATTGCGTAGAAATCGCAATTTAGAACGTTTTTTAGAACGTTTTTCGTCCATTTTCAACCCAAATAAATTTCGAATTATTTAGGAAATGTTCTTAGAGATCATTTATATCTTATAAGTAACTACCATGCCTAGTTTCAAGTTGCTAGTCCTTGCAGTATTACAAAAAAAAAACGCAATTTAGATTGTTTTTTGCCCCTTAACCCCCTTTGAGGTAGTGGCAGCAACATGAAATACAGCCTATGTTGGAGCGAGGGCTGTCACCTTCGTTTTCACACCATTATTTTTTAAATCGGTTCGATACTTCCTGAGAATGCGTAGAAATCGCAATTTAGAACGCTTTTCGCACATTTTCACCCCTTTTAAATTTCGATTTTTCAGGAAATTTTCTTAGAGATCATTCGTACCTTACAAATAACTGCCCTGCCAAATTTCAGGATTCTAGGCCCTTCAGTAACACAAAAACCGCAATTTAGAACGTTTTTAGCTTCTGCAACCCCTAGGTGGTACTGACACCGACATGAAATAGAACCTATGTTGGAGGAAGGGCTGTCATCATCAATTACCAACCATTATTTTTTAAATTGGTTTGGTGTTTCCTGAGATTGTGTAGAAACCACCATTTAGAAAGTTTTTTAGAACGCTTTTCGCGCATTTTCATTCCTTTTAAATTTCGAATTTTTTAAGAAATGTTCTTAGAGATCATTTATACCTTATAAGTAACTACCATTCCGAATTCCATGTATCTGGGCCCTTCAGTAATACAAAAATCGCAAGTTCGAGCGTTTGTTTGCTCATGCACCCCCTTTTGGTGTAGTGGCACTGACATAAAATGCAGCCTATATTGGAGCAAGGATAATTGGAGCAAACAATCATTTTGACATCATAATTTTTGAAATCGGTTTGGTACTTATTGAGATTGCGTAAAAATCGCCATTTAGAACGTTTTTTAGAACGCTTTTTGCGCATTTCCCCCCCATCCTCTTAAATTTCGAATTTTTTAAGAAAAGTTCTTAGAGACCATTTATATCTAATAAGTAACTCTCATGCCAAATTCCATGTATCTGAATCCTTCAGTAACACAAAAATCGCAATTTCAAACGTTTTTTTGCTCCTGCACCCCCTTTAGGGGTAGTGGAACCGACATAAAATGTAGCCTATGTTGGAGCAAGGTTTATCACCATCATTTTGACACCATAATTTTTTAAATTGGTTTGGTACTTCCTGAAATTGCGTAAAAATCGCCATTTAGAACGTTTTTTAGAACGCTTTTCGCGCATTTTCACCCCTTTATAATTTCGATATTTTTGAGAAATGTCCTTAGAGATCATTAGTATCTTATAAGTAACTACCATTCCAAATTTCATGCTTCTAGGCCCTTCAGTAACACAAAAATCGCATTTTTTTGCTCCTTCACCCCCTTTTGGCCAATGGCACGGACATAAGATATAGCCTATGTTCTAAGTTGGACTAACGCCATCATTTTCATACCATTACTTTTAGAATCGGTTCGGTAGTTCCAGAGCTTACTTCCTAGAAATAAACAATTTTTCCCTCTTTATAATATTAGTATAGAATATTAAAGCCGGTATTCGGCCTAAAACTTGGCCGAATATTTCGTATTCGGCTATGCGCCAAATCACTATTCGTTGCATCCCTAAAATGCACTATACTTTAAAGAGAACTTTAATTGTGGAATATTGCTAGCCTTAAAATATATGTATTCCTGGCCAAACTGGGACCGGGACTTTTGAAAATTCGGATTTTTGAAAATTCCGCATTTCTGAAAGAATATCAAATGTACTTCTGATATTCTTAATAGTGCATTTATTCAGAATTAATTCAAAGCCAAGCAATTTATGGGGATAAAAATCTAAAACAAAAATTAATGTTTTGTTTTATATTTTTTTTCTCGCATAAATATCACTTGGTTTTGAATTATTTATGAATAAATGCACTATTAAGAATATCAGAAGTACATTTGATATTCTTTCAGAAATCCGGCGAGGTCCCGGTCCCGACGATGCCGGATTTTCGAGGTTATACTGTACATTGTCCATCAATCCTCTAAATTCTTCCTCTCCTAAATTTTATGATAACCTCTCATACCATTCTTTGATCCTCCAGCACACAATTTGTCATATGGAACATATTTTCTAAAAAGCGGGGCGTTGAAATAGGGAAGATAGAGAGACAGTATCCCACTCCCCATCGAATAAAATATATTATACAGGGGTGACGGCAATACTACTTTGCAAAAGGTTGCCGCCGGAGCAGTAGATTGGATCAATAAAAGCACGTCAAATTGCATTGCCGTAGGATAAACTTGATCGGCATAGACTAAACTAGAAGTTTGGTGGGGGGGGGGTGTCTCTGGGATCAATAAAATCACCCCAAATTCAATTGGCCTAGGATAAACTAGATCGGCTTAGGATAAACTAGTTTGGAACAATGAATAGCAGGCTGAACTAATTTATCCTATAAGTGTTAGGCCAAACTAGTTTGGACAAGGATAAACTAGTTTATCCCATGAGCATTAGGATAAACTAGTTTGGCCTAGGGAAAACTAGTTTATCCCATGGGCGTTAGGATAAACTAGTTTGGCCTAGGACAAACTAGTTTATCATATGGGTGTTAGGATAAACTAGTTTGGTCTAGGCCAATCCAGTTTATCCTTAAATCTGGTTTGGCCGGTAACATATATTTAACACAAGAAATAATAGTACATTCATTTTAATAAATATTTGACACAATTTATATTTTTCTCCTTTCTTTCTTTCTCTCGTTTGCATTTCTTGCATGCATGTTACCGGTTCGTGCATTTTAAATCCAGTATTGCATAATTTAACACTAGAGTTTGCAAAATTTATCTAATTTGCTTAAATTATGCTTGTTTATACATGGGTTTTATTCCAGATTAAAGGCATAATGCGCTATTCCTAAGTTTATGTCAGTATGTAAATTTTAAATATTACGGATACTCCTTTTCCCCCAATTGTAATAATACACAAGGCCACATCTTTATTTTATGCTATGTACCACAGCGCTGTCGCAAAGAAAAGCAATTAGTACTAATCTATCTTACGAAATGCTCAAAGCTTGACCCGCTTACACCCTCCTCTGAGACTAAATAATGTTCAGTCAAATTTTCGGACCATAAGTAAGTTCGTAATGTAGCTATTAAATATTGCACAATAAAATGGTTAAACAGGCTTTAAATTAATATGTAATAATATGTAATGTAAGTTCGTAATGTAGCTATTAAATATTGCACAATCAAATGGTTAAACAATCTCTAAATTAATATTTTAATTCTTTTATATGTATACTAGCGAACTTGCCCGGCGTTGCCCGGGTACGTCAAAAAACAGCAGGAATTACGAAAAAGCTCTGAAAATCACAATAAGATATCGCGAAAAAATTTTAAATCGCTTCTCAAATTGTGAAAAGAGAATATATATATATATTATGTTCGAAGATTGCAAGTTGATTCCTTTCACTAATGTGGAAAAATAGTAGCAAATCGCTAAAATACACAAAAAATCACATACAAAATTCCCGAAAAATTCGAAAATTGCTATACAAAATCCGAATAAGCTTTATTGAAATGAGGGCAGAATGTATTTTAGGTCCAAAATGGAATGTCAAAAAATTGCAGCAGATCGCGAAGAAAAGTAAAAAGCGCATTAAAAATCACAAAAAGTTCAAAAATCACGAAAATCAAAATTTACTAAAATTGGATAAAAGTTTCAAATCTAATTCCTTTGACCAGTGGGCTCTCTTAAAATTTATGTTTTGGAAATCCTGCTAAGCATTAGATCATGTTACTTTTATTCATAATTAATTTACTTGGACTCCCTTAAATATAATTAATATAATCCCTTAAGTTAATATTAGTTTTTGTTGCATTAAAATATCTCAAGTTGTTGATTTTCTGTAAGCAAGTAAACCCTATTGTTTTACAGTGGAAGTTTATGGGAATTTGGCGAAATATTAGAGATATTGCCAAGTTGGCGACAAACGTGGCGTTATTTGGCGACAGAACTGGATTACCCCTACGGTAATCCCGCTTATAGGTATGGAGATGCATTAAATGTTGTTCAATAATTGCATATAAAATTCGCTAAAATTTCAAAAATCGCTGTACGAATTCCGGATAAACTTTTTTGAAAAGAGAACAAAATTTACTATATTGGGTTAAAAGAAAGAAACCGTATTATTTTCCCTAATGGGGAAAAATCGAATTAATATAATCCCTTAAGTTAATATTTGTTTTTGTTGCATTAAAATATCCCAATTTGTTGATTTTCTGTAAGCAAGTAAAACCTATTTTTTTACAGTTGAAGTCTGTGAAGATTTGGCGAAATATTAGAGATATCGCCAAGTTGGCGTCACTTTTGGAGACTCATTTTGGTCGCCAAATTTGGCGATATACCACCAAGTTGGCGACAAACTTGGCGGCATTTGGCGACAGAACTGTGTCCCTCTACGGTAACCTCCTTATAGGTATGGGAATGCTGTTCAATAGATGCATAAAAAATTCGCTAAAAATTCAAAAATCGCAGCACGAATTCCGAAAAAACTTTTTTGAAAAGAGAACAAAATTTACTATATTAAGTTAAAAGAAAGAAACCATATTCTTCTTACTTATATGCAAAAAAATCGCCTGAAAACTTAAAAAAGTGCTAAAAATCGCATAAAAAAATAAATTAAAAAAATCGAATCAAAAAATCGAAAGTCGGGCCTCGAGGTGCAAAACTTCATATATAGACGTACCTTTTCCCCAAAATTTGTAGCACTACGTGCAGCGGTCTCTTCAGAACACCGTCGACACACTCACTCACTCACACACAAACTTCTTTGTTTATTATTAGACTAGCGAACTTGCCCGGCGTTGCCCGGGTACATCAAAGAACAGCAGGAATTACAAAAAAGCTCTGAAAATCTCAATAAGACATCGCGAAAAAATTTTAAATCGCTTGTCAAATTTTGAAAAGAGAAAATATATACATATATATATATTGTGTTCGAAGATTGCAAGGTGATTCCTTTCACTAATGTGGAAAAAATAGTAGCAAATCGCTAAAATACACTAAAAATCACATACAAAATTCCCGGAAAATTCGAAAATTGCTATACGAAATCCGAATAAACTTTATTGAAATGAGGGCAGAATGTACTTTAGGTCAAAAATGGAATGTCAAAAAATTGCAGCAGATCGCGCAGAAACGTAAAAATCGCATTAAAAATCAAAAAAAGTTCAAAAGTCACGAAAGTCAAAATTTACTATAATTGGATAAAACTTTCAAGTCAAATTCCCTTGACCCCGTAGGCTTTCTTAAAATTTATGTTTTGAAAATCATGCTAAGAATTAGATCATGTTACTTTTATTCGTAATTAATTTACTTGGACTCCCTTAAATATAATTAATATAATCCCTTAAGTTAATATTAGTTTTTGTTGCATTAAAATATCTCAATTCGTTGATTTTCTGTAAGCAAGTAAACCCTATTGTTTTACAGTGTAAGTCTATGGGAATTTGGCGAAATATTAGAGGTATAGCAAAGTTGGCGACAAACTTGGAGTTATTTGGCGACATAACTGGATCCCCCCTACGGTAACCCCCTTATAGGTATGGACATGCATTACATGCTGTTCAATAATCGCATAAAATATTCGCTAAAAATTCAAAAATCGCTGCACGAATTCCGAATAAACTTTTTTGAAAAGAGAACAAAATTTACTATATTGGGTTAAAAAAAAAAAAAAAAAAAAGAAACCGCATTCTTTTTCATAATGTGGAAAAATCGAATTAATAGTTAAGTTAATATTAATTTTTGTTGCATTGAAGTATCTCAATTTGTTGATTTTCTGTAAGAAAGTAATCCATATTGGTTTACAATGGAAGCCTATGGGAATTTGGCGAAATATTAGAGATATCGCCAAGTTGACGTCACTTTTGGCGACTCATTTTAGTCGTCAAATCTGGCGATATACCGCCAAGTTGGCCAAGTTGGCACCACAAACTTGGCTGCATTTGGCGACAGAACTATGCCCCTCTACGGTATCCTATTTATAGGTATGGAAATGCACTAAATGCTGTTCAATAATTGCATAAAAAATTCGCTAAAAATTCAAAAATCGCTGCACGAATTCCAAATAAACTTTTTTGAAAAGAGAACAAAATTTACTATATTGGTATAAAGAAAGAAAGCATATTCTTCTCACTTATATGGAAAAATCGCCTCGAAACATAAAAAAGCGCTAAAAATCGCATAAAAAATCTAATCGAAAAATCGAAAATCAGGCTTCGAGATGCAAAACCTCATATATAGACGTACCTTTTCCCCAAATTTTGTAGCTCTACGTGCATTGGTCTCTTCAGAACACCGTCGACACACTCACTCACTCACACACAAACTTCTTTCTTTATTATTAAAAAAAATCACAAAAAGTTAAAAAATCACGAAAGTCAAAATTTACTATAATTGGATAAAAGTTTCAAGTCAAATTCCTTTGACCCTGTACGCCCTCTTAAAATTTATGGTTTGGAAATCATGCTAAGCATGAGATCATGTTACTTTTATTCGTAATCAATTTACTTGGACTCCCTTAAATATAATTAATATAATCCCTTAAGTTAATATTAGTTTTTGTTGCATTAAAATATCTCAATTCGTTGATTTTCTGTAAGCAAGTAAACCCTACTGTTTTACAGTGTAAGACAATGGGAATTTGGCGAAATATTAGATATATCGCCAAGCTGGCGTCACTTTTGTCGACTAAATTTGGTCGCCAAACTTGGCGATATATCGCCAAGTTGGCGACAAACTTGGCGTTATTTGGCGACAGAACTGGACCCCCCCCCCCCAACGGTAACCCCCTTATAGGTATGGACATGCATTACATGCTGTTCAATAATCGCATAAAATATTCGCTAAAAATGCAAAAATCACTGCACGAATTCCGAATAAACTTTTTTGAAAAGAGAAGAAAATTTACTATATTTGGTTAAAAAAAAGAAACCGCATTCTTTTTCATAATGTGGAAAAATCGAATTAATAGTTAAGTTAATATTATTTTTTGTTGCATTGAAGTATCTCAATTTGTTGATTTTCTGTAAGCAAGTAATCCATATTGGTTTACAATGGAAGTCTATGGGAATTTGGAGAAATATTAGAGATATCGCCAAGATGGCGTCACTTTTGGCGACTCATTTTGGTCACCAAATTTGGCGATATACCATAAGTTGGCGACAAACGTGGCGGCATTTGGCGACAGAACTGTTTCTCTGTACAGTAATATCCATATAGGTATGGAAATGCATTAAATGCTGTTCAATAATTGCATAAAAAATTCGCTAAAAATTCAAAAATCGCTGCATGAATTCCGAATAAACTTTTGTGAAAAGGGAACAAAATTTACTATATTGGATTAAAAGAAAGAAACCATATTCTTCTCCCTTAAATGGAAAAAATCGCCTCGAAACTTAAAAAAGTGCTAAAAATCGCACAAAAAATTAAATAAAAAAATCTAATCAAAAAATCGAAAATCGGGCTTCAAGGTGCAAAACTTTATATATAGACGTAACTTTTTTTCCAAATTTTGTAGCTCTACGTGCAGCGGTCTCTTCAGAACACCGTCGACACACTCACTCACTCACTCACTCACTCACTCACACACAAACTTCTTTCTTTATTATTATAGATATACAAATAAAAGAACGTTTTTAGCTGTGCGTAATGCCTAGGAAAATTCATCGCACGTAATAACCTGTAAAGTTGGATACGAATAAGGTGAGACAGGACTCAATGTACCTGGAATTCAGATTTTTGATTTATGAAAGTTACTGAGATATTGATTAAATCTATACTCATATAATAAAGAGGTAAAAATTGTTTATTTGTAGGAGGTAACCTCTGCAGCTACCGAACCGATTTCAAAAGCAATGGTATCAAAATGATGGTGTTAGTCCAACTTAGATCATAGGCTATATTTTATATCGGTGCCACTACCCCAAAGTGGGTGCGGGAGCAAAAAACGTTCTAAAAATGCGATTTTTGCGTTACTAAAGGGCCTAGAACCATGAAATTTGGAATATTAGTTACTTATAAGATATAAATGATGTTTAAGAACAGTTCTTAAACAATTCGAAATTTAAAAGGGGTGAAAATGCGCGAAAAGGGTTCTAAAAAACGTTCTAAATGGTAGTTTCTACATAATCTCAGGAAATACCAATCCCATTTAAAAAATAATCGTGTCAAAATGATGGTGACAACGCTTGCTCCAAGATAGACTATATTTTATGTCGGTGCCACTAACCCAAAGGGGGTGCAGGAGCAAAACATTTTCTAAAAATGCGATTTTTGCGTTACTGAAGGGCCTAGAAACATGAAATTTGGAATATAAGCTACTTATAAGATATAAATGATTTCTAAGTACAGCTCTTAAACAATTCGAAATTTAAAAGGTGTGAAAATGCCCGAAAAGCGTTCTAAAAAACGTTCTAAATGGTAGTTTCTACATTATCTCAGGAAATACCAAACCGATTTAAAAAATATTGGCGTCAAAATGGTGGTGACAACGCTTGCTCCAAGATAGGCTATATTTTATGTCGGTGCCACTACCACAAAGGGGGCGCAGGGGCAAAAAAGTTCTAAAAATGCGATTAATGTGTTACTGTAGGGCCTAGAAATATGAAATTTAAAATATTAGCTACTTATTAGACGTAAAGGGTTTCTAAGAACAATTCTTAAACAATTCGAAATTTAAAAGGGGTGAAAATGCAGGAAAAGCGTTGTAAAAAACGTTCTAAATGGTGGTTTCTACTCAATCTCAGGAAATACCAAACCGGTTTAAAAATAATAATGGTGTCAAAATGACGGTGACAGCCCTTGCTCCAACTTAGGCTATGTTTTATGTCGGTGCCACTATCTGAAAGGGGGGTACAGGAGCAAAAAACGTTCTAACTAGTAAATCTGCAGATCAGGAGCCTCAACGTCAGCTCTACAATTCATTGTGTTTAGCGCCCTTTGAGTAATATTAATCTTTCTGCAAAAAACGAAATTTAAAGTTTTGAAATTACATAAACATTTATAAAACGAAAAAATATTTCGAAGGTTTCTGACATTAGAAACGTTAAATTAAACCCCTTGTTATGTAATGGTATTCTGAAAATCTCATGAGCTACTTATTCTGGTAATTTTTAGATAATAAAGTAGATTTCTTCAGGGGGGCTCTGCCCCCCTGAACCCCTTCGTAGTGTAATTTAATTTACATTTGTAATTATCAATTAATTGTGTTAATGTCCTTTAGTAAATTCTACCAATAGACGGAAACGTACATGAATTATTTTCTACAGCCCTGTATATTGCATGAAGATTTTTACGCGTCGTCTATAACATTTAATTTTAATGCAGACAAAAAAACCTCTTAAAACTGCTCATAACACATTTCCGGGGATTAGTATGCATAGTGTGCGCCATATATCCAGTTTCTGTGGAGTCCTGTATATGGTTCTATTTAAATTCTGCAAACATTTGTTAGTATACTAAATGTAATTGGGCTGGGAAATACATAACTCAAAAAAAAAAAAAAAAAAAAAAGAAAAAAAAAAAAACACTGAAGCAATTCGCGCGCGCTCATTTTCATTTATACTTACGAATTCATTTGTGTATCCCTGTACAAGGTCTATACAATATTTAAGCACTACTTATTAAGCACAAATTTACTTACCGTTAAAACCCACACCATAATCGAAAATGCTCTTCAGCAATCATCCCTAATAGACCAGAACTGTATCCGAAATTTTTTATGTGACCCTATAAATGAACGATAAATACGATACAAATCATATTCAAGCTTCTTGTAGTCAACCACAGTAATGTAATTTAATTTCATAATGTTTGAATTAGTGCAACACAATTAACACACTGACGACAGGCAATTTAATTAAATCTGGGTTTAAAAACAGTAGAAGCTCCTCCCTCTTCTGAAAGTGTCTCGGAAATTGGTTTCTGAAATATGTTTTTCATGTTTATGCAGCAGTAAATATCTTTCAATGTACGGATGTAATATATAATGTCTTACAATCTATAAAAAATATGGACAACACAATATAAATGTCTTTTCTGTAAGGTAAAAGTCACTCCCCTAGCCAATGACGTATTCTGAATAAAAACGAGAATTCTCGTTTCCCGTCGCTAATGTGTTAAAATAAGCTGTGAAGAGTTTTTTTCCCCCCGTAGACCACATTTTAATCGACCACTTTTGTGTGACTCTGAAAAAAATATATGCTTTGCACCCCATATACTACAAAAATGTTTCAAAAATACATATCAATTTTATTATTTTGTAACAGAGTAACATCATTAAAAAACGCCACAAAAGGATTTTCTTCAAAGATTGTAATATTATGAATACTTTTGAGTTCCCTGTACGCATGCTGTAAGTGCTACACATAACATATTTTATAGTAACCAGGCTCTAGTGCACCTTAATAAAGTAAATAAATTTCATTACGTTTAAAATTGTGTAACATTAGTAAAATACACCGCAGACGATTTTTCCCAAAGACTATAATGTAACGGAATAGATTTGAGGGCCCCTGTAATTAAGCTATGAATGCTACACTATTCATTTTTAATACCAAACATACTTTGGCAAACCTCAATAACGTATATCAATTATCAATTACATGCAATCCCGACTATATTTACACGAGTTAGAGCACGTAGAGAAACACGGCAGGCGACAGATAGAAAAACTGAAGTCATAAATACTTTTCATCCATGTTGGAAAGTGTTAAAAAGGATTTACATGCCTTTAACTGTACTTTTTTTTTCACTAATAGCATGGTTAAACATTAGTTTAAACATTAAAAAGCAGAAAAACCAACGTTTAAAATGCACAAATAATATACGAAAAGCAGCAAACAGCTGTTTCGAATCTACTAGCGAGATTCTTCTTCAGTGCAAAAGGAACAGCGTGCTAGAAAAAGCAAGGCTGAGCAAAATCATAGACAGAGACGCGCTGGCTTTTATACCCTATGCGGGTGGCGAAGGCGCCGAAACAACCAATGAGAGAGAAGCACTGGAAACGACTGGGTGGACAAGTAGCGACATCTACCGGAGAAGTAGAGAAAAGAAACCAAAAAGGGGAATTAAATTAACGCTTTCCAAATACTTGGAAATTCCGGAGTACTAGATAAGTCATTGACTAAAGAGTGAGAATTTTTAATGATATGGTAAGCTTCCCAAAAATCAAGATCAAGGTTAGAAGAACATTTTTGGATAATGATAGCTGAGGAAAAATCGAACCTATGTTGAGAAGACCAAGAATGTTGAGCAATAGAAGAACGTTTGAGCTCCTGATTTTTAACATAACCTTCATGCTCTTTTAAACGAAATCTAAGAGCACGTTTAGTCTGACCAATATAAGAAAGACCACACTGACAAGGGATCTGGTAAATGCCCCAATTATCTAGGCGATCAACGGGGTGTTTGAGATTTGAAAAAGGGATTTTATTAACAGGAGAAAAAATAACTTTAAAATCAAACCTTCTTAGGATTTTAGCAACTTGCTGACTGATTTTAGGAAAAAATGGTAATACAACTGAAGTATTAGAGTTGGAATTAGAATGTTTTGCAGAATGATCGGATTTCGTCAATTTCTTATAAATAGAATCGATAATATTAGAGGAATAACCACGATCGACAGCAATAGCTTTGAGGTAATTATGTTCAGCACTAAGTAACTGAGGAGTGGAACAAATATTAGTAGCCCGAAAAACAAAAGTATTGAAAGCAGCGAATTTCTGGTTAGGGGGATGAGAAGAATACCTGTGAGGTGGGAGACTGACAGCAAAAGGTTTACGAAAGACGGTAGTCTGAAAGCCATTATCACAACGAATAACAAGGACATCCAGGAAAGAAAGACAGTTATTGGTCTCAATTTCAGAGGTAAATTGAATGCAGGGATCAATGGAATTCATAATAGAGAGAATATGATTAATATCCGAATTCATTTCAATCAGGACATAAACATCATCAACATAACGAACATAGAACTGAAATTTTAAGATTTCAAAAAGCCTGACCTCAAAATAGTGCATATAAATATCGCATAAAATTGGACTAAGAGGATTACCCATAGCCAAACCGTCAATCATACGGAAGAAATTACCATTGAAAACAAAAGTATTTTGCGACAAGCAAGCGCGAGTGAGAAGTATAAGTTTTTCCTCAGCTATCATTATCCAAAAATGTTCTTCTAACCTTGATCTTGATTTTTGTGAAGCTTACCATATCATTAAAAATTCTCACTCTTTAGTCAATGACTTATCTAGTACTCCAGATTTTCCAAGTATTTGGAAAGCGTTAATTTAATTCCCCTTTTTGGTTTCTTTTCTCTACTTCTCCGGTAGATGTCGCTACTTGTCCACCCAGTCGTTTCCACTGCTTCTCTCTCATTGGTTGTTTCGGCGCCTTCGCCACCCGCATAGGGTATAAAAGCCAGCGCGTCTCTGTCTATGATTTTGCTCAGCCTTGCTTTTTCTAGCACGCTGTTCCTTTTGCACTGAAGAAGAATCTCGCTAGTAGATTCGAAACAGCTGTTTGCTGCTTTTCGTATATTATTTGTGCATTTTAAACTTTGTTTTTTCTGCTTTTTAATATTGTTGCACAAAGGCTTTATTTGCTATTTTTATGTATTTGGCGTTAACGGGTCTTTATTCTTCTGTAATTTTTTTTTTTTTTTTTTTTTTTTTTCGCAATGTTTCAAATTAATAGGTTTTGTAATTTACGATTAAAAAAGTACAGGTTTTTGGAACACTTACATTTCCTACTTGATTGTAGGCGTAAGAAGGTTATTCCTAAATTCATTTCCATTAGTTGTAATTTATTTTCTTCAAATAGGATTGAGAAGGTCTTATTTCGTTCTAAATTAGCTCTTTTAAGAGCTTTGATTCAAGAGACTCGCCACAAAATTGCTCATATAGAGCGCGAGTTATATTCTTTACATATCAGCCTCGCTAATTCTACTACTGATTTTCAGTCCATTGACAGAAGGTCATGGAGCAGAGTTCTCACAGCTTCTTCTGTTCATTGTTCGGTTTTAAAGAAGAAATTTAATGCGCTTTGTGGAAGTTCTGTCGCTAATAACTGCAGTAATTTGCCTCTTGTTAACCAAAATGCTGTTGTCAATCTTTCTAGTGTTCCTTTAAGTAACAATCAGCTCGATGCTCTCAAATTGAATAACAATTTTTCTGTCTCTTCTATCGCTCTATCTTCTTCTCAAAAAGAGTCTATTAGGCATCTCATTGCCAATACTGTTGATTTCAATTGTAATGTTTATAAACCCAATCTTAAACATCCTGTTAAACAATGTCTGAAAAATTTGCGTTCTGATCCAAACTTAATTATTACTAAGGCCGACAAAGGTGGTCAGATTGTTCTTCTCGACAAATCTACGTATTTGGAGAAAACCCATAAATTAATTAATGATGGTCCGTATGTGGATATCCGCAAAGACCCTTCCACTAGTGAAATTAACTCTATTAAGTCTGTCATTAAGTCTTCTTCCATTATTCCTGCTAACTTTAAGAAGTCCCTTATTCCGTCTATTGCGCATTGTGCCAGGTTTTATGCTTTACCTAAGGTCCATAAACCTGACATTCCTTTTAGACCTATTGTCTCTAGTATCGGTACAGCTTCTTATAAGCTTGCCAAATATTTAGTTTCTGTTTTTTCCCCACTTTTGAGCAGTAACTGTTTCACTGTTAAGAATTCTTTTGATTTTGTTAAAAAACTTCATAATTTTAAGCCGCAGGGTCACATGATGGTTTCTTTTGATGTTAAATCATTATTTACAAATGTTCCGGTTGAGGGGGCTTTAGATTGCCTCAAGAAAAGGCTTTGTGAATTCCATTTCTCTTATTTTGAAATCGAGGATCTTATACTTCTCACTCGCGCTTGCTTGTCGCAAAATACTTTTGTTTTCAATGGTAATTTCTTCCGTATGATTGACGGTTTGGCTATGGGTAATCCTCTTAGTCCAATTTTATGCGATATTTATATGCACTATTTTGAGGTCAGGCTTTTTGAAATCTTAAAATTTCAGTTCTATGT
The DNA here is from genome assembly GCA_963932465.1 of Maratus speciosus. NCBI lineage: Eukaryota > Metazoa > Arthropoda > Arachnida > Araneae > Salticidae > Maratus > Maratus speciosus. The sequence continues at coordinate 66,667,083 of OZ010786.1, read as the reverse complement.
TCGTTATGTTGATGATGTTTATGTCCTGATTGAAATGAATTCGGATATTAATCATATTCTCTCTATTATGAATTCCATTGATCTCTGCATTCAATTTACCTCTGAAATTGAGACCAATAACTGTCTTTCTTTCCTGGATGTCCTTGTTATTCGTTGTGATAATGGCTTTCAGACTACCGTCTTTCGTAAACCTTTTGCTGTCAGTCTCCCACCTCACAGGTATTCTTCTCATCCCCCTAACCAGAAATTCGCTGCTTTCAATACTTTTGTTTTTCGGGCTACTAATATTTGTTCCACTCCTCAGTTACTTAGTGCTGAACTTAATTACCTCAAAGCTATTGCTGTCGATCGTGGTTATTCCTCTAATATTATCGATTCTATTTATAAGAAATTGACGAAATCCGATCATTCTGCAAAACATTCTAATTCCAACTCTAATACTTCAGTTGTATTACCATTTTTTCCTAAAATCAGTCAGCAAGTTGCTAAAATCCTAAGAAGGTTTGATTTTAAAGTTATTTTTTCTCCTGTTAATAAAATCCCTTTTTCAAATCTCAAACACCCCGTTGATCGCCTAGATAATTGGGGCATTTACCAGATCCCTTGTCAGTGTGGTCTTTCTTATATTGGTCAGACTAAACGTGCTCTTAGATTTCGTTTAAAAGAGCATGAAGGTTATGTTAAAAATCAGGAGCTCAAACGTTCTTCTATTGCTCAACATTCTTGGTCTTCTCAACATAGGTTCGATTTTTCCTCAGCTATCATTATCCAAAAATGTTCTTCTAACCTTGATCTTGATTTTTGGGAAGCTTACCATATCATTAAAAATTCTCACTCTTTAGTCAATGACTTATCTAGTACTCCAGATTTTCCAAGTATTTGGAAAGCGTTAATTTAATTCCCCTTTTTGGTTTCTTTTCTCTACTTCTCCGGTAGATGTCGCTACTTGTCCACCCAGTCGTTTCCACTGCTTCTCTCTCATTGGTTGTTTCGGCGCCTTCGCCACCCGCATAGGGTATAAAAGCCAGCGCGTCTCTGTCTATGATTTTGCTCAGCCTTGCTTTTTCTAGCACGCTGTTCCTTTTGCACTGAAGAAGAATCTCGCTAGTAGATTCGAAACAGCTGTTTGCTGCTTTTCGTATATTATTTGTGCATTTTAAACGTTGGTTTTTCTGCTTTTTAATATTGTTGCACAAAGGCTTTATTTGCTATTTTTATTAGTTTAAACATCCTAATCCATGCGATAGCAATAACATATTAAAAGCCCCCCAAAATATGCATATATGGAGATCTATAAATCTACTGGAAAATAATTCATTATCGTGCCCAATGTTAATTGCATAAATTGCATCGATTTGGCGCGATAAAATATTTTTTGTGATAGCCTTTTAATAGTACATGCAACAAATTAACGTAATTTACTAACTTCATTCATATTTGAAGCAATGATAGGCTAAGAATAACAGTCGCTAGGCAACGAAGAAAAGGAGAAAAGAAAAGAAATATGTATCATGTAAAACAAGAAAATTAATTTAAAAATTCTTTATATTATTGGAATACATGTATAAATGTCCTCAAAACATTATACACATAAATAAAAAAATCTGATAGATACATTGATAAAACTTCAATATAATAGGAATAATTGCCGAAACGTCAGTGAAGGCTTACTGTGGAGACACGAAAAGTTTTGGTTTCCGTTAGTCTGTCTGTCTGTTCCGCGATAACTGCCGCAAAAATCATCCGATCGGCTTGAAATTCCCTGGGCATGTTGATGAGCTCCCCGGATTTAGCTGTATAGTTTTGGGTTAAATTTGGTTCATTCGTTCGGAATATACAGAACATTTTATTTTGTGATATAATGCTTTTCTATGGGAAGTCAGACGATTTTCAAATTTTCATTTGTTGAAAGAAATCGCTAATATGAATAATAGATTTAAATGGTAAATTTTGGATGCTGAAATTTTTAAATAAGAGTATTAAATTATTCTTATCAGTTTGCAATTTTGTCAAAACATTTGTCAGAGCTTTTAAATTAGGTGTGTAACTTATGATAGAATTTTATACATGTGTTCGAATAATATAAAACATTTTATTTTATGGATTTACTTATATTTCATTTTTTCTTTTAACCGTTGCGTAGCAACAGCATCTCGTCTAAAAATATCATAAATGTGAAAGTATGTATGGTTTTTTGAAGTCAAATCAAAGCAAAAGGAATGAATTAATGAATGCCTTTGTATAGATATTTGCATATAGATTTATTTAAACGCAGAAATGAAAATAGTATTTATATACTATATAGAATAATATTTTCATTTATTTATTCAACTATTTGATTATAAATGAAAAAGTTCGTTATTTTCATACAGAATAAACTGACATTATTCTGTTAAATTTTATAAACTTTATTGTTGCCAAAAAAAAATGAATAACAATTTCTCCCAAAGAGTTAATTTTAATTTGTAAGATTTTCACGTGCAAAAGAAAAATGGAATAAGCAAATAAAAAATAACAAAAAAGGATATATAGGACAGGAATGAATACATATAAACATTTCACACCAAATACCACCTAAAATAGTTTTTGTAGCAGTATTTTCCCAGCACTACGAAGAAAGATTCCTCGATTTACACGATTTTACTTGGCCTTCCTTTTCTCATTCTTTGCGATTTCATTTTCGCAATTGCGTGCATTAATTGGCACAAAATTTTACATTTTTATGACTGAGATATATGTAAGGCCATACAAATAAGAAATTCCGTTTTGTCTCCTATAAAATGTGATAAAGTGTTGGTTAATCATATATGTTTTTATTAAGAGGAGCAGAGCTGCCAAGCCTCCGGCGTTCTGGATACCAGTATTTTAATACAGAAAATGTTACTTTATTTAATTGAAACATTTGCGCGATTTAAAAGAACATTTTCTGTAAGATAATAGTGATGTGCAAAAAGCCCGAGACTTGGTATGTCTGGTGGGGAGTGAAATGTTTTACTTAATGCATTTATCTCTATTTTAATGCTACGTGAACAACGTCCGTGTAACAGCTTGTAGAGTGTAAAATAAATTAAATTATTAAAATAATCCTTATTACGAAAAATGAAACAGAAAGTCCGGCTAAGGGAAATGAAATGTTAGTTAACCTTTCGTAATTTGACCTGAACATAGGTTTGCGTCAAATTTCAACGGTATTTGTAACATCACGATTTTAAATTAAATGTAGATACTATTAAAAGAAAATCACAAAAAATACTTAAAGGCGCCAAATCATGTTTATCTATTTAACGATGATGAATTATTAACTGTTAGGTTTAGAAGCCCCCCTATTTTAGGGTGATTTTAGTAAGTTAATGCTATCGAGTACATTTTTTGATATTTAGATTAGATCTTAGATATAAATATTGCAGAACGGTAATCAAAATTATTTTTTTATAAACAAAATTTATAAAGGTATTAGATTTCTAAATTAGATGTTTCAGTTTACATTTCCAAAAGTTCTTTATCCATTAGATAGAGGTATTTGTGGTTAGCAGGCAAGTAAATACTGCTGTATGGATATTAGGATAACGTAAAATGCTTGACCGAATTATTGCTTATCCTTATAAATCGCAGTGTAAAAAGAAATCTAAGATATAGGGTAATCATTAACTCAATCAGTAGAAAATTACAAATGCAAAATAAATTACACAACGGGGGGTTCAGGGGGGCAGAGCCCCCCTGAAGAAATTTGCTTTATTATATAAAAATTACTAGAATAAGTAGCTCGTGAGAATTTCAGAATATCCTTACATAACAACGTGTTTAATTTAACGCTTTTAATGTCTGAAACCATCGAAATATTTTTTCCTTTTATAAATGTTTGTGTAATTTAAATAGTTTAAATTTTGTTTTTGTAGAAAGATTAATATTACGCAAAGTTTGATAAAAACAATGAGTTGCAGAGATGACGTTGAGGCTCTTGATCTGCAGATTTACTAGTTTAAAACCCTTATTTGGAATGTTAGTATCCATAATTTGACATTTAACTCCATTAATCAAACGTCCCATTTTCTTTCAACAAATGGAAATTTGAAAATCGTCTGACTTGCCGAAGAAAAGCATTATAAAGAAAAATAAAATCTTCCATATTTTCCGAACGAATGAACCAAATTTAACCAAAAACTATACAGCCACGTCCGGGTATCTCACGAATACGCCCAATTAATTTCAAGCTGATCGGGTGCTTTTTGCGGCAGTTATCGCGGAACAGACAGACAGACAGACAAACGGAAATCAAAACTTTTCGTGTCTCCACAGTAAGCCTTCACTGACGTTTCGGCAAATATGCGATTTTTGCCTTACTGAAAGGCCTAGAAATATGAAATTTGAAATATTAGCTACTTACTAGTAAATCTGCAGATCAGGAGCCTCAACGTCATCTTTGCAAGTCATTGTTTTTTAACACTCATTGCATAATATTCAACTTCCTACAAATCGCTTTTTAAAGTTTTCAAATTAAATAAATATTTATGAGCGTACAAGATACTTCGTAAAGTTTCAGAAATTAAAAGTGTTAAACAAGTGGTTGTACATTGATGTTCTGAAATTCTGATGAGCTACTTATTCTGGTAACTTTTTAAATCAAAAAATTGCATTTCTTCAGGGGGGCTCTGCCCCCCTGAACCCTCCGTAGTCTATTTAAATTTACATTCGCAATTTTTTATTGATTGTGCGGATGGTTATAGTATATCTTAGATTTATTTTTTTTATGCTGTGATTTATAAGGATAAGCATAAGTTTTTTTATAAATTAATAAAATTTAAATTTAAAATAAAATATTCATGTTAACCGTACACAGACAATAAATCTTGAAGTAACGCCAAAAATGTAACCTCAAAATCCGCTACATTCGGCACAACACAAAGACGTGCTTAAAAAAAAAAAAAAAAAAAAAAACGGATGAAGTCAAAGAATTTGGTCCCTGTTCCACGTGCTTGTTTTGTTTGGGCCGAATGAGGGCATTTAAATCTGAGCGATAACGCACATCGTATTGCAAACTGTTTTTACGGCTTACTGCATCTCCATCTATCTCTTTCCTCCGTGAATAATAGTTAATTTTATTTTACCCAAGATCTTTTTATTCCAGCATCTTTGTTTTCGATAAATGACGTCTAATTCACCTGTATGCGTACTTACTCAAAACTTTTCATCTTTTTATATTAAGAAATACTCGAGAGTTTCCTTTTTATTTTTAATATGCAGCCATATTAATTTTTCTATTCTTAATTTTATTTTTCATTTTCCTGTTTCACGACAAAACATTTCAATTGAAAATTGTTTAAAAGAAAATATTATTCCGGGTTTTGATTTTCTTGGCAACAATTAAAGAAATATTGGTAAATGTTATGGGAAAATGTTACGTTATTCTCTATGAAAATAATGAACTTTTGTATTTTTAAGCAAAATATTTCAATAAAATAAATAAAATAAATGAAATATTGCCTATTTTTATTTCTGGGCTAAAATCCTTCTATATGCAAAGATACAAATGCATTAATTCATCTGTTTTGACGTTGGCTTTACTCAAGCATTATACACGCAATTATACTAATATTATTAGGACCTAATACGTTGCTAGGCAACAGAGAATGAAAAGAAAAAAAATGAAATATGCATTATGTCAATTTGATAAAACAAAATTCTTTATATTATTGGAAAACATGCATAAAATTCCCCCCAATATTATAAACCTAATTAAAAAAATCTCGCAAATATATTGACATAATTTATTGGAATAATTGAATAATGTTATTTAAAAATTTCAGCATCAAAATTTACCATTTAAATCCATTTTTCATATGAGCCATTTCTTTCAACAAATGAAAATCTGAAAATCGTCTGACTTGCCGTTGAAAAGCATTATAGAGCAAAATAAAATGTTCCATATTTCCCGAACGAATGAACCAAATTTAACCAAAAACTATACAGCTAAGTCCGGGTACCTCATCAACATGCCCAGTGAATTTCAAGCCGATCGGATGCTTTTTGCGGCAGTTATCGCGGAACGGACAGACAGACTAACAGACAGACAGACTAACGGAAACCAAAACTTTTCGTGTCTCCACAGTAAGCCTTCACTGACGTTTCGGCAATTAGATATAAAGGATTTCTAAGAACAATTCTTAAACAATTCGAAATTTAAAAGGGGTGAAAAAGCGCGAAAAGCGTTCTAAAAAACGTTCGACATGGTAGTTTCCACATAATCTCAGGCAATACCTAACCGATTTAAAATATAAAGGCGTCAAAATGATGGCGACAACCCTTGCTCCAACATAGGCTATGTTTTATGTCGGTGCCACTTCCCCAAAGGGGGTGCAGGAGAAAAACGTTCTAAATTGTGGTTTTTGCGTTACGGAAGGGCCTAGAATCGTGAAATTTGGAATGGTAGTTAGTTATAAGATATCAATGATCTCTATGGACATTTCCTAAAAAATCGAAATTTAAAAGGGGATCAAAATGTGCAAAAAGTATTGTAAAAAACGTTCTAAATTGCGATTTCTATGGAATCTCAGGAAGTACTGAGACGATTTCAAATATAATGGTGTAAAAATGATAGTGACAGATCTTGCTCCAAGATAGACTATATTTTATATCTGTTTCCACTACCCCAGAGGAGATGCAGGAGCAAAATGCGAGAAAAGCGTTCTAAAAACATTCTAAATGCCGATTTGTCAGCAATATGTCAGGAAGAATCAAACTGATTTCAAAAGTAATAGCCTCTGCTCTAACATAGACGCTATTTTATGCCGATATCACTATCACCTAGACGTTGCAGTAACATAAAATCGTTCTAAATTTCGATTTTTGTGATAGGTAGGGGCTAGCAACTTAAAATTAGGCAAGGTACATATTTATTAGATATAAATGATTTTTAAGAACAATTTCGAAAAAAATAGAAATTTAAAAAAGGTTGAAAATGCTCGAAAAGCGTTCTAAAAACATTCTAAATTGCGATTTCTACTCAATCTCACGAAATACCAAAGCTATTCAAAAATGATGATATCAAATTAATGGTGACAGTCGCTGCTGTAACATAGGTTATATTTTATGTTGCTGTTGCTACCATCTGAGGATTGCAAAAGCAAAACATGTTCTAATTTGCGTTTTTTGCACAATTGAGTGGTCTAACACTTTCAAGTATGGCATGGTATTTACTTGCAATATACAACTGCTTCTCAGAACATTTGAAAGAACATTCCAAATTTTAAAAGATGAAGTGAGCAAAAAGCGTTGTAAATTACAATTTTCATTCAATCTTATCAAATTCCAAACCGATTAAAAAAATAATGATGACAAATTGTTGGTGATAGAACCTTCTCAAACATTAGCTATATTTTATGTCTGTTCCACTACCACCAGGGAGCTAAAAACTTTCTAAATTACGATTTCTGTGATACTGAAAATGACAGAAACTTTAAATATAGCACGGTAGTTACTTATAAAATATAAATGCCCTCGAAGGACAGTCGGAAATAAATTCGAATTAAAAAGGGGTGACGCGAAGGGGAGGTGTGAGAAGCATTCTATAAAAGTCCTAAATTACGATTTCTATGCAATTTCAGGGAATATAAACCGATTATAAAAGTAATAGTTGTGAATCAATGGTAAGAGTCTCTGATCCTACACAGGCTGCATTTTATGCCGATGATTCTACCACCTGGGGTTCACAGGAACAACAAACGTTCTAAAAAAGGCCTTCAAAACTTTCTAAATTACGTTTCTGTGGAATATTAGGAAATAACAAATCGATTTCAAAATTAATGATGGCAAATTAATGGTGACAGTTCTTATTTCAACATAGCCCTTTATGTTGAGAGAGGTGGTAGGACTTGGAATTTGACATGATAGTTAATTTTAAGATGTATGAAGATGGTTTCTAAAAAATTCTGAACTTCAAATGAATACTGAAATGAGCGTATTATTTGAGCATAAAAGTTTCAAAATATTTCCTAAATTACCATTTATTTAGTTTTATTTCGTTTTATTCATTTAAGTCTCCTTTCTGCCTAATGCAGTGTAATAATGATGTTTAAACAAACTGTGTTTTAAATAATAATTTTTGAATTATTCCTGAAAGTAATAAGTACCTTTTAATAAAATAAAATATTACGTTTTAGTAAAATAAAAATTTACTTAGTACCTTTTAATAAAAATTAGACATATAAATATCACTTGGCATATTTCAAACATTACGCGAGCAAAGCCGCGGGGTTTGCTAGTATTTTATATTTATGGTCTCTATTATACATTCTGTTTTCTGTACATTTTAAAATAGCAGTCAGTGGGGCACGAATAAAGTTACGCAAGCCATCATATGTGATATTAGAACTAGCTCTCTGAACGTTCCGTACCATTATGACATATTAACATAAAGCTTATTAAGTACCTAGCTTTTATAAAAATTTACAATAAGAATCACCTAATGATACCCAGATGTTTCGTGTAGTTTTTGCGGATGTAAATATAAAACAACAAAGAAAAAACATAATCATATATAAGAAGGTGTTTTCTTGATCTTAACGGCACATGTTATAAAAATAAAAAAACAATATTTTTAAAAGGCGATCAGAATGTTGCTTTTATATTTTGAATTTTTGCAACAGATTAAAACTGTCATTCGTACCCAGATGTTTCGTGTAGTTTTTGCGGATGTAAATATAAAACAACAAAGAAAAAACATAATCATATATAAGAAGGTGTTTTCTTGATCTTAACGGCACATGTTATAAAAATAAAAAAACAATATTTTTAAAAGGCGATCAGAATGTTGCTTTTATATTTTGAATTTTTGCAACAGATTAAAACTGTCATTCGTGAGGATCGAAAAAAAACCTCAAATGAGAAAAGAAAAAAAACCGTGGATATATCATGGCTTTTTCGTCTCTACAGTAGTTTTTATTTAAAAAATGATAACTAATCTTTGAAGAAAAACTATTTTCAGAAGGTCGTATTCATATTTTCCTCCCTTTCAATGATATGAAAAGGTCGGTCTCTAGAGAACGGGAAGGATGCCTTTTTTTTACGATTGGTTTTCCGTGAAATATTTATCGGGATAACATATCTCCCATCCCGTATTATAACGGGTGGGGATGATGTTTTAGTTCTTTGTGAGACTTCTGCCGATATTTTCCTCTGTTTGAAAATAAAAGACGATTTAATTTTATGTACGTCTTTAGATTATTAATCTAATCTTGTTGTTTGGGTCTACGGTTTTCTCTAATGTTTTACCACTTTAAAATCTGCCTGGGTCCGATCTTAGTTTTTCTACTCAAACTTCAATCGGACGAGGAACCGACGCAGTGTTTTTTTTTTTTTTTCTGATTGCTTATTTCATTTATTTCATTGTCATTATTTATTTATTTTCATGTTCTTTATACACTATAGCCGGGCCGAAGACCTAGCGGATTTGGTAGTAATATTTAAAAAAACATTTATTTAAGCCTCACTTTAATTGTAAGTTATATTATATTAGCGCAACAAATATGCTTTTATATATTTTTCATGTTTCATTAATTTTTTCATGTTACGAAATGTCAGAATAAATAACATAAATAGCCTAAAGTAATTATGATTCATTAAACTCTTATCGTATTGTAAATATAAAATCAGCAATTTCGATAGCGGAAATTATTCCGTCTTACTGCATCTTTAAGTACCCATTTCGATGAAAATGCAATTATTTATAACATACAAGAATTTTCATAAACTCTCAATTTATATACAAACAATGCATAGTTCTTGAAATTACATCATGCAAGCATTTTTTAACAGGGGTTTAATAATATTTCGAGTATAATTCTGAAAATCGTGTATAGATGAATTTAAATAAAATGGTAAAAGGAGAACCACCGAAGGAGAATTTTCGATTACATCAACCAAGGAGCTTCCAGAAACTCACAGAAATACATTTAAAAATATTTTTTTGTATATGGGTAAGATTACTTTGCATTTTTAAAAAATATGTGTGTTTGCGAAATCACGTATTTCATTTTCATTGAATTTTATTACAAGTGTTTATAATATTTTTCTATAAATAATCATTGTAAATAAAACAAAAGCAGAGATTTTTACAATTGTTTAGTATCGGGATAAAATGTTGTATGTTTCTAAAGTATGATATTGCGTATTAACATGAAATTCCTTTTAGAATTTTTCTTTTGTTAATGTAAATGATTTAAAACGAAGAATAATATAATTTAAAAGTTCTATTTTTCCCCTTTTTGTTCTCTTAAAGAGACTAGTTACTCTTTGGAATATTTTTGATTTGAGTATTATATAGTATCTTTTTGGCATATTATTAAAAATTTTTAGGGGGGAAAATGCTTTAATAAAATAAAGATGTAACTCTTCTCGGGAGATTTGTAAAGTTTTTTTTTTTTTTTTTTTTTTTTTTATTTAAGAAAATTTTGAAATTACAATTCTTCTACAATTTGCAATTCTCTTTTTTCATACTTTATTGACAAATGTGGTCTATTACTGTATGTACCAGATATCCAACATTTTTACTAGTTTAAAATATATTACATAAAATGCCGGAGTAAGTGGAAAAAATGTAAAATTATATATTTACGTATATATATATTTTTTATAAAATAAACCATTTATCTAATAGGAAGTTCGATTTTGTCAAATGCACCTTAACGATCGTCCATAAAAACTGAGAGTCACCTTAAAAATATTTATTTGAAGTTTTATAACTTAGAATGAATTTTTATCACTTTACTGATGGATTGAAAAAACAGAAACTGAGAAAACTTATTGCAACTCAGAATCCTTTATAGAAAATTAGATGCTGTAAATAGGCTTTTTCACACATTTTTAATTACTTACCATTATACCATCTCATCGGATTATACTTATGGATTTCTAAATTCCTTTTCAACAAAAAATGGAAAATTTGAAGATTTGATTTTTTTTTTCAAAATTAAGTCTACCGATTCCCATAATTTTTGCAATAACAATTCAATTGCAGTGGATACAAAAATAATGTTAAAAGTTTTTTTTTATTGTTCTATATAAAACATTTAAAAGTAATTGATCTTAAATTTCATCTAGATTGTGTATACAGTGTGTCTATAAAAGGTCTAAAAAATTTTGATGTTTAAGGAGTCTTGTATCTTTTAAATTAGCCGAAAATCAAGAAAAAATAAAGTTTGAATTAGTGTATCTTCAAAACCTTTTTACGTATAAACATGAAATTTTGACTATTAATTATAGAGATTATGCTTTTTTAATACAACACCATTAGAAACTGACTAGTCTTCTGCAGAATTTGTGCACTGTTGAAATTAAAATAGCTGTTTTTTTTTTTTTTTTTTACTCTGTTAGTCACTGCGCGCATGTTATCTAGAGTACATATGTGTAGATTGCTATGAAATTCGCTATAAATTATAAACACATAAGTATTTTAAAAATGATCTACTTTTAACTACTTATAGTGATAAGATATTTTGTTATGACCATTTCTGTTCATTAAAAAATGTAAAATGTAATTTGTTTTTTTGATAAATACATTTTTTACATGGTTAATGAAACAATTTTGACTTAAGAGTAGATCATTTAAAAAATACGTATGTGCTTATTATATATATAAAAATTGATAACAATCCATGCATATGTTCTCAAGATATGCGCGCAATGACTGACGGAGTAAAAAAAAAACAGATATGGCCACGAACATTTTTTAAAGTTGGCTATGTAGTTTGAGAGATAACACCTCACAAACGCGCAAACATTAATAACATTAAACATTTTATAATATCATAACGCTTTATATTATTAGCACGGATGTACAGATACAGAAGCCATTTATCTGTTACAAACTAATGTGCCCGACGTTGCCTAGAATTTGAAGAATGTTTGTTTTGAAAAATCAATTTTAAAATTTAACAAAGAACATAAAACAAGCATAAAATAAGCAGTCGAAGTGTTGTACACATGAATCAAATGGAAACACAATATAAAAATGTATAAATGTATATACAGACGCAAAATAATGCAGCTATAAATGAACTTATTTCATTATATCATTGGAGCAATAATGCTAAGATACGCCAATATTTCCATAATCGGGTTTTTATTATGCTTCAATACGTTTTTTCACACACATATGACGTTATACTATATCCACCACGTCCTTTATATTTCCAATACGACGTAATATTTTCCTTTTTCACGTAGAAACCGTGAAATAGAAAAGTTATGAAGTTATATTCACTTTCATTTAAATTCGTCAAACTATTTATTTCATTTTCATTTTTTACACTAATATCTTGCAATAGAAAAGTTTTGACGTTAATATTCACCTTTTTTTTTTTTTAATTCTGCAAACTATTTATTTCATTTTCATTTTTCACGTAGAAATCTTGCAGTAGAAAATTAATTGTTGTAGTAAGAATTTTGTTGTGTATTTTAATTGTTGGCAACTGCTATAACGAAAAATGTTTAAATTTGATAAGAAATTGCTGTTAAATGGTGGTTTTTTATTAATTAAAAATTAACTAAAAATTATTTCAATTTTGGATTACTTTAGTTGCCTCGGCCGTGTTTTAATACACATGTACGTATCTTTTCACAATTCTGGCTTCCAAACTGTGGATTTGTATAGAATTTCAAACAGACAGATAGACAAATTTTCATTTTTATGTATTAGATTATATAGAAACATAAATAACTTATCTAATGCGTGTTAGCAGATGCATTTTTAAATATTTATATATATATAAACCAGTATAATACTTATTCTGTTTTATTTTCATAGTCATTTATATGATTTGACAAAAAATCTCACTTTCTTAACTCCGAATGGCGTGCGTTTTTACAAAAATGCCAAAGTCCATACAACAGCAAAGTTCCCTGAAAAGCATTAAATTCATGGTAATAAGGTATTTAGAATGCGACATTTACGATCAACCATTGTTGGCATTCAATCTTATAGTTTGGAGATAGATTTTTGGTCGACGGGATAACTATGTAGTGCCAAATACTGTACTGCAATTTAACTTAATCTTCTCTATTCTACTATTTTAAGATTTTTAAATCTAAACATCGCACATTTTCAATTTTTATACCGTCGTATTGGGGAGAACAGGTACTTTTAAATGCAATTTGATTGAAAACTGCATCTCAATTTATTTTTGAAACATTAATTTTTTGTAGTTTTTAGCGGCATTTGTTTAATTTAACAACTCAAGTACTCCATTTCTGTAGAAAGTAGGGGGAAAATAGTTGGAAAATAGTAATTATACCTTTTTGTTGCCTTTTTCCCTTAACAACTTTAAAATTTATAATTAAAATACGTGCTATTTTGAAAAAAAATATAAATAAATGATTTCTGATAAAATGTGGAGCTATTATACACGACATCTCTTTTTTTGGATTTGTGTATTATTCAGCGATATCCTCAGCGATAGTCCTGTCCGTACTTTACTGTAGAAGTTCTTTAAGATTGGATTGTAAATGAAGAATTCTTCAGCGGATACGGATGACGTCATTCTGTACAAAATAAAAGCGTGTGTTTTAAGTCTTAAAACTGAAATATGTTTTGTACTATCTATATTTATATATTTTGTTTGTCATCGGAGGTGACACTAAATTCCGAAAAAACAGACTTCCCGTTTTCTAGTTTTTTTTTCAACTTTTGTGCAATTTCGGCCTCAAAAAGTGAGATTTGTTGCAAAAAGATATAAATAGCTATGAAAACAAACTTGATGAACGTTTATGCTTATTTTTACAATTAAATATGCACAGATGTCATAAACGCCCAGTGGTACCTAATTGGCGTCAAACTGGCGTTACTTTGCCTGACATGGTAACCAGTGGCGGCTCGTAACTGTCATATTTTGGGGCATTAAATGTATGGCGGGCAGTATTATTCTTTTCTTACCATTATTTTTTAAAACAAATCATGTTTAATGGTCAAATATTCCGCCGACAAATATGGCAAAGATTTCTTTTAAAGCAATAGTGGTAAGAGAAGAATAAATTTGGCAGCTATGGATTTAGTGCCCCCTAAAATGCCAGTCACGAGCCACCACTGATGTAACCATATATAACGTTATTATAATTTTTTTTCTATAATTATATCATTTATTAATTGTTATTTCCTTTTAAAAATAATAGAAAATGTCTTGTTTATCACTTTATTTTGTTTTCATATTGAAATAAAATATAACGTGCAATTATAACACATTACATGTGACTGATATTCGAAAACGACGTTTTCGCCAAACTGGCATAAAAAATCACGCCAAACCCGGTGCGTATATGGCATCTGTGAGATAAATATAAACATTTTCTTGATATATATAATATAATTGATTTTTATATACAATTTACTTTTGTTTGTATATAAAAATAGTTAAGTGGCTTGTTTACACAAAATAAATTTTATAAATCTTTAAAAAATTGCTTGAGTATATGAAAATATGAATAAGTTGCACGAAAATACGCATAAAGAGCATATTTGACTCTCCAAACCCATTTTCTCTGCCTCGCAAAGACCCTTATACAGGAAAAGTACCAATTTAATTTTTAAAGACTAAAAATAAATTAATATAAATGGAAATTGTTTTTTTAATCATACTTTCATTAAAAATCACAAACATTTAGAAAATATATATGTTTTTAAATGCACTAAATAGTAGAAAAGACGTGAAAAAAAAACTTAAATGCACGGAGTTTAAATTTAATTCGGTAAGTTCAATTATGGAAGATAAAAGGATTTAAATGGGAATTTTGCCAAATTAGCCAGTTATCCCCAAGTTGTATTCATATATAAAAACTTTCTTGTTGCCAAATTTCGCGATATTTCGCCACGTTGGCTAAAGTTTGGCGATATCGAGGTAACCCTGTCATTAGTACTTTTCATCAAATACTCATTGTTGAAGCTAATGCTTATTTCTCTATAGAAAATCAAGCGTAACCATTAATTCATACCCCCCTAACATTGTCCCGTTAGGGATCGAATTTTAAAAAATCAATGCCCAATTCATGTATTGCCCTCAGGAATGCATAGATATTCCAAATTTCAAAATTCTATATCAACAGGAAGTGGGTAAAAAATGAATCACAAAATTTGAGTGCCACAGACAAATATAATTGTGAGTTAAAAGAAAGCATGTAAAAAACAAGTGAATAAGTGTGATCACAGATCGCACAGAGGGTTTCGTTTAATATTCCTTTCAAAACACTTTATCCTTTTGAAAAATCTCTTAGTTCCAGATTTCGCAACCAGAGGCGCACTCTATTCTAAATAAACCTCTATCCGAACGAAACTCCGTTTTATATACCATCCGTAGATATATTAGTGGAGGGGATTGGGCCGATACCACCCGAGACAAGTAGGCCTGGCGGTAAAAAGTGGAACTAAAATATGTAAGGCTATGATTTATATTATGAAAGAATGGTCAAATGGGTGTCGGCAAAACTTGGAAAAGTGCTCCCCCGGTGAAAAGGGCGGAAGTTAAAAAAATTGCTTAAAATACACAAGTTAGAGCCCGGAGGAGTAAATAATAAAAGACTTTTTGAAAAATTTATGATTTGCCGCGTGGTCTGAGGTATTCAGCTATACGTATGCAAAAATTGATGTCTCCAACTTAATTAAGGGCTCTCTTAGAAAGCTTAAATTACTTCTTGCTTAGAATACATATGTGGTAGCTCAAAGGATTAAACGTAAGAATTTTTCAAGATTTTTATGATTTCTCGCCTGGCCTCAGGTGTTCTCCTATAAGTATGCAAAATTGCAAATCTCCAATTTAATAAGGGGCTCACTTAGAAAGAATTGCTTAAAATACGCATGTGGGAGCCCAAAAGGTTAAATGAACGATTTATTAAAAATTTTATGATTTGTCGTAGGTTGTGTGGTGTTCAGCTATAAGTATGCAAAATTTCACGCCTCCAACCTAATTAGGGCTTCATTTAGAAAGAAATGTTTAAAATACACATGTGGGAGCCCAAAGGGTTAAATGTACGACTTTTTAGAAATTTTATAGTTTGTCATTTGATGTGAGGTGTTCAGCTATAAGTATGCAAAATTTCACGCCTCCAACCTAATTAGGGCGCACTTAGAAAGAAGTCTTTAAAATACACATGTTGGAGCCCAAAGGGTTAAATGAACGACTTTAATCAAAATTTGATAGTTTGTCATTTGATGTGAGGTGTTCAGCTATAAGAATGCAAAATTTCAAGCCTCCAACCTAATTAGGATTCAATTGGAAAGAATTGTTTAAAATACACATGTGGAGCCCAAAGTGTTAAATGTACGACTTTTTCAAAATTTTATAGTTTGTCCTTTGACGTGAGGTGTTCAGCTATAAGATGCAAAATTTCACGCCTCCAACCTAATTAGGACACAATTGGAAAGAATTCTTTAAAATACACATGTGGAGCCCAAAGGGTTAAATGTACGACTTTTTCAAAATTTTATAGTTTGTCATTTGATGTGAGGTATTCAACTATAAGTATGCAAAATTTCACGTCTCCAATCTAATTAGGGGTTCATTTAGAAAGAATTGTTTAAAACACACATGTGGGAGCCCAAAGGGTTAAATGAACAACTTCATCAAAATTTTATAGT
Organism: Maratus speciosus; assembly: GCA_963932465.1. NCBI lineage: Eukaryota > Metazoa > Arthropoda > Arachnida > Araneae > Salticidae > Maratus > Maratus speciosus. Next base: position 66,650,468 of record OZ010786.1, on the reverse strand, counting down.
TTGTAATTTGATGTGAGGTGATCAGCTATAAGTATGCAAAATTTCACGCCTCCAACCTAATTAGGATTCAATTGGAAATAATTGTTTAAAATACACATGTGGGAGCCCAAAGGGTTAAAAGTACGACTTTTTCACAATTTTATAGTTTGTCATTTGATGTGAGGTGTTCAGCTATAAGTATGCAAAATTTCACGTCTCCAACCTAATTAGGACACAATTGGAAAGAATTCTTTAAAATACACATGTGGAGCCCAAAGGGTTAAAAGTACGACTTTTTCAAAATTTTATAGTTTGTCATTTGATGTGAGGTATTCAACTATAAGTATGCAAAATTTCACGCCTCCAATCTAATTAGGGGTTCATTTAGAAAGAATTGTTTAAAACACACATGTGGGGCCCAAAGGGTTAAATGAACAACTTCATCAAAATTTTATAGTTTGTAATTTGATGTGAGGTGATCAGCTATAAGTATGCAAAATTTCACGCCTCCAACCTAATTAGGACTCAATTGGAAAGATTGTTTAAAATACACATAAGGAGGCCAAAGGGTTAAATGTACGACTTTTTCAAAATTTTATGATTTGTCGTATGATATGTGGTATTCAGCTATAAGTATGCAAAATTTCACGTCTCCAACCTAAGTAGGGCACACTTAGAAAGAATTGTTTAAAATACACATGTGGGTGCCCAAAGGGTTAAATGAACGATTTTATCAAAATTTTATAGTTTGTCATTTGATGTGAGGTGTTCAGCTATAAGTATGCAAAATTTCACGCCTCCAACTTAATTAGGGCTCACTTAGAAAGAATTATTTAAAATACACATGTGGGAGCCCAAAGGGTTAAATGAACGACTTTATCAAAATTTTATAGTTTGTCATTTCGTGTGAGGTGTTCAGCTATAAGTATGCAAAATTTCAAGCCTCCAACCTAATTAAGACTGAATTGGAAATAATTGTTTAAAATACACATGTGGAACCCAAATGGTTAAATGTACGACTTTTTCAAAATTTTATGATTTGTCGTATGATATGTGGTGTTCAGCTATAAGTATGCAAAATTTCAAGTCTCCAACATGTATATTTTCTGAGAACGGGCTCTGTGATAGACGGACAGAGGACCGAGACGAATAGGGTTTTGTCAGATGACCGAAACCCTAAAAAATAAAGAAAATAAGAAGAAATGATGTTATAAAGCAAAATATTTTATTAAACATCATATAATTGTTTCTAATTTTCACACGCGAAATATAAATTATGCTTTTGGCGATTAAAAAATGCTATTGATTGAATATCACAAAATCTCAAATCAAAGCTTTTATGCCTTTTTAGGTGCGTTCGTAATTATATAAATACGTAGCACCTATAGTCGTCGTTCAGTCCGTCTGTCTGTCCGTCTGTCTGTCCGTCCGCATACAATAGAGCAAAAACTACCCAACCTAATGGTCTGAAATTTTAAATATATGATTGTTGTAAAATTTTGTCGAGCCATTTCAAATTTTATGAAAATCGGATGTATAGTTAAATTACAGGGACAGTCAAAAGTTTTTCTTTACATTACGGCCAATGCGAAAAATTATTGCACGTGCATTTTAATGATGTTAAAGCTTTCCGAATGGTCTCAAATTTTAAACATATAATTATTGCGACATTTTGTCGAGCCATTTCAAATTTTATGAAAATCGGATGTATAGTTTAATTACAGGGACAGTCAAAAGTTTTTCTTTACATTAAAGCCAATGGGAAAAATTATTGCAAGTGCATTTTAATGATGTTACAGCTTTCCGAATGGGCTGAAATTTTAAATATATAATTGCTGCAAAATTTGTCGAGCCATTTCAAATTTCATGAAAATCGGATGTATAGCTTAATTACAGGGAGAGTCAAAAGTTTTCCCTTACATTAAGGGGAATGGGAAAAAAATATTGCAAGGGCATTTTAATGATGTTACAGACTATGCACTTATGAATTGCAAATAAATACACATTCAGTACAATATGGGGTGCAAAAAATAATTATAAAACTAGTTATAGTACGAACGCACCTCATTTGCCACGTTTGACGAGCAATTTCCAACTTGTTTTCTTTTAAATGGAAAAACAAACAGATTTCTTTTCCTGTTTGATTAAATTTAAATATGTTTTATGGCACTTCATTATTACTGTGTGTGTGTTTTTTTTTATTATTATTTGCTCCCTGTGTTCAAACCAGTTGTTCACGAAAACATCTACCGGTGAAAGTGACGCACATCAAATATCTGTGACGTATGCAGATAAAATGTGCTTTTTTATCAGTTTTTTTAATGTAATTTTTGAACGATTTGGAACTAATTTTTCATAGTAGGTGCATTCAGAAGGTGACTCTCATGGGTACCTTTTGGTGCAATCAGAAACGAAATCTAACAAATATTTTTTGAGTTATGCTTGTTAAGGTTTTTATTAGGCTTTTTTTTAGTAGGATATGGCGTTAATATCCATCGTAGTAGTTATGTGACCAGACAGTATTATTGCGCTGAGTATTAGCCTTCGCTTCGCTCAGACGATTAGATTAAAAATTTCCCAGAACTTTTTGCTCAACCTAATACACTGGTTTCCAAAAATGAAGGAAAAATCACAAAAAGAGCGATAACTCGTTCAAAAATTAACCTATCCGTATGAAATTTGGATATGTTCCTAACTCAAAGATGCTGATTAAAATTACAAAATGCAAATTAGTGGCGATGCAATCGGACTGCGTCATCTATGCGGAGCACAAAAATGCATGCTAGAGAATAATGCTGCTAGTGCCGCTGAGATTATGAGATAAGAAAACTGAGATAGTCTATTCATTAGTATGACCTCGAGGTATCATTTGTCCACATAACTGCGATATAGAGCTGTTAGAAGATTGGATGTAAGCCAAAGTCAGACAGAGGGGGCCAGATGGCTAAATGTGAGTCCTTCTGTTGGTCATAGGCTTTGGCCACACTTTCAAACCACCGGTTTGACCTCCAGAAGATTCAGCGAAGGACGAGCAAGCGCTACGACAAGCACCGATGATCGATATTTGCGGTTATGTGTACGAAGGAACAGAACAGCACCCCCTCTCATCTGAAATCCGTCTTTGCTGCAGTCACTGGAAGGTTGATATCAACGTCTACTGTGCATAGAAAGCTTCATGATGGTGGTCTTTATGCGATGCGATCAGATAATTGTGTGCCGCTCACCTCATGTCTCCGGAGAGAACGTTCAAGTTGGGCACGTCAACATGTCCACTGGACGGTTGATCAATGGAGGCGTTTTCTCGTCACAAATGAGTTCCAGTTTAGCCTCCAAACGATAGTAGGTATTGTTTGATTTGGAGAGAACAGGGAAAATGCTGTCATCCATCAAACATTCGTAAAAGAGATTCTTATGGAGGAGGCAGTGTCTGTGTTTGGGATGGTATCTATTTGGGCGGACGTACAGACCATCATGTCTTTCCACGTGGAACTGTGAATGCTTACGTAAAAATGACATTCTTGATGCTTATGTGCACCCTTATGCCGGTGCAAAAGGTAAAGATTTCCTGTTACAGGAAGATAACGCTAGACCGCACAGGGTTCACATCGTAGATGATTATCTTCATTACCAAACAATTCAGCGCATGGAATGGACAGCGCGATCACTGAACTTGAATCCCATTAAGCATCTTTAGGAAGCTTTAGGAAGATGTGTCTCTGCTCTCAATCCCCCTCCTGAGACCCTTGCCACGCTTACAACTGCTTTAAAAGAGAAATTGCTTGCACTTCCCAGCAAACGTATCGATCGCATAATTGACGGTATCACACTTCTCTGTATGTGCTGCAGTTCTTCTAGGTTTGATCATACTCCATATTAAAGGTACTTTTCCTATACCAAACTGAGACATTTATTTTGTTTATTTTATAATTGTATTAATTTCTGAAACACCACAATCGTCTGGTAATTTCTGTTAATGTTATTTTATACCTTTCTATGTGTTATAAATTGTGTCTCAGTTTTATTAAAATCTACTTGTAACATTTTGAGTAATCACTACTTTTGTTGTTTTTCCTTAATTTTTGGAAACTTATTAATTCATAAAATAATGAAGATAGATTTTAATTAATAAAGTTAATGTTGAAGTCGATTTGAACAGTTTTATGGCCCTTTATAAAAACAAGATGAAAGGAACATTCATTGGAGAACATCATGTGATTAATTAATTCATCTTCATCCTGTACTCTCTTTAGAATGACTGTTGCAACATCACGTGTGCAGGGATGTCCGGGATTCTTCGTATTTAAGACACTTCCAGTTTCTAAAAGCATTCTTTTTATAATGCAAGATACTGTTTCTCGATGTGCGATCTTCCTGGTATTCTTTTCTGTAATTTCTCTGCGTTTGTGTTCGCTTCGATGAACAACCATAAAGTCAAACTTAAAATCACACACTATGTATTGTATATACGATAAAGTTTATGCTTTCTCTTGAGCAGTTGTCATTCTCCTGAATATATGATCGAATAAAGCATTACATTGAATGAGAGGTCGAAAAACAAACATCAAAATATACATAACATTGCAATCTAATCTTTGTCAAAAAAAGGTGAGCAACATAGAATAATAACATGCGCAGATGATATTTACAAAAAAAAATATATTCAAATTTGTAAACGAAAATGTCTAAGGAAACATTCACGCTATAGAAGAAAATATATTAGTTTTCGGTGAATGCCATATGTTTGTTTATATTTTCATTATTTTGGGAATTTTTGAACATTAAAATGTGACATATCTTTTATGGATATCCTGTATATAGTAAAAGGTAAATCAGATTTTTGATTTATTTTCTTTCATTTGATTTTCCAAATTTAGTATTTATTTAATTACTTTTTTAAATAAAACTTCTATGACATGTTTTGTTTTATCCCATGCATATACTCAATCATGTCTTAGAAAATATGTTAATACACTGAGTCTTAGTCTGAAGTTTTATCTGAATTTTTCTTGTGTCTAAGGAAATAGATTTATTAACCACATTTAATTTACATCTAACAGCAGGTTTAATCTTTATTTAATTTTCCTTCTGCCGAGTATTTTTCACCGGTGAAAGTGATGGTACTGCTCGGCAACATATAAAAAATAATTTCAATAATGCCTCAGCTGTTTAAACATGATCTGGTTTATTACTTTCGAGAACCTCTCATAATCCATCCCATTGGTTAAAAAAAAAATTTCGTCAACATCAACATGTTCCTTGTAGCTTTAAAAGTGAGTTATATCGCCACAGCAAAACAATGCTAAGAATAAAGTTTCACTATCTGTAACGCAACCTAGGATATAAAAAACTTTGGTGATCATGCATATTTTATCAATGGCAAGAAAGCTTTTATCGACATTCTCATTAGATGACAAGTGTCAGATTTTTTTTCTTGTTTTATTACAGACTTTAACATTTCTGGAGACAGGATTACATGCTAAAATATTGTCGGAAATTATTATATATATTAAAAAAGCGGTTCTAAAAAATCAATAGTACTAATTCTTTTATACAATTCATTTTTATCGGTAAATGGTAAATTTTAATCTGTTACAGCTACATTTTTATCAAAAAGATCAAAATGTTACTTTTTTGTTCAATAGAAAAACTTAAAATGAGTTTCGTGCGGAATGTGACATTCGTCAGGCGTTAATATAATTAAAATAATTATTAATTTAGTAAAAAGGGGCTTAAAATTTATTTACTATTCCATTACGAATGAAATGGTCTTAAAAACTTAAAACAATTGATATTAAAAACATATGTAAAGAAAGATTTTACGTTAACCCCGAGACCTTTCGATTACAATCATTATCATTTTCAAGGTGATAGTTTTAGTAGAATGTTGATTTCACTGCGCTAATTTTATACCAGTTTTGAAAAAGAAGGTAAGTCTATTACTCGTTGTCGGTGTATATGAAATTGGTACGTTCCGATGCTGAAGTGTTTGTTATTTTTAAAATATTGAACAAAATCCTAGATATGTCATAGCATAAAACATCATTACATGCACTATTTCCTTTACTCAAAATTCTTTATTTTTTAAAATTATAATAATCTGAAGTAGGTATTATAACTTTTGCATTTAGAATTCTATTTTTATATTTATATATTTCAAGATAAAATCAATGCCAGAATATAAAAATAGATTTCGAACATGCAAAAGTTATAATACTTGCATCAGATTAATCAATCTTAAAATTTAGAGAATCGATGGAGATTTTTAGTAAAGGAAATGGTGTATGTAATGATGTTTAATACTAAGACATACGTGAGATTTGGTTCAATATTTTGAAAATATTAAACACTTCAGCATCGGAAGTACCAATTTCATATAAATCCAAAAGGAATTAAAGACTGACCCTTTTTTCCAAACTGGTATATAAATAGCACGGTTAAAGCGACATTCTAATAAAACTATACCCTTGAAAATTATCACGTTTGTGATCAAAAGATCTCGGGCTTAATGTAACATTTTTCTTTACCTATGTTTTTAATATCAATGTTTTAAAGTTTTTAAGACCAGTTCATTCGTAATAGGATTTATATAAATTTTAAGCACTTTTTCAGTTAATTGATAATTATTTTAAACACATTTTGTATTTTTCATTAGAAGATATTGGTATCACTCTTCTTGTTTAAGAGACTTTTGTTTCTATGTTTAAAAAAACTTAATTCAATAAGCAAACAAATAAAGCATGCATATTCTTTTGCATAGGAAGCTACCTATCTTTCAACACATAGACCACTTGGCACTTCTTTCAGCACTAGAATAAATTATTATTTTCGCATAAAATAAATGGTGTGTTATAAGCTGTTTCATAAATGATTATTTTGACTTTTATTTAAATGACTTTTTGAGAAGAATTTCATTGCCCATTCGATCACCTGAAAAGACGTATGAAGTTGTCATGAGAGAAAAAGGAAATTGTGGTGACGGTCTGACAGCGACACACAAGGTCACGTGACAATGTAATGGTTACTACATGTATAAAAATAATTATCCCAATCCGCGTTGTGGAAGATCTTAGGGGATAATATTAATTAATAAAATAGAGAAGAAGAGATTTTCAATAAATTAAAGTTGTCAACAACTCAGGAACGACTTGTTTACCGTCCTGAATTGCAATTTAGGACTGGATGGTTGCGCAGATAAATATCCAATTTAATATTTACTAAATTTAAATTCTTAAGACTCATAAATCTAATTATCTCCTGAAAAAAAAGGAATAAGAAAAAGATTCAAAGAAAATACAGAAAATATACATATATAATCAAATTTTATTTTCACACACATAAATTTCATATTTCAAATATCATTTTTTTATCAGTATTAATTTATATCATTTTTCAGTTTCATTCAGTTTCATTCAGTTTCATCATTAAATTATTCTTTATAAGCATTATGTTTGTGAATTTTGGTTTCAAAATAATTCGCAGTTCAAGCTCTCACAGCACAGATAAAAGAATGGGCTACTTAGCGAAGATGTTGTCAAATTACAATACGATCATATCTTATTATTATGATTCTTCTAATACTTAATAATGTTAATTATCTATATCTGCTTTAAAAATCTGTTTATAAAATACTATTCAATGAAATTGCTAAATTCACACATTATAAAGTACAAAAAAATAATGGCCAAATATTAAAAGTAACAAAAATTTGCTCTCACCATATACTTCAGTCAAAAGTGGTGGAGGTTAATCCTGGCGATCACTCTTAGTCCTTAAATGCAGGTAAATTTACTCCACATATCAAAGTCTTAAATAGTCTCTTTGGGCTTAGCATATCAAAGTCTTAAATAGTCTCTTTGGGCTTAGCATATCAAAGTCATTTCAGTTTAGCGTTCAATCTCAGCCGCTTATGGTCATCAGAAATGATCACGCGCTCACAGATGCTGGTCCACTCTCTTATGTGTGTTTTCGTCTTTCAGAATTAATTTTCGTCTTTCCATCAGAATATCTGATAACTTGTGAAATCCTTCTGTCGGTCCTTCTGCACTTCTGCATTTTCCGACTCGTGAGGCCTTCTCATAATTGCTTTTCTCTTAAATGAATTAAGTCTTCATCGATTCAGGGTGATGCAATTGTCACACGTTAGGTCTAATTGAAGCAGTGTAATGAAGGTTTTTGCCCACTTCTTGACTTCTGCGGTCTAACATATTTTTGCGAAGTCGCAAGACTGGTACCGGAGCATTCTGCAGGAGGAGAGAGAGTAAAAACAAATTCAATTGTCTTTTTCAGAAAAAAATCTTCCTCAGTAATGAAAATATGTGGGAGAATTTCATTTAGACAATATGATTTTTCTTTCCGTTGCTTGATGCTTCTTTCTTATTGGTACACTTGATCTCTTGAATCTGGATCGTTTTTCTCATCACCCTTGTGGGCGTCTTCTTACTTGCCCGTCGCATAGCTAATTTTTTTGTTATGACTTCAGGGGTTATGACGTCGCGTGGAAGCGTCGGATACCTACCACACACGATGAGGCTAAAATTTATTGGTCCTTAATAGTGTCGGTCATAAATTGTGTGCTAAGAGCGTCATAAATATTTGTGACTGATGCTATTCTTCGCTTGTCTCGATATGGCGTCCATGTGCATTTCGTTGTGTTTAATTGCCTTATTTTTGTCCGAAGTATTTGTGAGTTTTTATCACTCTGTTTACATACATATAAAATATTATAAAATTTTTAATTATTGGCCATATTACAAAATACATTCGATATTCGTAAACCTTATATTTTTACAAATGAAATGATACCAATAAAAAAATATATATTTGTTTATATACTCATTATAAATTCTGAATTTTAATATATACATGCTATTAAAATATTTCCCAAATTAATTTTCTTTATTATTTCGTAAAGCAATATTTAGCAAAATACAATTTATTATTTGTTTTTGACTCACACTGGGTTGTGTTGTTTCGTGAAATTATTTTGAAATTAATTAACAAGCAATGTCGTATAATTTTCACTGCGACAGAAATAGCCTTGGAGAATTTTAGAAAAAAAACATGATCACAACTATTACATTGAGATCACAATTAGATAATAATAAAAATGCCTTACTTCGACGTCAAAATGATCATATGATTGGCAACGAGGGGAAATGCTACATAAACAGTGTGTTGAATATGGGTTTTCTATTAAGACAGTACTCTTAAATCTATGATCATATAACTGGCACTGACTCTACCTCTCTTACTCTTTCTCGTTATATATGTACACCACACACACACACACACACACTCATATATATATATATATATATATATATATTATAATTTTACATTTCCTTGCTGTTTAAAGCATTCATTGTTTTATAGTATAAAATTTATTTGAATAAATTCACACATTTTTGGTATAAATACTTTAATGATTACAAATTTATTGTTTAAAGGAAAACACATTTGAGTAAACATAGAAGAAGAATTTTAAATTTAAGTTCATATTATAAATTTATGATATGTAACTTCTAAAACACTCACATTAAAAAATATTGTAAAATATGACTTTCTCATAAAAGGATTTAACTTTTATTGAGTCCTTTAAATGCACCCCTATGACATAAAATGCGCCAGTTAATGCGAATGAATTTCAGAATTGCCACTCACGATTTCCATGTAGAAATGTTTATTTCTTGTTTTATGCATTTAAAGAAATTTTGTATTACGTTGCTAAATTACTTTAATATTTTTCGAAAAAGCTTCTTTTATTTTAAAATTACAAAACTATTAGTATATATTTACTTCAAGCGAATATGCTGAAATATTTTTCAGTACTGAGATATGTTGTTTTCATTGCAAGTCAAAAGTTATTTTCTTGTACTTGTTATAAATTTCAAGAGATCATTAGAGGAAGGAATTTCTAACGAACGTATAATAAAAATATTAAATAAGGAGCATTTCAGGACCTCAGAAATTATCCCATAATCACAAGTGTCCGCTATTTACTAAAATTTAGAGATTGTCGAAAAATCACTACTAAACGATTAATCTTTCAAAATGATTACGCAAATAACAGTATTTATGCATGTAACTCTAAAATTACATTTCATCTCTATACACTGTAAGAGAAAAGGAAAAAAAAAAAAACTAGAACTATATGAAACGACATTATGAAACAATTTTATAAAACGACTGATTAAAAAAACTGATTATGTTTCATTGCAATTTCTCCTAAAATATGGAAAATAATGCGATGAAATTGACACCAAAAATCCGTATTGATCCGCAGATATCAAAACTGGTATTAGAAGTTTTAAATTCGAATTAGTTTTCGAAATATTATTTTTTTCTAATTTTAAATACTTTTCTCTAATGATGGCAACTCAAATTTTAATCATAACAGATAGAGTAACTCCGGGAGAGTCGCCACATCCAGGATAGATGCCGCACCACTTGTATTTCTTGTAATTGTCAATAGATGGTTGTCAAACGCACAGTATAGGTGCGCAATGAGATTATTTTAACCAGTATATAGCGAGAATCCCATTTCGATGTTTGCTTGTAGAAGTACAATCCTTATTTTGACGTAAGAGCATGATTTCACTGTCCAAACTTTTAAACAAGTGTAATGTTTAAATAGATTTCATGCACTAATTACTAAATGCATGCATGATTTCGAAGTTAAAACTAAGTGTAGAGTTTGTATAGAGTACTGTGTGTATGCTTACGCCATTCCCTTTACCGATTGTAGTGGTGGCCGACGTCTGTATCATGCAAAATGGGATACATGCTGCACTGCAATTCCGGTATACATGCAGCAGTTTCTTTTGCACGGGATGATTAAATTTTATTAACATTTCATTTTCTTTTTGCACAGACTAACCATGTTAGGCATGTTATCCACTTTACTAAAACCAAAGTTGAAAAAGGGGAAATATAAAAAGAAAGAAGGGCAAGAAAGATGCAAGTCAAGATGATAATAATGAGAAATTCGATTACGCCTAACGCAGACGTTCTTTGCAAGGAATGTTTAGAAAACTACTCCAGAAAAGAGGAAGTGTAATTGGCTTCGTTGCAACACCTGTCAACTGTAGTTACATAAAGACTGCACTTTTTCGACACTTTTTCTGTAGATTGTAGTCGAAAAAACAGGTCTCTTAACACATTCGGGACAATAGGTGCATATAAGCACCTTCATAAAGAGCATACAAAATTTGTTTCCGGCCCCAGTAAAAAAGAAAAGTAATATTTGATTTCTTTAATTAGAGCATTTTCATGATTATTTAAGTAAGGGTAACTTCTTTTTAAAAAGTGGTGCCAACCGAATAAAATTTGTGTAAAATCCTCCGGTCCCGAAAGGGTTAACAAATAAATTATGTAAACACAATTTTACTTTTTTTCTTTTCCCTATCTAATACACTGATGTTACGTTGTTGCTGCAATAACAATTAAAATTTTAAAATTTAATGTAAAAAAAAATACGTCGATAATTTTACTAGTGAAAGTAAGCAAATAATTATTAATTTGAATCTTCTAATACGTTTCATTGTACTCATTTAGTTTCATTTTGCTATTACATCGTTAATTATAGTCCAGATATGAATATTTTTTTTAATATTTATATTTATAATTCCATTATGTTCTTATTACAAGCGCGGCATAACTACCGCACAAGTGCGGCGTCTCAGCCGGTGACGCGCCGCAGTGTAATGTTTTAGAAAAAAAAATGTAAAAAATATTAATTATTTGTTTTGAATTTTTTGTCGCAGTACACGCGTTGTATATTTAACATTAAATAACACAGTGTGATTTTTTTAATTTTATGTCCAACATGGGATTTTATACACAAATTCAAAAAAACGTGCGGCATAAATCCCGGAATCACTCTATATTTTATTTTCATATTTTTAAAAAAAGGTTATTATTTTAAACTAATTTGGCGACCAATTTTGCCTCCCTTAAATGTATGCTAAAAAATGTATCATGTTACTTTTATTCATAATTCAATTTACTTAAACAATCTTTCGCTCAATCGGAAATTTCTGATAGAGAACTCAAGAACTCGGTATTTTTATGTTAGCGCGACGCAGGTGACAAATCGCCAAACAGAATCGCCGGCAGAATGAAGGCGAATTTCCAAACGGGCCGGGCCGGCAGAATTAGGACAATTTTTTCAACGGGCCGGGCCGGCCCGGCAAAAAAATTAATCGGGCCTGTCGGCCCGATATAAGAATTTAAGCGAAGCAGATAAAATACGAGCCATTTTCAATGAATATGATTTTCTCGAGAAGTATAAATGTGCGTCACGAGCCGATGCGAGTTTAACAACATCAATACAGAAATGTGACATGTCCATCGTAGAGATCGGCATCTTACATTTATAAGATGTCTGATTCTGAGTTTTATTTTTTTTTCAGCAGACTCGTGCCGGGACGGAACTGGTCTTAATCGATCTCAGGATGTGTAAAACAGTCATTGTGTTTTGTAGTATTAATAGTGATAATGAACTTATCTTAACAGTATCTTTGGAAATATACCTTAGGGTGGTTCTCATATTCACTGCTCAACAATGCGAAGCTTTCAGACACCTTTTCTGACAAAATTTTTAACTATAAAGGCATAAAATTGACAGGCCTGCCTATTGAAGGCATTTGGAAACGAATAGCTTTTTCCATATTTGGTAAATTACTTACAGAGATAACAGAGATACCTGTCACGTGACTGTACGTTTTTCTCCTTTCCTGTGCTATCGCTTCCGGAAATTCGATTCAAAACGCTAACTTTGACAGTATTTTCAGAAAGATATATTGCTTTTATCTATGAAAAAAAAATGACATTTACATAGCTTCTGAATAGGAATACCTGCCAATCTTACGCGTTTCCCGAAAGAAAAGAATTCATAAATGTGTCGAAATGTAGCTCCTTTGGATTTGAGAAAAGCCTTAAAAATGAGAGAAATATTTTCACAAATATACTTTTTATTGTACAGCTTCAAAAGTTATGTTTTTAATCCTTTATTCTGAACTACATTAATCTTTTAATGAATCCTTATTTCCATTTTGAAATGTCTGTAGACACGATGACTAAAACACTGTAAGTAATCGTTACTGTTTACTATTGTGTGTTTTCTGTTTTGCGAACATCATAGTAATGTAAAATATACTGTAAAATGCTCCCATAAATATGTATGTAGTATTCATTAAAAGAATTTTAATTGTATGTTGAGAAAAAACGGATTTTTTTTTTTTTTTGTAGAAATTGTGTCGGGCCGGGCCTGTTTTCACTGATTTTTGTACGGGCCGGGCCGGGCCGAGAACTGTAAAAATGCAAACGGGCCGGGCCGGGCTCGGGCCGAACTTCCAATTTTTACTCCGGGCCGGGCCGGGCTCGGGCCGAACTTCCACTTTTTACACCGGGCCGGGCCGGGCCAAGATAGCTTTCGTTCGGGCCGGGCCGGGCCCGGGCCTGGAAATTCCGGCCCGTGCAGACCTCTACCGTCTGTCCATCTGTCCGTGTGTCCGTCTGTCTGTCACCATTGTACCATCAAAAAGTGTATGAAATTATGCATAGAATTGAACCAAATTTTTATTTTAAGTTTTTCGCTATGGCAAGCAGATCCGCCCTGAATTTGAAAAAAAAAAATTCGCCGGTATGGTCCGCTGTAATAGCGATATTTTTGCGATTTTGAATGTTGTACCATAAAAAAGTGTATGTAGTTATGCATAGAATTCAGCCAATTTTTTTAAAAAGCGATTTTTGTGCCATTTTAAATATTGTACCGTCGAAAAGTGTATGATGTTATGCATAGAATTGACAAAAATTTCTTGTGTTTGTTTTTGGTCATGGCACGAAGGTCCTCCCTGAATTTTGAAAAATTCCGCCGGAAGGGGGCGCTATAATTGTGATGTCTGTACCATTTTCATTATTGTACCATCGAAAAGTGTATGAAGTTATGCATAGAATTGAACCAAATTATTCGTGTATGTTTCTGGCTATGGCAAGCAAGTCCTCCTTGAATTTGAAAAAAATCTGCCGGAAGGGGGCGATGTAATAGGTGTTTTTGCCATTTCCTTTATTGTAGCATCGAAAAGTGTATAAAATTATGCATACAATTGAACCAAATTTTTTCATGCATTTTTTTGGCTTTGGCAAACAGGTGCTTCTCGAATTTGGAAATATTGCGTGGTAAAGGGGATCTGTGATAGTAATTTTTGTATGCTTTTCTCTATTTTTCGTAGTTCTGTTGTCCATCGGCAGCTCGTGCAGAGAAGGGAACTCGCTTCTTGATAAGCCGGCTATTCGCAAACATCTGATAACAACAGAATAAGGAAAAAAATATTAATTTTAGCAAATATCATGATATTGATTAACTCGTTTTTAGTCCGTTTAATTGACTGATGCAAAAATTTAAGATGAAAATCAAAGTTGGTATAGTATTGAACTAATAATACTGAAGTATTAACATGTGTAACTAGTTTTTGAAATATTAAGATGTATAACATAGAAGAAAGTTTTGGGATTGGCACATCCAACTAGTTTTATTTATTGTTATTTTATTAAAAAAATAATAGAAAATGATTGAAAAATACATATGTAATTGGTATTCAAAAAGGAGGTTTTCGCCAAATTGTCGTAAAAAAAAAATATATCACGCCAGACCCGGTGCGCATATGACATCTGTGCCAAATATTAAAGCAACAAATCAGGACATTTAATTTCAACTTCAAAGCAATGTTTTAATGGTGCTACTTAATTATCCCGTTGACAAAATTCGCCAAATTATACAAATTGACGTAATTTTTATTTTAAATAACGAAAGAACAAATAAATTAGTATAACAATAATAAAAATACAAATAAAACATTGAAATAAAAATCACTTGATGGAGTAAACACGTGTAACTTCCTTAAAGCCAAGTGAATGGGACATTTACGATCAACATTTATTGGCATTTAACCTTATAGTTTGGCGATAATTTGTTGGTCGATGGATAACCAAAAATGAACCGTAGTACCGTTTTAATTTACCACTCGAAAAATTAAAAAAAAAAAAATGCTAATTGGCAAGTTTAAAAAAAAATGGTGATATTTGCTCCAGGATAACATAAAAATACCGAGAATTCTTTGCTATCATGGAAATTTTTATGTAGTTTTATTCGAAAAAATAATTTTCATTCTTTAATCCAAATGAAAATCTTTTTTATGAAAAGCGAAAGGATCAGCCCGTAATTGTTTATGGCAGTTGTATGGACTGTTATAATATAAGTGAAATGATGGCGATAGAATAATATTTGGCGACTTATCAGCTGTGGCTGGCTAACTTTAAAGTAACAAAATGGCAGCCTGGAATATAAAAAGCAAAGGGATCCGCCCGGAACTGTTGATGATAGTCGCATGACTTAATAGAGATTTTTTTCAATTCTAAAAACAGCGCAAAGAATAATAATTCCTATCGATTAAAAATTTATTTACATGTGACTATTAGAAACAGAATTTTTTTTAAAAATTATTATTAAATGAGTACGTGTTAAAAGCAGAAAATATTAAAAATTATGTCTTGAAAATTGTATTTACACGTGAATATTAAAGAGAATGGAAACTTTAAAATAACAAATACATTAATACATGTGTTTAACCCTTTCCGGGGCAAGGTACTTCTATTCTTAAAATGTTGAAATCAGTTAATGGCACCTGAAGTTACAAATTTCGAAATACGAAAATGCCATTTTTCTCTTACGTAATAAAAGGAATTTTTTCCTTCTAATATTCTGGTACCAAGGCAGCATTCAAGAATTAAAATTAAGTGGTCCAAGAATAAACCATAGGCCTTGAAGTGGTTAAAGAGATAAATTGTAGTAAATTGAATCATGCTAATCGTTTTATAACGCTGCTAAAAAATACCGGGATGCAAAGACTCTGTTTACTAAATTCATTTTATTTTAGCCTCTTTTCAAATATTTAATTGATCTTCTTTAATCAAACACGAAAACAACCACCGGATGTATTAATAGAAACTGATTTGGCCGTACATTTTCGCAATCAAAGGTAACTGAATGGAAATCCGTTTACATGGATATCGCTAGGGGTTTTTTTTTTTTTCATTATAATTCAATCTTCTCTAAACTTTTAAAAACAAATCAGATTAGCTTTCTTTCAGATTCTGCGGTGTCTGAACGGGGGTTGGTGAACGCAGCTTGCATGGGCGAAGCCCCCTAGTATATAATAAAACTGTAGTTATACGAGCCATGCAGGATAATGACCTACAATGACCATCCCTGTTTCGCTGACCCTGGGCCATGCATAGTATATATCTACCCTAGGTATATAAAATCCTATTGTAACAAATTTACGAAACGATATCATGAAACGACTCAAATGAAATATAAGGTTAAATGCCGATAAAGCGTTATCGGCATTTAACCTTATAGTTTGGCGATAGTTTGTTGGTCGATGTGATAACCAAGTAGTACCGATTTAATTTACTACTCGAAAAATAAAAAAATGCTAACTGGCAAGTTAAAAAAAAAATAAAAAGCTATTGGCGTGATTTGAAACCTATGCTAACATAAGAGTACTAAGAATTCTTTGCGATCATAACAACTTTTATGTAGTTTTATTCGAAAAAATAATTTTCATTCTTTAATCAAAATGTAAAATATTTCTTTTGAAGAGCGAAGGGATCAGAATGTGATTTTTTATGGCAGTCACATGACTTGGACTATTATAATATAAGTGAAATAATGGCAATAGAATAATATTTGGCGACTTATCACTTGTGGCTGGCTAACATTAAAGTACAAAAAATGGCCGCCTGGAATATAAAAAATCGAAGGGATAACCCCGTAATTTTTTATGGCAGTTACATGACTTGGACTATTATAATATGTGAAATGACGGAGATAAAATAATATTTGGTGGCTTATCACCTGTGGCTGGAAAAAAAAAATATATATATATATGGCCCCTGCAAGCTACTCTCGCCAACACCCGTTCAAACACCGCAGAATCAAAAATCACCCTAATCTGATCGGTTTTGAAAACATCGAATTATGGAAAAACCTACAGCGATCTCCCTGTAAACGGGTTTCCATTCAATTCCCTTCGATTGCGAAAATTGAAGGCCGAATCAGTTACTGTTAATACATCCAATGGTTGTTTTCGTGTTTGATTAAAGAAGATCAGTTAAACATTTGAAAAGTAGCTAAAATAAAATGAATTAACAGAGTTTTTGCCTTCCGGTACTTTTAACATCGTTATAAAACGTAATACAATTTACTACAATTACTACAATTTACTGCTTTAACCCCTTCAAGGGCGGTAGTTCATTTTTGGACCACATAATTTTAATTCTTAAATGCCGCATTGGCACCAGAAATTTGGAATGAAAATTTTCCTTCTATTAAATAAGTCAACAAAAGCATTTTCGTTCTTCGAAATAAATTTATTTGTAAATTCTGGTGCAATTCACTATATAAGAATAACATGGATAAGAAGCCAGGCGAAAGTTTTTGACATCATTGA